>CM032630.1:9786544-9897209 GCA_019097785.1 Fraxinus excelsior
AAGAACTAAGAGATTCAAACCGACAAATATTGCACTCGCACTCCTCCGCAAATCCAATCGCCTTCTAAATCTTTCAAATATTTAGAAGCAGGCAGGAATTCTTCAAACTCCACCGCAAATCCTCAGACGAGACGCTTGACTATCTGGATCTGACCTCTAAGCTTTACCCCCGGATCAGGTACTATATAGATCTCGCAGATCCGATGCCGATGAAAAGACTAATGCGTCCTCTTCTTTAAACGGAAAATCGAACCGCCGCGCACAAGGAACGTCGACACCGGATTCCCGATCAGACAAAAATTCCTCCGAACGGCTTCAGATCGTATGATTCCTCGAAAAGCCTCGAACAAACACCGAAATCTTCGGCAACCACACGCGAACTCAACAAAGAGTATGAAATAGCGTTCTGTCTCGTTAACGTAGCAGTTAATCCACTCAACCTTTGAGAGCTGACCCAGAAAACGTAAAAACAGTAGAAGAATCTTCAATCTACAGACTCACGGAGAGACGATAAGATTAGGGTTTCAAGTGTTGAGATAAAAGGAATATTATATATTAGTTAAAAAATAGGAATTTTTTAATGATATTGAGGGAAATCCTAAAGATCGGGTATTTATAGAGACGGTGGAGTCGGAAATTACTCAAATAGCTCAACGCGTTTTTATATTCAAAACTTCGCTCAAAGCGTTTTTTGACGGACTTGGATATGAATGTTTATTGACTATCATAGAATTCTACGTACCTTCACTGAAACTCTCACGGACTTTCAACTCTTACAAAATCAATAAAAAGATTTCATAGACTTTCACCGGGGAAATTATTGAAAATACCCCAAATTCAACACTACCCTTTCCAAAATACCCTTTGACTATTCAAAGGTAGCAAACTACCAAAAATACCCTTAAATATAAGATTTATAACCAAAGTAATCATAATATAAAGAAAGTAACAATTTAGTCCTAAAAGATTTATTTTAATCTTAAAACAATTATTTCTTTTCAAAAAACTAACCAAAACTATGATTAATAATAAGGTAAAAAGACCTAGATCTAAAAGAGGTCCATATAAAATTAAAACGATTGTAAAAAATAAAAAAGAAATTGAATTTGAAAATGAAATCGATAAAATAGGATATCAAGAACAATTATATGCTGCTCAAGAAATATTAAAATGTTTCAAAGAAAATTTAATAGAAAATTTTGCCAGAGGAATTATTAGATCTATAATTATAAAAGATATACAAGATATAATAGATAAATTAGAAAAAAGGAAGAAGAATATTACAAAGTATAACATACCTCTTGAATCAAATATAGATATAATAACAGATCTTGATATTATGAATTCTCAAACATTATTAGACTTTGAAGATTTAATTAAAAGCTTATAAATGAGGAAACCTATTACAAATAGATTATCACAAGAATATAAGAAAATAAGATTTAATTTAACTTTGAGATTTTATATATCTATAACTAATAATAGATTAGAATTTGATAAATTAAAAGAATACATAGAATATACGACTATTTAAAGATTAATTAGATTTTAGATTTTAAGTTTTATTTGATTTTTGTTCGCTCTAAGTAGCACCCCCAGTAGATGGTATCAGAGCCATAGAGATCATGGACATTACAATTACAAAAACAGATTGGTATTACAAAATAGAGGAAAGTAAAGGAAATAATATATATTTAGAACATATTCCTAAGAAAATAAAAACAATAACGTTAATAATAATTAAAGAATTACCCCAAGAGATAAAAGAACAAATTATAGATAACCTTATAATAGGAACATTGAAAGATGAATATATATATGAAAAAAATTATTATTGAACTAGAAAAAGAAGAAATGATGTTATATTGCAAAGATTATGAGTAATAAAATTATAAAAATAGAAAATTATTACACATTAGAAACAGAAAGAGGAAGTTATATATTTTTAGAACCTATACCCAATAAGTTAAAAATAATAACATTAAGAATAATTAGAGAATTACCTATGGAAATTAAAGCACAAATATTACACAAGCTAATTATAGAATCAATAAAAGAAAGATATATATATGAGAAAATAATAGAAACTTTTGAGAAAGAAGAAATCAATTTGTATTATAAAGAAAAATATGAATCAAATAATTTGTAAAAATTATTGATGGAATTAATGGAAATAAAAGAAATTCTAGATAAAAAGTTAGTAAGAATAAGAGAAATAAATCTACAAATACAAGATGAACTTTTAAAACCTGGAGATATAACAAACTCACAACAAAAACAAATATTAAAATTAAAACAAGAAATGTATAGAATAAGAGCAAGTTATTACGAAAAAATGAAAGAATTAACAAATAATAATTATGTAAAACAAAGATGTGATAAAGTAATAAAAGATTGTAAAGATACTGAATGTAGAACATATTACTTATGTCAATCAAAGAAGAGATAAATGTCGATTGGTGAGTATATAGAAGAATTAAAAACACTAATAAAAATATTAATAGATGATGTTCAAAACATAAATAATGAAATAAAAGAAGTAAGAAATGATATTAATATCCTAAAAATTGAAGTAAGAAAAATAAAAGAAAATAGTAAAGGAAAAGAAAAAAACAATAGACAAAAAACTAATAGAAAAAGAAATGTCTAGAATAGGGAAAAAATATACTGAACAAGAAAATATAAGAATAGAAGCAGGTAGTATGGATGATGAATTTAGGAAGAAGATTTTACCAAAAATAATAGAAGAATAGGAAAAAATGGAAAAATCTAAAGAAAAAGCAATAGGAAAATCAGAAATTAAAGAAAACCAAGATGATATAGAAGATAAAGATGAATGAAGAATTAGATTTACTTATAGAAAATTTTGATCAATTAAATTTAGAAAATTTAGATGAATATCAAGTCCTAATGAACATTGGAGGAGGACCAAATAAAGCAGAATCCTCTAATAAACAAGAAATATTGGATCCAGATGAAAGTTATGCACCTATATACATTAAACCATATAGACAATACTATGAAACAATAAGAGATAGACAACCACCAAAAGGAAACAAATACAGAAATAGATTTGAACTAAATGATAATTATGATAAACCTGTCAATCATGGAGGAGCAAAATTAGATTTAGATTGTAAAATAGATATTAAAAAAGCCTTAGTAACTTGGGCAGATTCAATGATATTATTCTTTTTATATAACAAAGATGATACATGGGAAAGCACTGAAAGAAGGATAGATTTTTTAGTAGCATCCTTTGAAGGAAATGTCAGAAAATGGTGGGATGGAATAAATAATGATACAAAAACACTAATAAAAAGAAATATACAAACAGAAATAATAAAATCAGATAAAGAAGGTATAGAAAGATTAGTAAACTATATTTCAGATGAATTCTTAGGAGAAGATTGGATAAGAAATTTTGATGGAGAAGCAATAAAAGAAGAAAAAGAAAATGCTAGGATAAAATTAATAAACCTAACAATATGTGATATGTGTAAAATCAAAGAATACACATGTGAATTTAAAGAATATTATTATACCCAATTTTATAGTAATGAAAACCAAGAATACATAAAGACATGTACTATAATAAGCTACTAGGAACATGGGGAATATATTTTAAGATAGAATTTGAAAAATTTATTAAAGAAAATCCTGAAGCACCTAGATCTTTAGGATCAAGGATAAAATTCTTATTTGAAAGACTTGCATATATATGTCAACAAAGACAATTAATGAAAAAATCAGGAAGATTAACTAAGATATGTTGTGAAGATATGGAAAAACCTACACAATGGGGATGTAATCCTGAAAGGAAAAATACTAAAAGGAGATTCAAAAATAAAAAATTTAAAAAATTTAGAAATTTTAAGAAAAAATATATAAAGCCTAGAAGAAGATATTATAAAAGGAAATATAATCCGAATAGACAACAGAAAAACAAACCTTATAAAAAAGATAAAAGCCAATGCAAATGTTGGAATTGTGGAGAAATAGGACATATAAGCCCTGACTGTAAAAAGAAAAAAGGTTAAAATATTACAAAAAGAATATTTAGATATAGAAAGTGAATTAAGTGAAATATCAGATATTGAACAATATTATGATCAAGAAGTATATATAAGCGAATCAGATTCAGAAAAAGATAATGAGTCAGAATCTGAATAAAGAAATTGAAGAAATAGAAAAAGATAATATAGATAAACAAGGATAATATAGATAAACAAGAATATGAAGGAATAGAAGGTTATGGATTAAAAGTAACATTTGATAATAACAAATTTAAGAAAATGAGAAAATTATCTTTAGATTTAAAAATAGGAAAATGGGAAGCCTTAGATAAGATATGGAAAAGAGAAAGAATAGCAATAAATGAGTATCATAAAATTGAAAAAGCTATAAATGTTAGAACAACTCATGGAACACATAAATTAAATCTTTTAACAAGAAATACAGTAGATGAATTATTAACAAAAATTAGTAAAAAACAAGGAGAAAAAATTCAATATGTCTATTTAGCAGGAATACAAATAATGTTTAAATCCTTATTTAGAGAAGGAATAGATTCACCTTTAACAGTAAGTTTACATGATGGAAGAATAATAAATTTAAAAGATAGCCATTTAGGAACTATAGAAGGAAACTTAGCGTACCAAAAATTAATATTTACTTGTTATCCAAAATATTGTGTCTCAATTACAGATAAGAACTTCAATGAAGTCTTAGGACTACATTTTAAGTTACATAGAAATGATATAATGGAACCAGGAGACAAGATTATGATTATAGAATATAGAGCTTTGTATACATTTACTAACTCCAATTATGGAAATATATACTCTAAAAAACCATACATAGAGGTTCACAAAGAATGTAAGGATATTAGTAAAATAATAGAACCAAGTAAACAAATAAGTTTAATTCCTAAAGAATATGAATTTAGTATACTTAAAGATAAACCTGAAATAGCAAAAGATAAAGAAGATGATTATTCTAATAACATAATGTTTAGAGATGGAAGGTTAATTAAAAGATCAACAAGCCTTAAATTACCTAGAAAACATTTAGAAGGAACTAGTAATATAAAAGAAATCAAACTTCATAGAAATGCTGGAAATATGAAGATAGAAGGAGAATATTATAATGGAAGATAACATATTGAAGGACCAAATATACTAATTGATACAGGAGCAAGTGAATGGCATATAGCTTCAATTAGAAATAAAGGATTAATGACTCATAAAATTGAACCATATAGATATGTAAATTTTGATGGACAAATACATACTACAGAATTAGAAATCAAAGTACCAATAAAAATAGGAGGAATTAAAATGGTAGTACCATGTTATATGGATAATAGTATGAATACAGATCCTCATATATTATTAGGAATGAGTTTTCTAAATGGATTAAAAGACTATAGTATAAAAAGAGAAGGATTATATATAACACATAATGATCAAACTATACTATGTGAAAAAAGATAAATGAATAATCAAATAAGTTTTCCATTAGCCGTATATATACAAGTTACTATAGTAGAAACAAACATAACAACATGTGCCTTAATAGATACAGGAAGTGATATAACAATATTTAAAAACTTCTTAATAAAATCATGGAATGAAAATAGTAAAATAAAAATAACAGGAGTAACAGGAGAAAGTACACAAATAATTAATAGTGCTGATAAAATCAGTATAATATTTGAAAGTAAACAAGTAATAATAAACAAAATATATAGTTACAATAAATTAGATTGTGATATACTATTAGGAAATGACTTTATCCAACAATTTCAATATTATAAGCAAAATAATTATATGATAATGTTACAAACACCATGTGCACACTTATTAAAAATTCCAAGGGAATTTAGACCCTATAGAGTTCAGCCAGCCCAGCGTGGTGATAAATGGGAGAAAAAACCAATAATAAATAAAGACATAAATACAAAAATTCTATATAAAAAAGTGCTAAAAGCAGAAATAGAGATAAGTATAGAAAAAATTATAGAACAATTAGAAAAAACATGTGGAGAAAATCCATTATTATTTTGGAAACCATACCATCCTAAAGCTAAAATAGAACTAATAGAAAATGTTATAATTAGAGTCAGACCAATGATGTATACTATACAAGATACACAAGAATTTAAAACCCAAATAAAAGAATTATTAGAACAAAAACTTATTAGACCAAGTAATGGACCTCATAGTAGTCCAGCTTTTATGGTCATGAAACATTCTGAGCAAGTTAGAGGAAAGGCCAGAATGATAATCAATTATAAAGAATTAAACAAATATACTAAATTTGATGGATACTTTTTACCAAATAAAGAAATCCTAATAAACCTTGCAAAAGGAAAACAATATTATTTCAAATTTGATTGTAAATCAGGCTTTTGGCAAGTTAAAATGGAAGATGATAGTATACAATATACTGCATTTAGTACACCTCAAGGTAAATATGAATGGTTAGTAATGCCTTTTGGTTTAAAAAATGCACCACAAATATATCAAAGAAAAATGGATAACATATTTAGAAAATTTGATGAATTTTTAATAGTATAAGTTGATGATATATTAATATGTTCTAATACTAAAGAAGAACATAGAAATCATTTGATAAAATTTATAAATGAATGTAAAAAAGAAGGGATTGTTCTTTCAAAAAAAAAAGCTATAATAGAAAAACAAGAAATTGATTTTCTTCGATTATTAATAGATAAAAAGGAATAAAATTACAAACTCATATATCTAAAAAGATAGAAAGTTTTCCAAATAAATTAGAATCAAAAGAACAAATACAAAAGTTCTTAGGATGTCTAAATTATGCAGAAGGATTTATTGAAAATCTTTCAAAAAAGAGACATAAAATACAAGTTTTACTTAAAAAAACAAATACTAAATGATGGAGTGAAGAACATACAGAGATAGTTAAATCATTAAAAGAAGAATGCAAAAATTTACCAAAATTAAGATTACCAGATGAAAAGGATAATTTGGTTGTTAATACAGATGCTTCTGATAAATATTGGGCAGCCATATTAAAAACAGATTTAAATGAAATCTGCAGGTATTCAAGTGGAACTTTTAACCAAGCAGAAATAAATTATACCACTCATGAAAAAGAATTGTTAGCAATTATTAGAGGAATAAAAAAGTTTTCATTATTCCTATTATCTAAGAAGTTTATTGTTGAAACTGACAATTCCAATGTTACAGGATTAATTAAAAATAAGTTGCCAATGGAGCCCCAATATAGGAGATTGCACAGATGGCAAGCATATTTGTCATTTTATAATTTCGATATTATTCATATTAAAGGTATAAACAATTATCTTGCTGATTTTTTAAGCAGGAATATCGAGTTTGGAGATGGATAATATCAAGCATGAGATATCAGAAATAAAATCTGCGGCAGCATTTGCCAAAGATGAAGCTGATGATATAAAAGTTGGAATGGAGGCATTAGCTGAATCCTTAAGTTATAATGTCAAATTATTACTTAAGATCAGTACGTCCCATACCAAAGTTACCAATGAATTAAAAGACCGAATTGATGCTCTTGAAGCACAATTAGAGTCTACAAATACCAAAAATACAGGGATTGATGCTTTAGCACAATCTCAAAATACCAAACAGGGAATACAAACAGGTACACCAAGTGGAAGCAGCGGTGGACCCAGTCAAATAAAAAGATATACAATCATGGAAAGTCCCCGAAAGGTGACAATAAAAAATGATGATAAACATACAGGGTGATCAAAATCAGAGCAGATGAAGATGATGAAACCCCTTTAACACCAAGAGAAGAAGAATATAAAGCTTTTGCAAAACTTGTCTATGAACTACAAGATAATGAATCATATTTCATCTCCCCAGGAGAACATGTTTACCCAAGGATGATCATTACAAACGATGGAGACCCTAACATGGTTAAAATGGCGGCAAACTATGGATTCTTGGATTTAATTTATCCAGGAAAAGATTTAAAAGAAATTGAGAAATTTGATGATATCTTCCGAGGAGAAGTTTCAAAATTCGCCAAAGGAAGACCAATATATCTTAAATTTTACTCAATCAGTCCAGAAATTGATGAAATGATATATTATCCTGCAGAACATATTATTACAGTCGGATATGTAGGCCGAAATTTCCAAATTGAAGTAGGCCAAAATAGAAAGTCATTGCCAAACATTAACAGATCATGAATGAGATCCCGCAGAGTCTTAGGGATGAAAGTTCTCTACAACATGGCAAAAAATCTATATGATAAAAAATTCCAATGTTTATGCCAATATGAAGGATGGACACTTATGACAAATAATGGAAAGGATAAGTCTACAATTTTAAAAGAGTATATCCAAAAGTTTGATATCCATCAAATCCATGGAAGTCCATCAACCATACAAGAGTCATGCCAGTTAAGGGAGTGTCCCACATGCTATCCAAATGAAAAGAGGCCCCGCCACTATGAAGAATCTTGACAAACTCTATATGAAGACAATAGAGGAAAAGAAGATGTGAAAGAAAGGTGGACAGCTGGAAGATATAATAGAGCTACAATTATGTAGTGAAGAAATTATTGAAATAATAGAACTCCATTAATGAAGTATGATGTAATGAATGATGTAAGAGGCCAATAATCGAGCCTCATGTAGTAGTATAAATAGAAGCCTTTGGGCTAAGATAGAGGCAGAATGAGTTGAGAAAAAACACTTGAGCCCTCATATTGCGAGAAAAACACTTCTGTCTTTTGATATAATCTTTGTACCAATTTCAGAATATCAATAGAAAATCCATTTCTTACATAGAAGAATGAGTTTCTAAATCTTCATTCCCATAGATTCTTGATAGATCTAATAAGAAATCTCTTTCTTATTTTAACAACAAAAACAGTTTTTCTTTAATCCAAGTCTAGGGATTTGTCCTTAGAAACGATACAGTGAAGGCAAGAAGCTGAATAGCAAGGATTCCGTTAAGGCAGGAGGCCGTTGAAGGAAACAATTTGCACATTCAGAGCCTGAAGGTCACTCGATTCTAAGAATAAAGAGCCAGATTAAAATTAAGGTAGAACTACTATTTCTTGTTAAATTTTGAAAGAATTTCTTAAGATCTTAGAGAATCGCAGGGATTATAAATGTTTATGATTATTCATGATGATTGGATTACTGTCTACCATGATGTTTATATTTTATAATACTATGATGATGTTTATATAATATCCAGTTATGCCAGGATATACAGTTAAAGGATTAAACGATTTATTAAAAAGAATACTTGGAAAAGTAGAAAATCTTATATCCCAACTAGAAAATACAGATGAAATATCTGAAAAATATATTAGACTTATAAAAGAATGTGAACAAAAAATAGCAGATTATGATAATATATTAGATTTATACTTTAATCAGAACATAAGAAATATAGAAGAACAGATTAGAAACCTACCCTAAAATAGAAGGACATGTCTTGCAATAAAGAAACCTATTTCATTAAGGATAAAATTGACTTTTTAACAGAAATCTTTAAAAGCCACTGTTCACAGGCTATTTTGAAAATTCTCCCCCCAAAATAGGCACACAGCAATGGGTCTATATAAATGGACCTTAAAGCTTAGACTTTAACACTTCAAGAAACCCTTTAAGTCAACATTTTAATTTAAATAGCGAGTTTGACTCTCCGAAAATTCACTCTCTATAATTAAAGAGAAAATTATCTAAAACCAGGTATTTAGGTTTCCAAATTCAAAAATCAGGTGTAATGTTTATTTTATCAGAAATCAGGTGTTAATTAAATTGATAATTAAAAGTGTAATTAAAACCTAATTTTAAATCCGTCTCTTCTCTCCCTGAATCGGGAACCCACCCACCCTCGTCCTTCATCTGCCGTCACCGGAGACCGACACCGCTGCAAAAGGAGCACTTCGTATGACCTCTGCCCAAGAGCGTCGTTGCTGCTACTGCGAAGATGCCACAGAAAGAGAACGCCGGAGCAGTTCTCTGCCCAGGATCTGCTGTTGCGAAGATCTTTACTGCGCACTGTACCGGATGAAGAGAACGTCGCGATGATGTGCGCGATGATTGAAGAGAACGTCGTGATGATGTGCACGAAGATCTCTACTGCGCACTGTTGATTGGATCTGGTTTTGGATGTGCGCGATGATGTCGTCGTGGCTACAGTCGATACGATATGGCTAGGTGGTGGTGATGGGTGATTGTGGTGGCGAGGTGGGTTGATGGTGGTGGCGGTGGCAGGTGGAGTGTGGGACTAGTGTTTATATCAATTATTTGGGTGTTGTGAGGCGTTGTTTGTGCTGGTGGTGGTTGTGAACAATTATATGAGTTGTTTCATTGGTGCCGGTGGTTGTTGTGACCAATTATATACGAATTTGGTCACAGTTAGTCACATTGAGTACACACTTGGTCAAAATTAGTGACAGATGAGACATGACGGCAACTTGATTATATAAAGTGACTTGAAATTTTTTCGATAATTTTTTTAGGACGTGGATGCAGGGGTGGGGTGGTGGTAGGTGGATCCATGAGAGTGGGGGTATGATTTTCAATTTTTAATTTTTTGGAAATCTTTAATTCGCTAGAGTGGCCGTCGGAAGTTCGCCGGAGATGTTGTCAAAAGTCGCCGGAGCGATCGTCGGAGCATATGACCGTCTCCGGTGGAGAGGTGGAGGGAAGGTAGTGGTGTGGTGTGGTATTGGTATAAATAATTAATGTATATTATATTTTATTTTAATATTTAATAAATTTATTTATCACCTGCTTTTTAAAATATTTTAATAAGTTTGTTATTTGTGAAATGTAAACTTTAAAACTAAGAGTTATGTATTATTCCCATAATTAAATGTATTCAAAGTATTTCAATTTTTAATGTAAGAAAATAATAAAATAATCTAAAGAAAATTTAGTAAAATTAAAAGATAAAGAAAAATAAAAAACTTTTTTTGAGAGTAGTTAAGTGTTAAATACACGAATAAAAATAAATTTATCTATAATAACTTTATCTTCTTGTAGATCAAAAATCATTAACATAAATCTAGATTAATGTTAATGTTAATTAATTGAGAATTAATGTCACGAAATTCATACACGGCAAGGACGTTGTAATATTTATTACATATTGAAAAACGAATAGTAAGATATTATTGAAATAATTGAATTGTAGTAGGGTTAAAATCGGTCAAAAAATGATTTTCACTATGTGATATTTAATATATTATAGATGTAATTTAAAATGAATTTGTTAAAAAATGAGTTTAAAGAATTCGTACCAAACAAATATGCTAAATATAATATAGTGGCTAGATATACCCCTCGGCTACAAAATCTCTCTCAAGACTTCATCTAGGCAAATTAAATCACAATTTAATGGCTTGATCACCCAAACTTGAGGATGAGAAGTCAATTTCATAGTTACTACAAGGAGAAGTCCGGAATTGGTTTAGGATAATCTCTATGATAGTATATTTTTGTCTTAGTCGACATCATTATGACACGATTATATTATCTGGTAGTCAGCTACCACGGTCATTTTTTGAATTTTCAGTTCTACTTCGTGGGAAATAGAAATCCATTTGATGTGCATAGACATAACACGGAGATTGATTAGGTTGTGCGAAATGACGTTGCTAACTTGACAATGCACTCCACCTTGCCCTTCATTTAAAAAATTCGAGAGGAACATAAGTTCCACACATAGCACATTCAAAATCGACAAATGTGACATCAAACATTATCTCTCATCTAATTGAAATACGATTTTTCACATATAATATAAGGGTAATCAAGTTATTAATTCACTTGTCACTGCGAGCGGGGAACAATGTTGCTTGCTACCAAGATTATGTCCCCTAAACCTTCCTCGACCACCAAGCACTTTGGTGCAAATCGATTGACATAATATTCCTAGTGTGAGATCTTTAGTATACTTTTGTCATTTTACTTTTATACGGGAAGTAGTTAGTACCTCATCATTTATTATTTTTCTTTACATTTGTTGCTCTTTTGGAGCTTAGGTTTAAGCCTCACCCGCCTATTCTAGCGAGTTTCAGATATCTTATTCCTAATCCTAACACCATCATCAATTTTTTTTAAGAGCCTAAGAATCCATTGAGGATGTGTTGATAATTTTCTGGGGAAAAAAAAAAGTAGCAGGAAAAACCGCCAAAACTACCTGTACGTGAAGCTATATACCCCTACGAATGAAGGAATATTGCATTAGAAAGAACTCCTTAGCCCCTATTTGGGCTCATTCTCCAAAAACATATTTTTCTTTTTTTATTTTTAATCTCACTTTCAATAAAATAATAATACACGTAAATTCATTTTTTTAATTTATTAACCACACATTCTACAAAATATTACTATTAAAATACTTTTTTTTTTCCCCCAAATGCATTTTTAATAGAGCCCAAACAATCGATCAACAGTATATTAATAGCTACTATCCCACTTGGGAACGCTAATGGCATGTTTGGTAGGTGAAATAGAAAGTACTAACATTATTAAATAATAATAATAAAAGTTGAATATTGACTATTACACTATCCATTTGAGTATTAAATATCCTACGTGCACTGAAGTCTTGAACATCAAACTCACTATATTAGTTTTGCATGAAGGATGTCTTACCAGCGAGTAAAAACATGTGCGAAGAGAATCACCAATCCAAATTGAATAGTAGCATGTATACAATCATATCTACTCTTCCAAATGAAATGGCTCCGGTCACAATTTGTTGGCAACGTAAATCAGCAGCTGTTGCACAGACGCCATAGTGAAGGAGTCACCTTAAGTAGACAATCAACTATACGACTCAGATATTATAGTGATACTCCTGATGCTTCTCTGCGTTCTAGGCCTTGCCTCTGATTTTATATTGATACTACCGGCACTTACGCTCTCAGGGGCAGAGGGAGGGGTGGGCTATAGCCCAACCCTACCCCAGCCCAAAGCAATTTTTTTTTTTAAATATTTGGTTAATTTGGTTTAAATACTTGGTTAATTGTGTATCATTTCAATTTTACACTTGAGATGTAAATAAAATTAATTGGGCTAAAATTAATATTTGGACTCGACAAATTTTATTTTATTTTTAATTTTTCACCATGAATTTGCTTCTGGGCTGTGAATTAATTTCTGGTCTGGGATAATTTTATTCTTTTTAGTTTTTCACCATAAAGTTGCTTCTGAAATGATGTTATTATTAAAATAAGTAATATGCTATATATTTAATTTTATTAGTTTAAAAATATATTTGTTAGAACTTTGTTACTAGTGTTCAAAAATATATTATGATCAATGTTTTAAACTTATAGAAAATGATATATAACATTAATATATTAAAAATCAAGTGCGATTTATGTTAAATTTGAAAATTAAGTAAACGAAATGATGAAGGTGAATAATACAATTTAATTAGTTTGGATTCAAAATCAAATTAGTCAATTAGACATACATTTTGAAAATGATTTTTTATGGACATTTTAACATTTTTTTATTATGTCATTATCCCACATTAGAAATTTATGAAACCATTGGAGAGAAGAACATCTATAAAAGACACTATCTCACATTAGAAGTTTATGAAATCATTTGAGATAAGTGTATCTATAAAATGAGCATGACATCCAATAATTTTCTATGAGCCTTTAAATTATAATCTATGAGGTTCATTCATGAAATTAAAAAAATTTAAATTAAAAAAAGAAAAAAAAACCAGGAAAACCACCAAACTGCGACTAGTTCACCAGTTTACGGTTGAACCGGCCGGTTCAATGAATTTTGAGCGGTTTTGTCATAATGAGTTAGCTGGACATGATTTTACTCGATTTTGGGTCCAATTTTTGTTTTATCGTGTGGTTTAGAACATCTTTTAGAGTACAAGTTCATTGGAAAAAAAAAACTCAGCCTAATATATTTAGGGGTGAGCGCGGGTCGGTTCGGTTCGATTTTTTCGGTTCCAGAAATTTTCGGGTATTTTGTAAATGGAACCGTCGGTTCCAGATATAATTCTAGAACGGTTCGGGTTCGGTTCGGTTCGGTTCTGTTCGGTTCCTACTATAATTAATTTTTTTAACATTTATAATAACACTATATAAATACATTTAGAAAACTTTGTCAGTGCGTCTTGAATAATTAGTTCATAACATAGTAGAAAGTTTTCACAAAATGCTAACACTTTAGTACTAGACAATATAGATCACAATTTTTTTTGCTGCTTCCCTCAAACAGTTACTGCTCCACTACTTACCCACCAAAAGGTAACATATAAAAGCATCTAACTATGTTCTCCATTTTTAGAAGTGGTACCAAAATCATTCCTGTTTTCTGAAAACATTGTGAGAAGTGAGGCAATCCCAATGTGCTCAGTACTTTCACCGAGTGAATCTGTGTGTGAATATTGATCAGGTTCAATCTTAACTTTTACAAATGAACGTAATATTTTAAAGTATTAAAAATACTTACCAACTATGTAAGGTAATCATCGATTGCTTGACTTGCCATGTACCATTAAAATGTTAACAATTTCTTGAGTACCATGTAAAGAAAAAGAATCCAGTAACTAGAGCTGAAAATCTCTGTGTAAAGCTCTTGGAAGACTTTAAAAACTTGTCATTGTAAACACGATAAAAGAACGAAAGCACTGTCAGCATTAAGAGGGTAAAATCTCACGTCTCTTAAATATGAAAAGAATAAATACGAGAGTACTCCAGTTTAGTGTGGGAACTAGAAAGAGAAGGACTTCTTTAAGCTGAGAGAAAATGACTCATGACTGGACGAGGAACATGTTGTGCGGCGGGAATGGACTGGAGAGAGAAGAAGAAGAAAAGACTGAAAATTCTAGGACTATTTCCCTTTTATATTTAGTGACTTTTTTTTTGCAATTTTTTTTATGTTGGTCGGTTTTGAAGAAGAGAAGACCGAAAAATCTAGGGCTTTGTCCCTTTTATATTTAGTGGTTTTTTTTTTTCAATTTTTTTTATATTGGTCGGTTTGGGTTATATTCAATATACTTGAAGTCCAAATGCCCAATTGTCAAAAAAAAAAAAAAAAAAAACAGGTTCTTCGGTTCTTGGTCTAGAACCGAGAACCGAACCAAACCCGTCGGTTCTCGATTCGGATACCCGTTCGGGTTTTTAATTTAAGAAAACCCGTTCGGTTCGGTTCGGTTCGGTTCCGGTTCGGTTCGGACATTTTGCCCGGCCCTAAATATATTTTCTAGCTCCGCCCCTGTACGCTCTCCATCTTCGATTGTCTCTTTTCCGCTGCCTCCGCTCTGTGAGCCTTTTCTTCTCTCTCTCTCTTTTGTTGTTGTTGTTGAGCTTTTAGTATATTTTTACAGATTGATTGGTGATTTACAGATTTAGTATGGTGATTTGTGAGATGTTTAATTTTAACATTTGCACTTTTTACGCATGTGTTTGCAAAATGGAAGCCAAGATATTGTGGTAGATCCTACGTAAGCACTTGCCCATGGAGAATGCGTAATTGTATAAGGAAAGAGCTGCTGAGCGGGAGGGTGGAAAGGACAGTCCATGTTTGTGAAAGTATTAGTAGGAGTCTTTTTAGTTTACAGCCACCCTCCAATAGGGGGGTGCCACATCACTTGGGCACTTCTCCTTTTGTAACCCAACTTGGGTAAAGTAGCATTAAACCAGCGACCATTATTATATAGTAATAAGTCGCTTTGGCTGTTTTTAAAATTATTTGAATCATAACAACACAATTTACACAATTTTCATTGTAGTATCACTTTCCATCATAAAATAAGAAAATAGTATCACGTGAATCATTTTTAAAGAAATCTTCATTTTTTAATCAAAGGCAACTCAAACAATTTAGGGGCCTTATGCAAATTTTTTGAGGGCCTATTTTTTTTAACAAAAAAAAAATTAAATGGTGCAAATAATCAATGAACAAAATTACATCCATGATAGCCTACATTATTGTTTTAGTTGTTCTGGTAGAAAGCAATATTTGTCCTAGATTTCACGTATTTTACCAACATTGGTATCATCAGTTGATGGTATCCTTGACAAATTTTACAATATTTTGCCTGTGGTAATAGCTCATGGCTACTTGCTTGTGGGATTATACAGGATTGAATACACCATCTTTTTCAGTTTATACGTCTTTATGTATTTGTACAAATTATTCTTTTAGAATCAAGCTAGCATGGTGATAGATGGGATTTATGGGGGAGAATTGGCGTTTCTTAATGAAAGGAATTAAGTGTGAAATTGCATACGATTTAAACTGCTAGAATTCTTGTAGGGCATTTTCATTTTCCCACTTTTAAGCAATTGTAGAATTCTGGAAGAAAATTATGGAGAAAAGAGTTTCTTGTCCGTGCTATGTCATCTACAATTTGCCCTTCTGCTGAAAGAACTATAATAATTAGATGTATATATTGAGCTTAAGCATTGATTTGTAGTTTTATGTATGTGGTCCTCTTGGCTCTTGTATATTCCGTGCTTTTCTGTTGTGCACTAATCCTCGTGAATAATTCTTTGGACTTTCTACAGTTGATGGTTTGGTGAAGTGTGAAAAGTGGATTAGAGATGATGACAATCGCTCTGAAGAATCAAAGACAACATGGTGGTTAAGTCGGTTAATATGCCAGACGCCGAAGAGGATGGATGTTGATTGGGCTTTCCCATTTGCAGAAGATAAGTTATTTGTCCTTACTCTTAGTGCTGGCTTGGAGGGGTACCATGTCAATGTCAACGGAAGACATATCACCTCATTTCCATATCGCCATGTAAGCTACAATTACTGAATATCTATGGTCTTCTGATATATAGGACTTTGCTCAAGTGTTTATTGAATGTTTTAGGGATTCACACTTGAAAATGCTAATGGATCATCTTTGATAGGAGACATTGATGTCCACTCTGTTTTCGCTGGTTCCTTACCCACATTACACCCCAGTTTTGCACCTTAACGAAATCTTGATTGGTCTAACAGATGGAAGGCTACGTCTATTCTAAAAGTGCCCGTTGAACTGTTCATTGGTATTCTTTCAGCAGGCAACCATTTGCTGAATGTATGGCTGTAAGAAAGTCTTGGATGCAGCACAGGCTAATAAAATCTTCCAATACTGTTGCTCATTTCTTTTTTGCACTGGTAGGTGAACAATTGATGGCACATATGATACAAATGCAACCTGTTTTTATTCTTTTGTTGAAGGCTTTTGAAATTTATTCAAAAAGATTTCTTTGGACAACATACTAGAAAGGAAGTGAATGTGGAATTAAAGAAAGAAGCTGACTTTTTCGGAGATATTGTAATAGTACCATACATGGACAACTATGACCTTGTTGTTTTAAAGACAGTTGCCATATGTGAATATGGGGTGAATTGTTGATTCATTGTAAATTAAGGATTGAAATTAAGTTTGTAGCTCGACTGATTGTATTTTGTACCTTTGCAGGTTCGAAGAGCTCCTGCAAAGTATATTATGGAAACTGATGATGACACATTTGTCAGAGTAGACGATGTTCTTATGGAAGTGAAGAAAATACCTAAGAACAAGAGCTTGTACATTGGGAATATGAATTACTACCATAAACCCATGCGAAGTGGTAAATGGTCCGTGACATATGAGGTACTATTACAACCATTTTACTTTTCAATATGTATAGTGGATTTCCTTTGTTTATTTGTTGGCATACGACTATATGCCAATGGTCAATGCCATTGCAATATAGGGTACTAATTTGTTACTCTAGCACGATAACTTATTCCATTAGTTGACTTAGTGGTGGTATTGAGTCCAGTTTCAATACATTTTAGTAAAGGGCCCATCTCCTACCCACCCATGCCATTAGCACAATTAATGGCATGGAGTAGACTTGTGTAGTTTACGAAACCATCAAGGGAAACTTAGTCTGCACAGAACTACTGGTAGCTTTATACGGGGAAGTAAATATTAGCTAGGTCGGTGTTTTTTACCAAATGGGAGGTGTTGTTGGAAAAGCTTTTAGGCTAATATTTATGTAGGTTTTGCACAACTTGTTTATTGAGTGATATAGTTGTCGAGGTTGGGGAGATGTCCTTCCATCTCCACAAGGTATAATATTTGAAAGTTGATGTAATTTTACTGATTCATATTGCTTAGGTTTCATCTTCAATTTTAAACTCTTTTTCGATTCTTGGACAACTATTTGCTATTCATTAGGTGTAGGATTGCAAATCTCTACTATAATATAAGAAGGCGTAAACAATTCATTTCCAACTGGTTTTATGAATGCCAACCTTTATTTTCTAATTTTTACTGGCTGTAATTTATAATATATGATTGCAGAAATTTACATTTATTCACATCTCAATACATTGTATTAAAATCCAATTATCTATTGTTGTTTCCATTGCTTTTTAGAAGTGGTGTTATGGAAAGATTGATTGCAGAAGCATCTAAAGGAGAAGAATGATTATAATTGAACTCTCTGACGTTCCTGGTGGAGCTAAAACATTTGAACTTGTAGCTAAATTTTTCTATGGGGTAAAACTTGAACTTATTGCTGCAAATGTGGTACAACTTCGATGTGCAGATATAATATTCTTCTAAATTGTGTGACCTTGAGTCCAAATTTGAGTAGAACTATTTTGTTCCCAATGTTGATGTTGGAATAGCCGTGGCTTTATAACAAGACCCCTGTCATCTACACATATATAATATTCTCCTAAATTGTGTGGCCTTTAGTCCAAATTTGAGTAGAACTATTTTGTTCCCAAAATTGATGTTGGAATACTGGTTGCTTTATACGGTATGTGCAAGGAATGACAGTTGTGTGAAATTTGTATGGCATTTTGTTAGTGTTGGCCAAGGCATTCCTGATTCCAATGTTCGCACAGGTGGTCATTTTATGATTGTTCAGTACTAATAGTGGCATATACTTTTGGTTGTGATCATGGGCGATTATACCAAATGGAACTGAAGGTAGTATGATGGCGGCATTTGAAGGTGTCAGATTGATATTTTGTGGTGCAAAGACAATAATTTGGAATTTCAATAAAACATCAAATCCATGGTTGGTGCATGGTATTGAGAGTAATTTTTCTGATGTCTTACAGTAACAGCTTCAAACGTACAGCATCGAACCTTCTCTGTAATGAACAACCCAAAAACTTATGCTTTGATGGGAACTGATTAGGTTTGTGCAATGTGAATACTTGTTTTCTGCCTCCATAACTGATGAAACTATTGGGATACATTTTCAGTATCAATTTCAAGTTCTCCTTCTAATACCATGACATACCTACAGTATAACATAATCAGTTTTTTAATATAACTAAAATTACAAACATTACAAAAAATAACTAAAAATCACTTCACGCCATTAAGTAGCTAACTAAACTGGAGCACGTGCACTGCGCGTGCGTCCACTAGTATATGAAAAACAGTGGAGGAAAGATTAAATCAAAGCGAGTATACTCGAGCTTAAAATGACAAAAAAGACAAATATTGTACCCATGGTAGTTGACATGTCATGGATGCAAGATATGGCAATTGCTGAACATGAAAAAAGCCATCGGTATCAAGAGCTGGATTGAAAAACATCAGGGTGACGTTGCTCGACATACCAAAAGTTGATCCAAGAAACAAAAATATGTAAGCATGCTGATAATCACTAGAACATGGATGCCCTGACAAACCTTGTAAATATTGGCACAACTCTCAATTAAAGAATCGTGGCATTTATAATTCAATACAAGTTTTTGAATGACTAAGCACAAAAATTATCAATTGATTTAAGCTAAACAAGCACCTTAATCTCAAATTTATATAGTCAAAAGGAAAAAGGAAAAACTGTTGAACTCAGTAAACATATATAAGTTCATTTTCATTCTAATAGTTCAAACTTTTAGATAAAGTTTAACATAGCATGAGAGTACATAAAAGTAGGGGTGGGCAATGGGTCGGGTAGGATCGGGTTTGACCAAAAATCGATCCTTCCCGATATACGCAGTTTTGGGCTCTTTCACAACCGACCTGACCAGAACCGACTCCTACCCTAAATTGACCCGACTCGAGTCAGTTCGGGTCGAGTCCTTTTCTTCAACCTTAATGGAAAGCTCATTGTTAATTCTACTTCCGTGTTTCAAAATCCACAAATTGGTCCCCTCTCCACTCTTATCGTCCATCTGCGACATAATGGAGGTGGTGGAGATGGTGGCGCTACTGTGGCTAAGTCGCGTGACTGTTATTTGAATATGTATGCTGTTAAAAAGCCCGATAAAGTTGATTCTTATAAGATGCGGCTATTAAAACCTCCCATATTCCAATGTGTCACCAGCGCTTTTCTTCACCTCCACCATATGAAGTGACGTCGTCACCTCGAATATTTCGGCATCTATAGTCAGCTTCCATTTTCTCTCCCCTTTGCTGCCTCACAATTTCCCTAGTCCATCTTTTTTCTTCACTCTGAAACTCTCCATAGAAGCCACCTCCTTCAATTTCGACACAATTTGTGAAGGCAGCATTTGGGTTGTGAACCATGCCCCTGCTTTGTTCTTCACGTCCTCCTCGAATAAACCCGACAGATTGAATGCTGGGGAAAGAAAGAGAATTATATTAAATGCATTTAAACTCACCTCAATCAAAGCCAACTCTCCACCTTTCATTTGGCCCAAAAAAGCCAAAAACACCCATCTCCCTCTCCATTCGCCTCAAACTCACTCCAATTAAAGCCAACTCTTCTGACATCGACACCACATACTTCGACACAACTGACCCAGAAAAAATCTCGACATTCAGCCCCCTGGAACGCCCTGAAGACTTCATCCCACCACACTCCTTCGACGAAGGCCCATTCGAGTCAGAGGATGAGATTGTGAGGACCTACGAGGAATTATACGGCGCTGCATACAACAGAGAGACTTTTCTTGGTAAAGATGTGCTGGGGGTTCCTTGGAGTATCTATGGTGTTTTTAGAATCAGATCTTGGCCTCCAACAAGAGTGAAATTTCACTGGTTTCATAGGGTTTCACTGGGTTTGGTCGGTTTTGGGCCAAACCTAACCCGACCCACAATTATTTGAAGTTTATTACCCGAACTGGATTCATCCCTAAACCGACCCGACCCGACCCGAAATGGGTCGATTTTTTGGGCTGTTGTTTTCAGGCCTAGTCCTACATAAAAGCCTGGCTTCAGGTCTCACTGTCAAATTGTGCACGCATTGAGTCTTTGATAAAGAAATGAATGTGGCCTTGATGAGAGGTGCATGTGAAGACGTTTAAATAATTAAGACTGTCCTCTCTCCAACAATTTAATCTTTTCGATGAGATTGTTTAACAGACACTTCTTATAAAGTAACAGGAAAAAACACAATTATTTACTCGATTGAATCAAGCTATTGCAATAGGACGAGTTCCATTTCCTCGAAAATGTATATTTTGAAGTCTTAAAATTGTGATGGGCAAGTTCTGAACCTCTTGCTTGCAGACATCACAAGGTTTTTTTCCTTTTAAGCTAAACCATTTAATAGTTCATTCCTGGTGAGCCAGGGCAAGTTCGCCAATACAGTAGCATTCCATCTTTATGGCGTTCGAGCCCTCCCCAAGTTCTACCAAACAAATCATGCACACAGCTTCTTCTTGAGGGATATCTTCACCATAATCAGTCTTATCTGAATTAAAAGACAAATGATAAGATGTAGGTTGGTTATCAGAAGACTGAAATATGCATTAAAACTTTCAACCAATAACCTTTAATCATTATAGAATTAAATATATTTTGCTCTCCACACTTGTCTGTAATTGAATTTTTGTTATATGCACATTAGAAACTCGTGGAAATAGCCTAAAAATCCTAACTTTGTTTTCCAGGGAAATAATATTAGCGTATACCATTGTCCTTAGCAGACTCGATCAAGACAGAAACTGAGAATCTTTAGAAATTCGAAACTAAGGAGATGTCTGGGAGAGATTTTAATTTACCAAACAATTGCTTTTCTTACCCTTTTTTTTTAAACCTATAGCCCTCTGTGAGAGAATTGGTTCAACTTTGCAGCTGCCAATGGCTTTATTTCTGCTCCCAACGGATAGAATTCTGCTGAAAAGCAGAAACAGACACCCTCTAAGTAAAATCCTAAAACCGTTGAGAAAAAAAATCCCTTTTGCTGTAAGATCCAAGCAATCATGGCAAAAATCTGATTAGAAACCAAAAAATCCTTTCATGTATCAATAGTCCATCTGTTTTATGCTTCTATCTTTATTTAACGCATGGAGTGAGCGTGAATTGTGTATTGGGAATTGGGTCAGACCTTTCTGCATAATGATGTTTCCTTCATGATCTAGGTAAAGAGGAGAAACTGATTAACAAAAAACAGTTGTAGTTTGAGAAACACATCGTAGATTATATTTGAACAAAAATCATATATTCATGTCATGTGCAATGGACAAAATATGAGCTTGACTTTATGTAAGAAACTTAAATGAACAAAAATACATATTTTCGGCAAATATAAAACTTGCGCTACCAGATAAATTGCAATTGAGTTGTGAAAAAACTCAAGTTGGATCCTAACAATACTTAGAGGGGATGAATATGTATTTAACGCGGAATTAAAAATAATAACGAATTAAAAAAATCAACCTTGAGAAATTCATTCTGGACATGTTTTGGTATTTATAGGTAGGTTAAGAAAACCGTGGGCCAAGAAAAAAGCATTTAAAAAGTGAAAATAAAATTTCGCGTATAAAGCTGTCGCTCAAGCGAGATGCTAGCGATAGTCGAGCGACAGGTTGTTGCTCGAGCGAAGGAGGGGCGACGGTCTAGCGACAGTGTTTCTGTTTTTGTAGCTCGAGTAAAATCTTGGCGACAGTCCAACGAAAATCCGCGCCGTTTTCTCCTTTGTTCCAAACTCGAAACTCTAGACATATTCAACTAACTTTTGACATATTTGCACATTACTCATTGGATTGGTGAAGGGGGGCATACTTATTATCACAGAATCTTCTGCAGATCCCTCAATTGCTGCCTCGGGTATCTTTCGCTTAGCTTCCCAGGTTGCTGACTGGCTGAACATTCATCGACTATTTCGCTTGATTATCCAATCTAGGTTCAGATGACTAAACTTTTTAATTAGCTTCTAAACATAAAAAATAAAATCACAACCATATCAAATTCAAAGGTGGCCACCAGATAAACATGCTATTTCACATGTGCTCATTATTACCGATAAATTTTTGCACAATAGTTCTTGCTGAAGTATTGCTCACAAATATATCTACAATGTCAAAGCAAATATTTAAGAAAACTACAAAATAGAAAACATTTTTTTCTTGGATGAGGTAGATGGGTCATATACCTCCTGTATCACTTCATGTTGATGGAAAACGTTATATACTGAGAAAAAAAATGTATTTTTTCAATTTCTAAAATGAATAAGGTGCTGAATTGTCTCAGCACCACAATTTACAAAAGCCTATAAGAAATGTACATTTGCAGAAGAGCAATATTCACCAAAAGCTACTCTCTCTCTTTTTTGAGCAATATTATCCCGAAGATGTAGAAATCCAATTTAACACTACAATATCAATCCATATCCTTTACTAATTGATCCAACAACAGCGCCAATTCCGATATGGTCACCCGTTCTTTGGGATCTTCCTTCAAAGCGAGCTTTGCAATATCAGCGAGTTTTAAAAGGGGTTCAACATTTCGAGGCAGAGCAACGTATCGATCAATTATGGCAGCTGCCTTTCCCTGTCTAATAAGAGGGACTGCCCAGTCTACTACGTTTGGAGGTGTGCAGTCCACATCATAAGCTTTTCTTCCGCTAAGGATCTCGAGCAGCACAATTCCGAAGTTGTAAACATCAGTACTCATGTCTGCATTAAGACCCCTCTCCTGTGGAGTCAGAAGCCCAAAATCTGCAATTCGTGCTCCCCAATCAGCATCCAAAAGAACTTTCGAACTCCTAACATCTCGATGCACAATAGGATGTACAGCTTCCTTATGAAGGTACTCAAGTCCCTTTGCAGACTGCATTGCAATTTTAAGCCTGAGGCTCCAATTCAGAGGAGAAAGGCCACCATGGAGGTGATCATGAAGGGTCCCATGCGACATGAACTCGTAAACCAGTAGCCTCTCCCCCATCTCTGCGCAGTAACCCAACAAGTTCACAATATTGCTATGTCGAAGATTGCAAAGGACCTCCAACTCCATTTCAAAATCCCGGCTATTGGTGTGGATTATTGTAGCGGCATTAGCCCTTTTCACTGCCACTTGCCTTCCATCTGGGAGGACAGCTCTGTAGACAAAACCATAACTTCCCCTGCCCAGCTCATTAAACTCTTTGAACCCATTAGTTGCGTCCTTTAATTCAGAAAGCCGGAAAACTTGAGCTGCCTCTGAATATGGTGCCACAGATGCTGGAGGATGTTGATCGGCATTTGCATCAATTTCCTGCTCAGGCTTACGAATGCAGGACGCAAATTTTCTATTCTTCCGTTCTTCATTTTCTGGGGCTGCGGCACGGGGTATAAGACACCAGCCAATCGAAATTAACAAGAAACCTGACACGCAAGAGGCCACTATTATCAGTAGTTGATGCAGCTGACGCCAGTGCTTCTGCTGCACATCAAATGAGGAGTGCAGTCTGCAAATATCCCAACAAGAACTGTTCTGGCAGAGAGAGCAGGGTGTACAAATCCTGTCTGCGTTCTCGGTACATGAACTAGAAGGGAAAAATCCTTCAGAGCAATTGCTCCCACATGGCAAACAAATCTTTAGATCTTTCCTAGAACACAAGCTTGTCAATTCTGGCTCATTGAGAAGGCTGGCATTGAAAGCAAACATTCCTTCATCACAAGTACCAGGGGTACACAACCCTGGACTACACAACTGCAATGGAGGATCATAATCCGCTGGAGATGAAACATTGGCAAACCAACAATCAAGTACCAAATCACCTTCTCTAATACCACATGTAAGGAAGTCCGACGAAGCAATTGCGAGAAAACCAGATCCCTTTGGGATCCGTGATGCATTGAAGTCCCCCCAGCACTCTATGGCATGATTGTCCTCTCTGATCCCACAAAAATGTCGCGCACCAGCTGCCATTGATATGAATCTAATCCCAACTGGCGGATTAACAAATGAATCATTACGGCCCCAACATTTAATCTCGCCAGAGATCTCAGAAACCCCACAAATAGAATCAATTCCGGAAGTTAAGAGCTCATAGTTATCTGATGTACCTGAAACCCCTAGACTACCAGAATTCGGACCCCAACACATTAATCCTCCATCCCTTACAACTCCGCAGCTAAATCCATCACCAGAAACAATTTTCCCAAGAACAAGACTACTTATGTACTGATCATAGAACCGAGCACTTTGTTTTGAGCTTAAACTGTTATTTGATGTTCTAATAATGTCCCAACAATCAACGCTACCAAAATCATTTTCTGAATAGTAATATCCTCGAACTGCACAAACATGATCCTTGCCAGCAGCAATATGAGAATAAGCATCAAACTGAAGTGCTGGAAGAACCAGATCAGAGCTTGACGATGGATCCTTCGAATCCCAACAAAAGGCCTGCGAAGTGTTCGCCAAAATGCCGCACAGAAACCCCTCTCCACCTGAAAGCGCCGCCATAGGAGGTAGGTTGTTGGAATAACGCAAGGAGTTCGAATTCGTCGAGTTTCTATTCTTGGTGTCCCAACAAATTACGGCCTGCTTGCCACTGGCATCAATGGCACAAAACTGACCATAATCCCCAAATGATGCAGAAATGGAGTCCATGGAGCCCAACCCAGATACAGAATTAACCAAAATTAGAATAAAGAAGACTGAAAAAAAGAAAGACGGGGCATTTTTCAAAGGCCCAGAAATAAATTTTGGAGGAAAATTCATGATTTGAACAATGGGCAGTAGTGAGGAATGATACAAGGATCATGGAGTAAGAGAGCAGGAAGAAAGCGTGAGATGGGACAGTGATGAGGTTGGACTGGGGGATGTATTTGTGGAGCTGATGAGGACAGAACGTGGGTTTTGCGGCTTGCATTTTTACCTTCGTTGGTGGATCCTTGGATTCTTGTTGACAGTCAGTGGTAGTTTTACCCACTGTCAGCATTTTATACTACAATAACTTGCAGTATATTTGCAACTTGAAATGCATATACACAGTCATTTTTGTGAGAATCAATGTAAGATTATACTTTTATACCTTTTAAAGGAAAGTTATGATTCTCGACTTTGTTAGCATTTGGTTTTTTATTCTTTAAAATCTGTTAACATTCTTCGCTGAACTCTTATCCCATACCAACACCACCACCCCCTGCCCTGATTCATTGACACAGTCCACCGACATCGTTTCTACACAATCACCTTTCTACCTCTTTAATAAAAATTTGACTTTTTAATCGTATAACTTTCTTGTGAAAGTTAATGTGTTACAATCCTGAATTGAGGTCATAAATTGAGGGTCTCTAGTGCAATTTTTCTTGTTACATTGTCAAAGTAAAAACTCGTTACTTTTATAGTTTGTTTGAGCCTCATTTTATTGTAAGAATGCATTTTGAAATAGTAAAATTGATGGAGAATGTGTAGTTAAAAAATAAGGAAAAATCTTGAATTTGATTGTAATATTATTTTATTAAAAAATGTGTGGTTGAAAAAAAAAATTCATTTATCATATCGTTAGCGCCACCCAGATTAAGATTGCAATTTCAACGAGGATACGTAGCATTACTCTACATCATTATGTAATCAGAGTGAAAAGGACGAGAGATAGAAGAAAAGTAAAGTAATAACATCTTCTTGACTCAGTTGAGTTGGTCTTTCAAGATAACCTAATCATCCAGCAATAGCTACAATTAATACGTTAAAAAAATTGTTCTAAGGTACCAACTAGCAAAAAGAAAACACACTAATAATGCTGACATAACATAAAACAAATCATGATAAGATCGGGCAGTGGCATTTGATTTTTTGAACAAAACTATTGGTTGGGGTTTCTTGCCATAGTGCACATGCTTCTATCATATCACCTTTCTGTATCACCATAAAGGGCAATTTGCACTATTTGGATATGCTTCCTGTCTTTTCTTGTACCTTTTTTCTCTTCTTTTCCATTTCATGTTTAGTGTCGTTTGATTGCAAATGTAAAAAATGAGTGAAAAGAAAATATTTTACTGAAAATTGAATTGTCTAGAATTTATTTTATTGAGAATTGTAATTAATTATATTTGATTGATATAATTTTCCACCTGGAAAATGTTGAAAGTTTGGTGTCCGTTTGACTTCATTTTTTTTATGGAAATTGTCCATTAAAGTGATATTTGTTCCATCATTGCATCTAAAATTTGTTCCAATTACCAAAAAGTAAAAAAAAAAAATTAAACAATTAGATAAAATTACCATATTCGTTTGACTTTGTTTTGCATAGAAATTGTAAACAAAGTGAAAATTCTTTTTGCAATAGTTGATAAAATTTGTTGCCATTACTTAAAAAAAAAAGATGGAAATTACTTTCTCACCTAATAGGTGTGAAAACAAAATCAAGAAAATGTGCATAAAATGGTTGTACCTAAAAAAGGTAGGAAAAACAAAAGCCAAGAAAACTTTTGCAATCAAACACAATTAATTGGGTGAAGTTGGAAAACATTTTCTTTTTTCACCTAATTATCTAAGCTATCAAACGCACCCTTAGTAATTTAATATTTAAAAAAAAAAAAAAAAAGGTATGTTGCAAAATAAATATAAAATATGCAACAATAAAATTAGTCATGTTATTCTATTTTTGCCCTTTCATTCGTAAACTAATTGATATACCATTTTATAGTGATGGTTCATTACTCATCTCTCTCTATAAAAAAGTTCTTTCTCCCATTCAGGAAGCCGATTAAGATGCCTACTTGTCCGAGATAGATGAAAAAGAATTTGCGTCTTTAGGAGTCATCTCATTAAACTACTCACGTATTCTTGACATGAAAAGTATAGGCAAGTGTAGTAAAAGGCCAAGCCTCCACAAACAAAGGGGTCAGCCATGCCAATCCAAGCAAAGCGACAATGCGTCGACTCTAGCTTTCTTCATCTTAGATTTCATTCTTCAAGGAGACCTATGTTCATTTTCTCTATTATGTGCTCTTGAACTCTTGATTTCCTTGTGCCTTTTAGTTTGAAGTATAGGTTCTCGATTCAATCTATGTTGATGAAGTTTTTATTCCATTTAGTATAGAAGGGATTTATATAGTAGGTAGCGTCAAAACTGAAAATACCGACAAGAGGTTATATCAATAGCTGAAACTATTTTTTCGAGTAGGATGTGCTTGCAAAGTTCACCTTCCTGTGGGCAAAACAAGACTCAAAGATGACAATCAGACCTTTTCGGCACAGAGACGATACTATATAGCCTAATTAAAAATAATTTGGGATGATGAACTTTAATTTTCTCAATTTCATTTTCGAAAGTGGATTTCTATTTCAATTTGAACATTACATCATGTTGACAATCTACATTTCAATAAATAATGTTATTCATCGTTAGTTAGCTGGAAATCACAATCATAACCAATCTTAGTAATAGTGAATAACATTATTCACTTGAATATTTGTTCCTATGATTGGCCATTTTCACCAAACACTACAAAAAATGCGGTTTTAGATATGGTCGCTAAAATTTCATTGAGTGCTTGTTTGACAGTCATTTTAGTGTAACAAAATAGTTTTGAATAGTGAGTTTTAGAAAAATGTATGATTAAGAAGTAGAGAAATTTTTTGATATACATGTGTAATATTTTTTGAAAAAGTCTACATGTACATCAACTTTTGTACGTCGGGGTGTACACCCCCCTCACATGAGAGGTGGGACCCACTGCATAAAATATTTTTTTATTTAAGCGGGTCTCATCCCCATGTGAGGGGGGTGTACACCTCGATGTACACCCCGATGTACCGGTAACAAAATCGATTTTTTTTTTTTTTTTTATGTAAATGTGGTTGAAAATAGTCCTACAACCAACCATAAAATGAATTGAAGTGTTAGGCATCGAATATCATAATCCAAGTGGGCCCACTTGTTCTGAAGAGTAAATTTATCCAGCACGTGACCTGTTCATGATGGGAAAGATAGTCAAACTTAGTATTTTCTGTGTATGTATATCACGTGTGTATTCCGAAATTAATAACCTCTCCACCTATGCATGCACGAGACATTTATTGCAATGTTTCTTAAACCTTTTTTAAGTAATTAAATACATGCAAATTCATGAGCTGGCAAAAGTATTCGAGTTTTTAATCTCAATTTGCATGATTTTGACTTTTCTACGATTAAACAAGAGAAGCGTATTCTTTAACAACCGCGGTAGTCATTCTATGTGACGGTTTATTATTTGAGCATTAATTGTTTGCAATTCAGTTGACTCAAATAATAAATTAATACCTCAAATAATAAGAGGGTGTGTGGTAGAGATTAAAATTGAAAATATAGCCGTTATTGTTGACTTTTATTAGACGGGTGAGACCCAATAACGACCATATTTTCAATTTTAATTGGATTTTAAGCCGTACCAAACAGGCTCTAAGTACTATATAAGATGACTATTACAATTGACGATTATGAATAACATTACTCTTTTTTATTGGCAGCTGCGAAATTGCTAACTTGCCAATTTGGTGTGAAGTTTATTCTTAGTGGTGAATTTATATCTATTCGACAATAATGACCAGCCAGAATATTAGGTCTTTAAGCTCTTGTTTGATTCCATTATTTTCAAAATATATTTTTCTATCTTCTTTTCAATAAAATAATATTATATGTTGATTCAAACTTTTCCTTATTTTTTTTCATCAATTTACTATTATTAAATTATTCTATAAAATAGGGTTAAAAGATTTAAATAGTAAAATAGTAGCATCAAGACAGAGGAGCAACAGATCCTAGGGATGGGAAATATTGCAGAAATTGTCCTCATCTTATACTTTAATCAAACAATTATTTCATAATTATTGTCACATCATGTTTACAGATTGTCGTGCATTCATTGCTTATTTATGTTTTACGGTTGAGCATGATTACTAATATTTGATAGAAAATATATTAAGGATTATCGATCCAAAACAATCGATAACCAATCTTGTAATCATCCATGTTAAAATTAATGAGAATATCAAAATGAAAACGACAGCGTACCTTGAACCATAGATCCATAGATGTCTGATTCTTCGTCGAAATTGGTTATGATCTTTCAATTGATTGGTGATCTCCTTATCAAATTTGTTCTCCATTGATGGGGATGTAGAGAAGTTTGAAGAACATCAACAATTGGGGACCATAACCCCTCTAATAGGAATAAGATAATGAATGGTCATCATCTTTTATTTGCTTCAAATCAACCCCTCATCAATTTGAAACAAACATCCGATCTCTACACTTTAATTCCATGAAACCTAATACCCAATAGTCAAATTTCATCTTTGGTAGATCACTTTAATTGACTAATAAACTTTAAATAATAGCATCACACATTTTAATACGTTACGTGTGGCCCCAATTATGTTAGAACTTTCCAACAATATTTTCCACGGAATTTTTTTTTTTTTTTTTCCATTTGTATTGTTTAATTGACATTTTCTCATAGAAAACATTTCATATTTTTGGTCATATGAATATATTTTTCTCAAAATTAAGGAAAATATTTTATTTAGTAGGAGTATATTTTATTTTCGAGGAAATTCAGTCTCTCTTTCTCTATACATCTTTCACATCTACCTACCAATAAAAAATGGATAAGTATAATATTTTTAAAATTGAAAACTAAATTAATCAAACACATTTAATTAATAATTTCCATACAAATAAGTTCTAGACAGTTGAATCGCATAAAATTTATTTTCTTCCCATACAAATTTTATGCTTGCAATCAAACACACTTTTTATCTTTATCATCGAAAGTTGAAAAAATATACTATTCATAAATTAACAAAAGGATATCTATTTTTTTTTTCTTACAATACACCTGAATACCTCTCCGAAATTTTCTGATAGTGCCTAAAATGCCCCTCACGGGACTAATGGCTCCCTAGAAATTCTATTTCTAATTATCTAATTGATAGTTGAGAGTTCTCTTATGAAAACTCTCGTCGATGCTCGAAAACCTGCAAGCTCCTCTTTTTGCCACTCCATTGCTGACCATCGAAAATTTGACCTTAATTCGTAAATTTCGCTCCAATTGCTTTTAGTCAAATAGAAAATGTACTTTTTTTTTGCCATTAATTGTGTCATTGTGATCGGTGCCATTGTCTTATAGATTTATTGAACATAATTTTGGCGAATAAGTGAAATATAAATTTGGATGCCATTGCATTGAAAGTATATTTTTTGTATTTTTTTTGGTGATGCGTGAAGTCGAATGTTGTTCTGTTTGCTATGTAATTTCTTTCAAGCTTTGAGTTTTGTTGGTAATATTGTGGTTAAAATACATATGTATATATTCGCGGGCACTATGTTGAGAATACTGTATATTTGTTACTAGTGCTCGCTGTCGTAATAGAATGTGACATCATCACATGGTTATGTTTATTGTCAATTGTATTGGTCATCTTATGATTGCGGTCCGAAGTTGGCATTCGAGAGGGTAAACAAGAAGATGTATTGCATGCTAAAGTGTAATTCAGCATTTGGAATAGGGTGCAGGGCCATCGAAAACCCTGTTTGACGTGCCGATAAAGTTCAAAATAGAGTTCACGTGTACATTGTATAAATAAATTTTGTCTTCCATCATCATAGGTTCCATTGAATGGTCCGTTTTCGATGTGGTTGAAAAATAGTTGTACACATTCCATGACTCTCGACATTGGGGAGCACAATTGTCTTGAACGATGGTTTTGAATAGGTGCAGCAAGCATAAACATGGATGGTTTACATTGGACTATAATATCGCCAAATTTAGCTTGGAAGAGTTTCCTTATAATCACAAGGTTGCAGTGTGGTGTCCATCGAGGGTCAAGATGTTGGTCCCAAAGTTCACAAAGAACACAACTTAAAGTAGTAAATCACAAGAAAGTAAAAGAACACAAAAAAATTTCACCCAAAGGTCCTGGATATTCAGCGAAAGGCCTAATCACCCGTTGAGCATCCACACAAAGGGATTACGCTCTAGTTCCACTAAATCACCAAGAACAAATCACAGTGTATGAAGAAATCAGAGATATAAATGTACCTCGTTAGAATTGGCTAGATATAAATGTACCTCATTAGAATGAATGGTGAAGATCAATTTGGTTATACCTCTCTAGAAATCTTTGTACATATATTTACCTGGAAAATTCTAGCAAGATTGTGAATAAAATTTTTTAGAAATAAATTTAGAGAGCAATCCATTTACACTTGTCTTTTAACATTTTAGAACGATAGTTCATATGTCTTTCATTAAGCACTCTTTAGAACTATTACTTCACCGACTCATATCCTTAATGATTATCGTCGATGATACTGTCGATGATGCTGACGGTAATCACCAGTGGTGCTCCGATTTGTAACAATCGACCAATTAAATTATAAGATCATCATAATAACTTAAATTAAGTGATATGAATATTTGTCAAATTCCTTCATAGAAGGAAAGGCCCCTTTGGTAAATATGTATGTCACAATTCAAATTCTTGTTACAATAAAATAATTAATTTCTAGAAATGTTGCCAGGTCTGAATTCATTTTTGCACATGTATCCCTCATCTTTATTTTTTAGCATCACTGTCCTTGATATTTTATTATTGATCGCCCATAGTACTTGTTATTGGGTATCTTGTAATTACTGTTGGGTTCAACTTTAGCCCTTGTTTGAGCCCCATTATTTGAAAAAAAAAAAAAAAAAAAAAACTGATTTTGAAATAGTATTTTTTTGAAGAATTTATGGTTAAAAAGTAATGATAATTTTTGAATTTATATGTAATATTATTTTATTGAGAGAATGTGTAGCTAATAAGAGGAGATAGAAAAAATGAATTAAAATTTAATGATGACCAAACATGAACTTAATTATGGAAGTTCTGTTCCATACCATACCATAATTAAATTTATTTTATGTATATATAAACTATATCCATTTTCCTAATATTTCAAACAACACAACAATTTAAAATGATAGGATACATCTTGCAAAACGACAAACACGGTCTAAATTGGGATTTAGAGGGTGTTTGGTAGAGATTAAAATCGGATTAAAATTGAAAAATTAGGCGTTATTGTTGACTTTTATTAGATGAGTGAGACCCAATAACGATTATATTTTCAATTTTAATCCAATTTAAAACTATACCGAATACACTCTTAGTATGCAATTGGGCACTAGACAGTGATGTGAAGAATTAGAAAAATGGAGTTAGGTCTGGGCTTTGAGCACGGGCTGAATTTTTCATTAAAAAAAAAAAAATTTGATATAATATGATGGGTTCAATTATAAAAAATAAAATAAAAATTAGGAGGTTCAGTTCTGATTCTAGAATCAAACCAACTTGTTGGTTCCTGATTTTAATATCAATGACTCAATTTAACCTATGAATAATCGAATCAAACCAAATCATTCGATTCATTCGAAACTTTTGTTTTTTCCAAACACTATCGAAGCTACCTTATTAAATATGTCAGCAATAATCGAAACCATCGCAAGGACCCCAACTTCGTAGGTGAGGTCCTGTGTTTGTATATATATATATATATATTCTAAAAACTTGTTTAATATATATAGTTCAACTGAATTTTGATCAGTTCTTCGGCTAGTCCGATTTATCAAGTTTTCAGTCACACACACCAATTCGATCCGATTTTATAACTACAGTTTGATGATAACCTTGTCATGATTTGTATATTAGAGATTAATTTGCGCAAAATGTAAAGTATTGGGCTGCACGATATTTTTCCTTTTGAATTTTTTTTTTTTTTTTTTTTCTGAAGCCTCAAAATCTAATTTTCAAACAACTCAATGTAATCAAATGATTCAAAAAAATAAAAATAAAAATAAAATTGAAAGTATTTCGCTTATTGCCAATAATCGTCGGATGTCGGGTCTGTAATGGGCGCCAGGTCCATATCATGTAGGGCCATTTCCATGTCAGTCTGACATATCATAGTCCTCGTAATTTCTTTTTTGGGCCAATCATGGACCATTTCAATTTATTAGTGAGCCCATTCATTCCATAAATTAATTTTTCTCTCTCCAAACGTGCATAATTTTCATAAATATTTGATGAAAAATTTGAACCAATTTCTTTTTTCTATTTTAATACCATCTTACTATCCTTTGTTAAATTCCGATCGAAATGTTCATTCTATTGAAAATCCCAAGAACAATCCAAAATCCGGTTCGATTATAAGGAAAAACTTGAATATTTAAAAACCATAAAAACGAACAATAAAGCAGACTTGAACTCGGCATGTTCACCCCCTAAATCTTCCTTTTATTTATTTTTATTATCAATTAGATCTTGGCCTGACCCTCAACCTTTTTTTTTTTTTTCTTTTACCAGTGGATTTTTAGAACATTAATTTCATATGAATTATGCCAAACGTTGTTACAATAAACCTACCAGCTAGCAACGGCAGAGCAGAGAATGAGGAGAAAGTAGCAGTGGTGATTAAATGTCGGTGACGTAGTTGTCACGAAAGTGAAAGTGCCTTTAAATGTCACACACAGACACCGTTTCTATGCCTTACGTTGGTACCGCACGAAAACGGTCACTTTGTTTGTCAAAATAGGATTCGTTTGGTAGAATTTTTGAAAAATTAAAAATTATTTTTGAGATTAAGAAGTTGTTTCTGATTATTTTATCTGATTAGAAGACTTTTAAAAGAAGTTGACAAAACGTAAATCTTTTTAAGAAAACCCTTCAACAAGAAATAAAAATAAAAGCAAAAATACTGTCAAACGGATATATATTTTTAGGGGCGGATTCAGGGACAGGCCAGCCTCTGCTACAGGCCGTCCCCGTGTCCAATTTTTTCCTGGATCCGCCACTATTATTTCCGAAGCGAAGTTAATCCCAACAAGACAACTCTTAACTTATGTACTGTACACATGCATGCTTAAAAAGAGCCTATACTATGGGTATATATATATATATATATATATATATATATATATATATATTGTGACTGTGTTCTTCTTCTTTTTTTAATGTAGTAAATTTTATTTTTATGATATTGATGGTATTAATTAATTTTGTTGTTTTACATTATTATCACTTTGGTAGAAATCATGGCACAAAGTGTGGGATTTATAGTCACAAGTTGGGCGCTGAAAACAAAGAAATTGTTTGCTTGGAACAAAACAACTTTGGAAATGCTTCTCTATTTTTCCTTTTCCTATGTGCTACCTATTAACCACTTATTAATTTACCAGTTAGTATCTTCTTCATAAAATCAAGAGAAATGAATGCGGTGTACTTTGAGTTGAGATTTGCTGTCTAACATTTACTATCATATTTGCTATCCACTCAATTAATTATTAACGCCTCATTTTGTGAAAAAGAGTATTTAACGGTGTTAATAATTAATTAGGTGAACAATAAAAGTTTGACAACAGATCTCAACTTGTGGGCTCCAACACCACTACCAACTTGTGGACAACAGATCACAATTAGAAGTGGCAACGAGCCGAGCCGGCTCGTTTTAGACGAGCCCAAGCACGAGCCGAGTTAGCTCGCCGAATTTTTTTTTGGGCGAGCCGTCGAGTCGACCCTAAGCTCGAATCGCCTTGGGCGAGCTCGCCCAAGGCCAACGAGCCGAGCACCCGCCCGCTCGGCTCGTTGAGCGGCGAGCCGAGCTCGCCCGAGTATGGCCAGCTCGGCACATTGACATCTCTAATCACAGTTTGGCTAAGCCTCAACCAAGCTAAAAATGTTAGTTTCAAGCATTTTTTTTTCCAAATTCACTCGAAAAAAATATTGGATATAAGCATCCAAGTTTTGTGCAATTAACATATTCCCAGCTGTAGCTGTAGGACGACAAAACGGACCGGTTATTCGGCAAGAACTGTGAAGGTTCACTGTTCATTAATCCCAAGTCTTGTGGTATCAACACATGAAATAAAGGGAAAAAATTAGAATATATTAAAATTAAAACAAGTAAAAAGGGAAAAGAATGCGTCGATCCAACGTTGTTGGTCGTTTCACGTGATCCAACTCCCAATGTTGTCTGGTCACCAAATGGAACTAATCTTTAACCTTAGTTGCTGCCTAGTGTATATTTGGATTTGAATTTTGGTGTTTGCACAAAAGAAATCCGTCGGAAGGAGTGACCGAAACGACGTTGAGGGAAAAAATTGGATAAAAAAGTTGATTGTGTTTTAAACTGATAAATGATAGTGTTATGTGATATTATGTAAATTTTTATATTAACTTTGATGTACATATAGCATAATCCATGTATATTTAAAGTAACTTTTTCAGAAAATTATTCTATAAAAAATAGAAATAGAAGCTGCCAAACAGATTCTAAGAATTAGATAAAAATAAACAATTTTCTTCTATTCCTCTAAAAGTGCATTTGGTAAAATCAAACCGATTATGTCCCCATTTGTCCCTATTAAAATTATAATACATTTTTCTATTTCTTCTTTTCAACCACACATTCTCCATTAAAATAATATTACACGTAAATTAAAAAAAAAAAAAAAAACTTCTTTTTCAATCACTCATTCTCAAAAAAAAATATTATTCTAAAAATTATAATAGCGGCAAATGGGGGCATACAAGAAACAGCTCGTAATGCCGCAATGCATGCAAAACATATTACTTGCAGTGGGCCCTCTCTTTCTCACACAGAGTGGCACGTAATATATAACTAATATGTACATACATGGAGAGCGAGAGAGGGAGAGAGAGGATATGTATGTTTTCTGATGACATTGTGTTTGGTGCAGGTCTCTATATGTGGGAGCATTAATGACTTGGAACATTTTTCTCGTCTACGTACAATTGAATCCGAATTTCACTTTCAATGTTTCAAGTCAAGGAGTTAGTGTACTGTTCCTTTACATAACTTTCAAGGCACTGTAATACTTCATTATTTGCCAATATCCTCCTAGTAGAGTAGAGTAGGTGAATCAATGAATGAATGAAACATCCCATACGGAAAATATAGTCAAACTTTGCCAACATCCTAGACATATTTTTGTTCTATTCCCCCCCACCCCACAACAAGTACCAAATATGCAGAAATTCTATTCAAATAAGAAAGAAAAGTTTTGGCTGTACAGACAAAATTCAATTTAAGCTTACAGAATAAGATAAAATTTATCCTCTCAAAAACAAACATAACAGGAACTAGTCTTCTTAAAACTACGAAATTGACAGGCAAAAGCCTACAAAAAGCAAGCTTAACTTGTTCTCTGTAGTAATTTGTCTTGAAGAAATATCTGAACATACCTCCCAAACAGGAACTTCAAAACTTGAAGTCAAATGATGGAATCTCCAAGAGTTGTAAAACATTCCGGGGAAAGGTTTTTCAGTAACGTCACTGAAAAGCCCTGATATCAGCAGTTGAAGGCTTGGGAATCAGCTGAGAAAAGAAAATGCCATGGGGATGGCATACTCGCTAGTCAGGCACAGCCACGAGGTTACAATTCCTGTTTTCCTGTTTCAATTTCTAATGGTGAATTTTAGGAAGTGCATAGGGTGAACCAGTGGTGAAAACTCAGTCAAATGCATCGTCAAAAGGAGGTCAGGAACAAAGCTTTCAGTAGTTCAGCTGTACAACAAGCAACAGGAGGTTTCGCTGTTTGGTTATGGCTCTCTACATCACTACGTTATTGCAGCTTGAATCAGTTAGAATCTTCAACCTTCTTGCTGTTTTCATGAAGTCACTGCAACATATCCACAAACGAAACAAATACATAAAAACAAGTTCACTTGAGGAAATCGCATATAATATATAAAAAGCACTAACAAATCTCACCTAAATGGTTTATCACCAAGTTTTCGCACAGCACCTGTGACATCCCAGTACAAGATATGAGTCAGCATCTCTGAAATATCAACACCAAACATATTTTCCAATTTTTTGTATAGTTCTTCATAAGAACTGAGCAAAGAAAGGTCCAACGTGCGACCTATGTCCTCCGATTCCATGAAAACCTTGCAATGACCGGTCTCGGAGTTCAGCTCCAAATGAAAACCTTCACATGATGAGCGCTCTGGTGCACCATGTTGATTAAGGGCAGAACCAGATCCATCAGAAGTATTTCCTATCTTATCTGCATTTCCATCTGAAGAACTATTGCCTGTGCGAATCGGTGAAACTGTATCGCCAGAGCAGCACAGAGAAATCTGCTGCTCAGTAAGAATTGGTCTACCAAAAAGTATGAATTGGCCTGCCTTGCTGTTACCGGTTCTGTTTGAAACTTGATTGGAATTTCCCATGGTTAAAAGACAAGAAACATTCTCGTTATTACCTAGCTTGGGTAAGATTAGATTGGAAGCTCCCTGGTGTACAGAAGCTCGATTGAGCGGCATAAAATCAATTGGAAACAAACCCGACTGCAGTTTATTGAGGTGGAGATCTGGTAATGATAAACCACATTGAGCATGCCTGGCTCCCTGCATGCCAGCAGGAGTATTGTCAGGAAGACAACCAAACGGATTACTGGACCCAAGAACATGGTTGCCCGAAAACATTGACAATGGAAGTTGGCCATCGAGAAGGAAGTTGGGATGTTGTGGTAATCTCAATTTCTTCCGTGGTGATGAAAAAGGAGAGAGAGGGATGGTGGGCATGTTTGACACTAATTCTACCAGCCATGGGCTCACGTGTTTCACATTTTGAAGTAGATCAGGCTCGTCCCAAATCACCTGCAATAGTTTATCTTAAGTTAAACAGGTACATGTAAAAGCAAGAAAAGACTGTCCAGTACCATTGCAATTCATTAAGCTACGAAAAAGTTCTGTCAAATTTCAGAAAATATTACAAAACATGCAAAATTCAGCCTTAAACAGCTTTCAGCAAGTGAAAGTTGAGAGAGCATCAATAATCAGACCGACTCTACATAATCATAAATTTAAACCCAAGCAAAATCACATATGTACATATTTCTAAATAAATGGTATCAATCAACACGTGAAAAGATCTCGGAAAATAGAGAGGAAAACTGTTCAGTACGATTGGTTCAAAAAACTGAGTACATAATGAGAAAAGACGATAAATCCTAAAGTATCGGGTAAACTTGTAGGAAATATCATGCAATTGTTATAATCAACTGAACCAAGATACTTGTGATCCAAAATATAACAGCATTCTCACTAGCTTGTAAGGGAATAGCAGTAGCACCCAAGATCGTTATAAAATTGCCTTTGGAACATCATTCTTTAGCAGTGCAAAAATTGCAAGCAGAAATAACAATAACACGAGTAACAAGATGTATTTAACACTAACTGCATTACCTGGAGAAGTCTCCAAGGTGAATCTGGCCAGCGAATGGGGTCAGCAACCTGAACTGACGATATGGTTCCCATGAACCAACTTATTCGTGAAGAATCCTCTGTTTCAAAGGCCATCTTGAACCTCATGCCAGAGCACCAACGAATTTGCAATGCCGCCTTTACATGAGACGCCTTCACACAAAACTCGGGAGGGCTAGCTCGAGGATAATAAACCACCTCGAAAGGTTGTCCAGTGGCAGCAAGAGATGCAGCCTCAATAACTGATTCGGGCTTCACCCTTCCCTGGCCAATCAAATTCCTGCCAGCATTTCCACTACCATTTCTTGTCAATCTATTCTCTTCTTCCCTCAGAAAGTCTGAAAACCCTCCGTAAGGCACAACACAATTTCCACCTGCTGGATTCCACAGAGATGGCGTTTCCAGTCCCCCATCAATTCCTCTCTTTGCCCGCCTGATTCCAATGCAAAGATCCCCATTTTCCGCCCGCAGAAACACAATTGAATCACCTGCCACGAGCTTCTTGTGGTTCACAAAATTACTCCATCCTGTTGTCAAGAGATGGCGCCTTGGAGTCCCTCTGTAAATGTGCCTGAATTTCCAAGTCTCCCCATGAACATCCTTTGCCAAAATGGTCTGAACAGGAGGGTCGGCAGAGTAGTCTAGTCGAGGAAAAATTGTCTCCGCACAGTACCTTGGTACAGAAAACCCCCCACCATTGTTTGCATCTGATTGTGTTAATGTCTTTGCAAATGAAGTGGGTTTATCAGGATTATCCGACCCATTGATCCCACCAACCCCACCTTCATCAAAATCTGCCTCATTTCCATTATCAGGAACCAATTGGATTTTCGTAAAAACCTCATCAGTCTCAGGATCCGCCATGAATTTAATAGCAGAAACTGTACAAATTATACATGCCGGAACTCTAGGGCAGCTCCTAAAATCGACATTTCCTGAGGCATGCTCCGCATGCCCTTGAGGAAAGTAAAACACCTTTGAATTCACTGGCGGCATTTGGACCATACTACCGGCACAAGCATGCCATAATTGGGAGTCCAAGCATTTCTCATGTTCCTTCATCTTCTCTCTGGATTCTATAAATCTAATCATCTTTATTAAACCCAAAACTCAATGCATAAAATGCCTTTCTTTAGAAACTTCAAACATCAATAGCTGCAAAATTATAGGTAGATTTCTTATGCATAATAACAAATTCTACACAATCAACAAAAGAAATCACCAACAATAATAAATTAAATTGAACCAAAAGAAATTCAATTTCTTACCTCTTTAATCTCCAGTTGCCATACAAATCCATCTGCACAAACATCAAAAACTTTATAATAATTCAAAACTGTAAAACTCAATCAAAATCTTCTCTTTTTCCTAGTTTAATTCAGCAGAAAACACACTAAAATCCAACTTTTACACAAAAGTGATAATCCTTCGCAATTATCTGCTCTCACTCCTTAGCAGAAGACCAACTTTACAACATCCCCATCCATCTTCAACAGCGCAGAAATTCAAATAAAAAAAAATCAGTCAATAGCAAACAAGAAAACTAGATTTTAAGAACAATAGTTAGAACACATAAGCCCTAGCAAAACCAGGAAGAACCCGTTGATTTTCTTCAATACATATATACACTCAACCCCATTCACCACAAACATACTCTCTCTCCTCTCTTTCTCTACCCAACTCCTTATATATATGTATATGTAAAAAAAAAAGTATGTACTATGTATGTATGCAAAGTCCTCGCACGTACGCATAGACAGAGAGAGTCTTTTTATCTTTTCACCTGATGGTTTTTGAATTAATACTTTTTACCCTTTTCTTCGGATCTGAAGAAACTTCTGATGTACCTTCAAAAGTCAGTATAACAACAAAGATCTTAATGCAAGTTACCCATCTCCTACTTTCTTGATTTCTTTATCAAATAAAATAATCAACAATTATTTGTTTAATTGGGTTCAATGGATAAAATACTAATAAATTCATTCTCTTTCTTACTGGGTTGGATTTAATTGATTGTGGTAGTTCGAATTGAGATTTTGAAGACAACAATTTATTGTAGTGAGTGCAATAGTCTAACTAGATTAATTTAATATTTACATTGATTGAAGGAAGTCAAGAGTTAGTTCTAAAAGTAAGGCAGTCTTTTAAGTAGACAAAAAGGGGTTTTTGATAACTTTAACCATAGTTAACATTGGATTGGGTTGGACAGAGATTTCTTCATAATTTTTTTATATCTCTTGGATTTAATTCGATGCAATGACGTTAAACGTTATTATCTGTTATATATATAGAAAATACGTGTCACACATTGTTTATCGTAAGTTTCTATAAATTCAGTTTTTATTTATGTTGTTCTTACCTAGTGTTTGAATAGAAAAGGAAAATTAATTTTTTTTGATAATCGTGAATGTTCGGCTCAGTTTACGCGCACATTGACTAATTCCATGAGACCTTGAAGTTTACGGCTGAATACTCACCTCAGTGGCCCTAAGAGGACTCGATCCGATGACCATTGGAGAGTAAATCTAAAGTCTGAGTTAAAAAGGAAAATTAATTAGCTAGGTTAAGACTTTTAAGAGAGTGTAACTTGACTTGGGTTAGCTAAAGTACTTTGGTTAGGCAGCTGGATTGAATATTATTGTACTTCTAATCCTATAGGCAGCAACTTTGGCACTTTTTCTTTCAAAACTTCTTGGATCATGTATGTGTACATAAAAAGTTGACAAAATGCTTTATACCCCGTGAGTTGACAGATTTTGATATATTGATATTGACGAAACATTTTCTAATTAATAGATTTTTGACACATAAAAGAATGTCAATCAAAGTGTACACTTTGTATGGACAAATAGTTTAATCCAAACTTTTTACCATATTCTTTCAATGTTTTTGAAAGGAATGCAATGGAAAGGACAAACCCTTTCGAAGTTCATTCAACCCAAAAGGCACTTAAGGACCAACGAGGATGATTGGCACGTCGACCAGTAAATTATTGTAGAGCAAGGTTTTGTACCACCAATTTAGATAGTAGTGAACCACATTCTACAATTGAAAACTCTAGATTGGTGCAAAATAATATGAAGCATCCTGCATGTACATAAAGTTGACACATTGCTTTACACTTATGTGATTTGACAAGTTTTGGTACATTGATCTTGACAACATCTTTTTCAATCAATTGCCAGATTTTTGACACATAGAGGGTGTCGATCAAAGTGTACAATTTGTGTATACAAGTAGTTTAATCCAAATAATATTTTTCTTCTTCCACATTACTTAATTGATCGACGTGTCCAGTATCCTCGACAAACTTAGGCGCAATTACGGATCACAATTAAATTCGGTTAAAACCCTAGACATCATTTGACGATAAATGTACATGTAGAATGTGGTTAATGTAGGGGTAAGGATTGTTAGTATTTTAAGTTTTTATAAACTAACTAGTTAGTTTGCAAGGACAAAAGGTGTGTCCCCTTACATATTGTTCAAGATACTACACGGTCACTTACAATCTTTGTAGTGTGCTCTCCCATTCCAAGAAGACTTCCCCTCGCTAGTTTGGATTTCCCCACAAATCCCTGTTTTGGTGTCTAGGGTTGAGCTATACATGCATATATGTACACATGTACGTATATGTAGGTGCATCCAAATTCAAACTCAGAGTAATATTCTGAGTGATGATTACGACGTGACCAAGGCCATTACCAGTGTTTTCACAGTATTATTATTATTATTATGTCATATACTATGGCCACTAACTGAGACTCACTACAGTGCTGCACCCCACAAGAAAAGGGAAGAACCATATCATTTGCTGCCAAGGGACCCTACCCACATTAATGGATATAAACGCGCAAGACAATGCGGCCTGATTTTGAATTGATAGTCTATGCTTGTTAGGGCACCTTTGATCGACACGGTTTCAAGGGGTTGATTGATAATTTTTTTGATAAAAGCTTTAGTAGATTTTGATAGTTGAAAGTTATGAATCCCATGAAATATGAGATTAAAATTTAAGTTTGATCAATTGAAAGATCGATAAGTGTTTTATCAAACAAGCACTAAGTTTGGTCTAGGTGAGTTGACTTGATATTATTTCGGTAGAGAACCATGCCATTTCTACCGTTTGCATTCATGTTTTTTCCCTCAATATACTCATGTAGGGCATGGGATCCTCCAAATTGTTCGACATGGCCTGATTTTGGGGTGATTAATTCTGGGTGTCCATGATCCTATGAAACTCTTTTTTAGCCACACCAAGCTTAATATTATTTAGGCGAAGAACTTGTCGAGTTTCCGTATTGTTTAACTTTTACCTCATGCAGGGACGGAGTTGGAGTGATAAAAAAAAAATAAATAAATAAAAAAAAAATAAAAAAAATCTCTCTCTAAAAACAAATTTGGCCTGGGGCAAGTCTAGCCCTTCCCTCCGTCATAAGCTCACGTAATCCACATGTTTCAACACGACTGCTAGACCGTCTCAACTTGAATTATTTTGAACGTTTGTTCTAGCACCTTAGAAAAATTCTATGTATGTACACATATGGTCAAGGGTGTATAAAATATAAATATAAAGGAGAGGTTGGAATGCCCAAAATTTGGTCCTCTCTACCCACAAAGTCAGTTCAACTGGAAAAAACATATACATTTGTGAATTAATATAGAAATGGGGCATGTCAAATGTTGGTGGTTTTTGTCTCTCCCAACATATATATGCAACTACGACAGCTAAGTAAGTGCTAACCAACCCATGCACATGGTTGGTCTTGGTCCATACGTAATTAATTAACCTATTCATTAATTAAATTGTAAACAGGGATTTGATTGATACTAGACGATAAGTGCAAATTTATAGGTAATATTCAACTTGATTCCGTTTTCAAATCGATAAGAATTCAAAATTTTACGTTTGAATTATTTTTTACTATTTTATTTTTCAACTAATCTCATTTTGATATTGATATATTTGCTTGTGATTATTCTAAACAAAATAATTTTGTTTATAGGATAAATTAACAAGTCGAACATTCTCGATAGGGGTTGCTTTAACCGTGGAATCTTCTACCGATACATGGACAACTATGTGGATCAATGGAAAAAAAAAAAAAAGTCAACCCATCCCCCAACCACCATCCTGCAGCAGCCACCACCTGCCACGCCGTCATCACGCCACCCTCCCAGGCGAAAAACCACCTTCCCCAAAGTAACCAAAACCACCAACCAAATTGAAACCACACCACCAAACAAACCATCATCTCTAGCCCCCCCCCCCCCCCCACCCCATTAAACCGCCACCTCCCATTTATTGCAGTCACATCGTTATGAATATTTTCCTAGTAATATTCCATTGGACTTATCCTAGCCTCCATCTAAATTGTCAAAATAATGCTATCTAAGAGAGTACTGGTTTACGTGGACATTACGTGATATGTTCAATTAAATATAAAATTATGTAATTCATTTAATTGTAAATTTCATTTAATGACATTTAGTACCACCTAAAGTGGTATTATAACATCAGTAGTGCAATGCCCTTGTTTGATAGTGATTAAAATTAGATTTTTTTTAGTAGATTTTAATAGAAGTTTATGAAAATGTGTGGTTGAAATTAATTGTTAACTTTGTTATAAAGAAATAATGTGTGGTGGGCAACACTACTATTAGTTCTCAACTAATCCATGCTATATTATTGGCAACCTTGAAAACTATTTTGTTTACTTGCAACTAATGACATTTATCAATCGAACTGCCAATTATCACATTACTGGAGATCATCGACTTTTACTGCTATGTATGTTTATGTTTGCACATACGTATATAATTTATTATCTTCTATATATAAAAAGTGGCTATTAAACGGAATATGTTGGTTTAACAGAAAAACTAACGGAATTTCTTGTTTTATGAAAATATTTTTTCACCCCCCTTACTTTCAAAATTATAATTAAATAATAATAAAAATAAATTAGCTTTTGATAATTCCTTCAAACTAAAATATCTTGGAGCTAACTTATCCGAATCGACTTTTTCTCGAATCTGATTTATGTATCTAATTACGATTTATCCAACGAGACCAATATTCATATATTTACGATAACTCCATCAATATCTAAATATTTGACACAAATAAAATATAATTTGATAAATGTATCATTTAGCCCCTAACTTTCAAAATATTAAAATATAGTATATAAAAATTGAATTATATTTTATGAAAATTTTCGGGGTATTACATTCTCACCCTCTTAAAATATTTTCGTCCTCGAAAATTTACCTGTCACTTACCAATACTAAGTCTAAGACATGATATACATATATTATCGTAATACATATCATACTTTAACGATAAAATGAATTGCATTATTACTTAAAAAGGAGTAAAGACTTAAGTCATGCAAAAAATTTAAGCCTCCGTTTGTTTCTCCTTAAAAACCCATAAAAATGAAAAATATGACCGTTATTCATCACATCAATCTATCAATTTTGAATTTCTATCTCTTGTGTGGGGTCCAATAACGGCTATATTTTTCATTCTCATTCTACATTAATGAGAATCAAACGGAGTCTAAGTAAACTCATCTTCTTACCTCTTAACATACCTTGAATTTTTTGTTTGTGATTTTGGGTTGGAGATGACAGAGAGAAACAATTTATTTAATTATTTATCAATTACATAAACATTACATCATTAATTATTTAACTAACAAAAAAAATACATCTTTATTAACAACAAATTAATTCTTAAACAAAACTATTAAATATAAACTAAGCAAACGTGTATTACACGTTGCTTGCACCTAGTAGTAGTGTATAAAGAATTTAGTTAATACAGTAAAATTTATACAATTTTTCCTAACAATTCTTTTTTTTTTTTTTTTTTTTTTTTTGCGAAAATGATTTGTCACCTGCCAAAACTTTTATAAAATGTCATAAAGTCTATATGAATTTAGGTCTTCTTGTCAATTTTGTCTCGTAGAAAAAAAAAAAATAGAGAGAGAAGGTGGTTAAACGAGTAGACATTCTAAATTTGGTACTCATTTTTTTACTAGAAAATCGGTAAGTTTTCCCGGAAAAAAAGGTGCAAACATACATTATTTGGAAACTCAAATTAATGGAAAAATATCTAATTCTCAGTCTAAAAGTGTGGCCAATTTCCTTTTTTTTTTTTTTTTTTAGGTAAAGAAATAAATTGGGAATTAATTGACTCAAATTTCTCTGGAAACTAATAGGCACACACGGCAAACTTGACGAGACAAACAAAAGAGGCAGTCTGAAGGGTAGTTTTGTAATTTGAACATTGGCAATTCTTCGGACACGTGTCAGGTGACTCCGTGACGTGACTTAATGCTTCCTTGCCGAATCTCTGTCGTCTTTTGTTGCCTATGGATGGGAAAGGAAGTACTGAAGCTTGATGATCATGAAATTATTAGACAAATGGAATTAATTTTTATTTTTTCAGAATTTATGATATTGGATTGTTCTGTTCAGTAGATTTTATGAGTCGTATATATTAACTTGTAATTAAAAACTCACTAATTTTAAAAAGTATATGTGCAGTTAAATTTAGGGCTTGTTTGACCCAGATTAAAACTAATTTTAATCTAAGTTAAATTTAAACAATTAATATCAATCACATCTTTTCAAAAACTTCTATCACAATTCATTAAAAATATGATTTTAATCTACACCAAACACCGTCTTAACTTTCCTAAGTATGATGGTTGATGAAATTGCAGTTAAAATTTTGTTCCAACAATCACAAGTACTTGTCAATGTTAATGTTGAAATTTGTAATAATTTAGTAGCTGATCATATTCAAGTTAATAATGATTCGAAAGGAAACCCAACAAAAGTTCAAGACGGGTAATAGTATGTAATTATATATGTGCCTTAAAAGTCCTTTACGTATCTAATTAAATCAAAGATATATTGATCTGTAATCGATTTACCCACTTGGGATACAAGAAATTTTGTCACATTATTTTACTTTCAACGTGTAAGAATTCGTAGCATATTTTAACGTGAATTTCGAGTCAAGTTTCTTACTTGAAACGATGAGTTGTTGAGTTACAAGATCCTTACGTGATCGAATTAACTTGTATTTCAAAATTTCAAAATGTGCTTTTTCTTATTTTCTAATGATCCCAATCCCAAACACAATGGATGTAGATTATTATCCACAATTTAAATGCCGAATTTTGTGAGTTTTCATGACAAACACGTGGTTCTAGACACTTCTATTTTTTAGTGATTTTCCATACAAAGTTCACTTATTTTTTACCATCTTTTATTCTATTCATTGCTAGACAAAAATTGGAGATTTTATGGGAGGTTATGGGGAGTTGTAGATTTGAATTCCAAATTCAAATCACTCCCTCCAACCCTTTTGATATCTTGTGGGTCGGGTCACCCCCACATGGGCGATCCATGACCCATATTTTCTAACATCTATCACTCGCACATGATGAGTTTGATCCGAACCACAACGGACAACAAATATTACATATTAGATCCTTTTTAAGATTTATCTCACAAAAAGTCATATGACAAATAGATTGTGCGACTAGAGAGTAATATTATAGTTCATAGTATCATAAACCTGTTAGGGATATATAGTAGCTATCACGACTCGTCTCGAATCACCCTAATGGACCCAACACGTGTCGTGCGTTGATGGTAGATACCAGCTAAATGTCAGACCCCACCACTAAGGCAATATTGACCTGCTTTGATTGTGACATATCTCTATAAAAAAATTGACAAAGTTTCCCTTATAATATCGACAAAAACCACCTGAAATATAATCAAATACCTCAAATACGTACATATAACTTAAAACATGGCACACCAATGTATGAACTATGAAAACTTCCAAAACTTTATAAACCATGCTCTGATACCAACGCGCACGACAAGTGTTGGTTTCATTAGAGTGAATCGGGAAATTATAACTTTTATGTTTCAAGACAAAAATTATTGATCTTTATATCGTTGATAAGGGTTTGATAAGATCTATCTAACCATATCAAGTGGGAAGCATGAATCACAGAGTAGAAGAAGTTATTATGTGATGAAATTTCGAATTTTACCGATCTTTATGTAAAAATTCAGGTTTACATCCAAATTTCAAAAACTCATAACTTCTTCGTTTTAAATCCAAAATTTGAGTTCTTTATATGGTTGTAAAGCTCATTAGAATATCTTTCTAATCTAACTGCACAATAAAAATGTACAGAAAGCAGTAATTACACAAAAGATATTATTAAAGACCACATAAGATTTCAAAACTTTACATACAAGATTCATAACTCAATTATATCATGTAATGACATATTTAAGTATGCATTACAACAAGTAATTCAACCTTACAACTCTAATACCAATGAAATAATTCAAAACATACTTTAACATGAATTCGGGTCAAGTTTCTTACTTGAAAGGATAAGTTATAAGATCCTTATGTAGATGGATCATTTTACATTTCAAAACTCCAAAATCTGCTTTGTCTTGTTCTGCATTGGTCCCAATCTCAATCACAATGGATGGAGACAGGGGCAGACGCAAACATTTTAGGTTATGGGCACAATCAAACCATGTACTAATCGAATATTTTGTTCTTGATTTTTGAATGATTCATACTTGACTTAAGATAATGCAAATTTTCATTTAAAAAACATTTATTCATTAATATTTTGTTGATCATTTTCATTCATTTGATTTCAAAGAGTCATTTTATTAATGTTTTATTCATCACAAGAAAATGTATATTTACATTTAAAAATCTTATAATGTATTTGATACAAACAATCAATTCAAGTAATCGACTAATATTCAATCAAATAAACACAATTCGAAAAATATAAGTCAAATTGGATATAATGAGTTCAAACACATTCCACATACACAGTTTGATAAGAGAAAATGCAATTTAGGTTCTAATTACTTGAAAATTTGATTGGAAAGTGAAAGTTTGTTGTAAATGTGATAATTTGTAGAGAGATTATATACAAATTTTAAAAAATTAGAAGGGTTAAGATTTTGTTAAAAGACGCGAGGAAAAGAGTAAGAGAAAAGAGAAAAATTCAAATTTATTGTGATTTTGCTCCTATTTGGTGGAAATTAAAATCAAGTTTTTAGTAAATTTTGATAAAAGTTAAATAGTTATGGATTTTATGAAACATGTTATTAAATTAATATTAACTTTGATTTAGATTAAAATTTGTATTTCAATCGACACCAAACATGACTTTATCAAACATTAAAAATAATTCTCAAAAGTTGGGTTTCACGTGACCCCCCAGGTTATCCATAATCTAAATGCCTAATTTGGTGAGTTTTCATGTCATACATGTGGTTCTATGCACTTTTCTATTTTTGACTGATTTTCCATATGAATTTCACTTATTTTACTATCTTTTTCTCTTTCCATGGCTAGACAAAAATTGGAGATTTCTGGGAGGTTATGGAGAGTTGTATATTTGAATTATAAATTCACCCCTTCCAATCATTTTTATATCTTGTGGGTCGGGTCACCCTATATGAGCGACACATGACCCAAATTTTCTAATACAACAAATCTAGATTATGATGGATGATGCACAAACTTAACTATTTCGTCGAGTTTCTTATTATTTGCTTGAACGAATGATTAAAATTACAATTAAGCTATTTGTACAACCCTTGTTGACAACATTGTTGTTGCCAAAATTCGGGTCGTTGATTTTAAAAAACAATAGTTTTTAAAATGGATAAAAGTGATGCTGCCAAGTGTGAATTTGTTGATAAAGGTTGTACAAGTAACATGATTCTTAAAATTATCTTGATATGTGACATTGGAGTTGGAAAAATCAGGAACAATGCTGTATGGGTTCTAATAGGTGGAATAAAATAGTAATTTTTTGGAGAATGTGTAGTTAAAAAATAAGAAATTTTTTTGACTTTACATTTAACATTATTTTATAAGAATTGTGGTTGAAAATAAGTTTTGAAAAAAGACATTTTTTTAAAAAAAAAAATGAACGTGGTTGAAAATAAATTTTGAAAAAAAAAAAAAGACATCTTTGAAAAAATGAACTCAACAAACAATTGTGTTTAAAGTCAGCTTGGTATGAAACTTTGATCTATTTAAAGATTATTCTTCTCTTTTTCGTTTTTTGTTTCATATATCTATGAATCTATCCTTTCATCTTATGCTCTGAGTTTTGACCATCAAATATACGATTAAATTAGTTGTACATTAAGCTTTACATTTCATATGTTGTCAAAATCCGTGTCATTGATGGTTTAAGATTTGTTTGATTGATTTTAAAAAAATAATTTTTAAAATAAATAGTGTAGATTTTGTCCATTCATAATTTTCAACCGTATGCATCATGCTTTGAATATTACAATAGGAAGTGACATATTTTAATGATTTAGACCCACGTCTTATTCATTTATGGGCCTCACAAACTCGAGTCCTTATTGGATGGACAAAAAGAGATGGAACTATTGAAAGAGTTTCGTTACGTTAATAACAGCACACACGAAAAAATTCAAGATTAAAAATAAAATTGTTACTACATTATTCTTTTTGGAGAATAACAGTCAAATCTTTTTTTTTTTTTTTTTGTGAAATTAACATGCTAGGTTAAACTCTTTAATGTTGAGATAATGATGTAAATCATTAGTTTTTATTTTTAGAGCTTGTTTGAGAGGGATTTTTGGGGGAATAATTGATTTTTGAATAGTGATATGATGGGAAATGTGTGGTTGGAAAAGAAGAAAAAAAGAAGAAAAAATTATTGATGTGATGAAAAATATTATTTTATTGAAGATTGTGTGGTTGAAAATGAGAATTGATTTACGGTAGAATTTGAGAATCTCTCCCAAACACACCCTTAATTCAAGACTTCTTCTTTTAATTATGTCTTAGGTTGATTGATCGATATTGTTTATAATGCTAATTTGAATGCCTAATCAACATTTCAATGAATAAGTGACTTTACTTTGGAGAGAGTGTTAAATATTGTAGGATTATCGAGTGTCGATTTATACAGAAATTAAGTCAAAAGATAGAAGTTGAAGATTACGACGAAGACTAATAGATTTCTAACATATTTTTCTCACATAAAACTCTTCCAAACTGAATTTCATTTGCATTTAGTTAGTCTTTAGTATAACAATTACTAGTTATTGATATAAACCATCAAACCATTAACTCTCTCTCTCATCGCGAATTGATAAAATTGAAACTAATGTCTAATTCTCGTGAGATCGATACTCGTACTCCTTTTACACTATTATTTATCAAGGATCTCGTACGCTTACGAAATTTTATCGACCGGAATGTTAAAATAATAGAATACTAGCCCTTCATCAAGTAGACTCAATCTTTTCTAATCATCTCGAATCGAGAATTTTCCACATTCATATTCTCACTTTTTTTCTTCTTCTTCCTTTGTTATTGTAATTATGCCATATTTGGTTTAATTAAAAAAGTTTATAAAAACCCAAGTCAAAGTCTATTCATTTTAATCATACTTATTCATGGAACCCACAACTCTTCAACTACATATTTCATCAACTTTTATTAGAAGTTATTGAAAATTTAATTTTTAGCTAAATCAAACCAAGTCCATTCAAATTCCATAATTCCATAAATCAATTTTGAATACCTACTCACTCCTTCGAGAAGCCACATTGTTACATCACACTAAAATTCACTTTTGGTTAAAAGAAAAAAAGTTTTTATCTTTGAAGACTAGTATAGTATATTGGATTGAATATGAATTAACATTATTAATTTACTCAGTACATTCCTCACTGGCTTTGAGATTCATTCAACAATCCAACATGCTTATTCAGCATAACAATTAAATGACCACATATATGCCATATACTTTTTGTAGAAGGTGAAATACGACAAAATAAAGTTGGGACTTTAACCAACTATCATGTTGTCTGATGTTTAAGGTTCCCCCTGGCCCCGGTAGGCCGGCGTTTTCACTTGGCCGGTTTGGAAACCAACTCATTAAAAACTTGTGCGTTTTAGACAAGGAAGAAATTTATTTATGTATACTTGATGTTTGACCTGACCTTCTCGACTTGAATTCATATCTTTTCAACGTAAGACTTGACGTGTGTTCAACTTTCAACAAGGATAGGGAAGCATGAATCACATTTCAAGAAGAATAGTAACAAAAGACAAGACAAAACAGTAGGGAATTACACAATGCATTTAGTAGTTAAAACTTGCAAATGAATCCAAATTTCCACTTGAATGCCAAATAGGAAGGTATTAGGTATCATATGTAGTGAAGTTGTTTCCAGAGAAATTGACAAAAAAAGATTTCCCCACAACTTAAAATTCATAATTTCAAGTTGGTTTCTTCCAATGCCATATTTTCAAGATCTAACCATATCACTTTCTGTTAAGCAAAACAATTATTCACCTGGATATATCATATTTATGAGAGTAGCCAAGCTGCTCCATCTCCCAACTAAGTTTCGAAGCAACTCTTTCATGTCGAGGAATATACTCCTAGAATTCACGATTTTTTTCCACAGTTACGAAAAACAGTTTCAAATGTCAAAATTTTAAATTTATAGTTTTTCTTCACAAAAATTACCTCCAACTTTTTGACTAGCTCCTTCGCAGTTGGAGCAGACACAATGATATGGCGAGCGTTTGGACTAATGAAGCCTTCCTCTACAGCTTTGTCAATGAACAACAATAATGAATTGTAGAATCCGTCCACATTCAGCAACCCTACCTGCAAAATGTGTACTTCCTTTAGCTCTTCACAATTTCGGTAAGTTTTCTTTGGGATAGTGTTGAAATATACTCTGCCAACTTCGCCCAATACTGGCGAAGTAAAAGCCACGTGCGAAGGAGATTAAAAGGCTCGCACCAAGTAGACGAACACATCCCTGCCCAGGCTAGCAAAGTACTACCATCAGAATGCTAGGGAAATGCTTAACTCATGAATTCAAGGCTAACAAATGATATACCCGTTAATGAACAAAACGAGATAACAGAATTATTTACGAATTAATCAATGAAAAATCGCCGGCTGTCATTTTTCCTAAATAACCAAATTTTTGGAGGGAAATTTATAAATACCTCCTCCTTCAGAGAGAACTATGCAATTTAAATATTTCCTCCTCAAATAACTATTTTCTCTCTTGCTCCAAGTTTGAGCATCGAAACCAAAAAGCTTAGGAGGAGAAAATCATAGTTATATGAGAGAATTTGTTGATTCTATTTTTACCATCAACAGATAGGTACATGTACAGCATTGAAACTTTCAAGTTGCTTGTTTTACGGAATTTGATTTTCAAAGTTTCTTTTGAATACGCACAGCCAAACATGCTCGCTTTTAGTTTAGAATAATTCCAAGGGAGAATTTGAGTTCGATCAAATAAAGGAATACCGGCTTATCATGGATGCCAAGTTGTGCCCAAGTTATGACTTCAAGTAATTCCTCCAGAGTTCCATATCCCCCTGCACAGATTGACACGGTCCATTTATACATTACACGTGATTACTTGGACAACGAAATCTTCTATTTCAATGTGCGACTATGTGAATACGATAAGCTAATCGAAGTTTGTGTGAGTTAAAAGTGTACTGGAAAAATGGCCTTGTCTACTTATGCTGTGCCATATTAAGGCTCAAAGATGAGGAAGACAGTCCTGGTTTTGGACTGAACCAAGTTATTAACAAAAGTTATTACACAACAAGAAACTAAGCCTTATTCTAGAAAAATAAGAGTCGAATATATAAATCATTTTTGTCACTCCACTTCTTTTATGTGGGGTCAAAAAATTGGGGTTATGCTCTCACCCTTTAGTACATCAAAGGCATGATCCATGGCAAACTTTCAGTTATGATTTCTTTCATACTGTAAGCCTAACATGATTATCCATGTTACTTTTTACATATATTTTCTTTGAAAGTTGGTCGACTAATTGAGCACTTGAGATATAACAACACTGGTAAAATGGTGGACTAAATTTGGGAAAATGATAAGTTCTTGGAACGGCAGAGTATGATAATTTATTAGGTACAACTGCAAATTAGCAATAAGAATTGGATGAAATTTTGACTCTTTCTCCTTGTCCCTCTTTAAGGTAAGATGTATATCTCCGATGCATCAAAAGCTATGTATGACTGCATAACGATATATATGTTATTCAGTAGTGGACAATATAACGAACGTGAAATCCTGATTACTAACCCCTTTCCAAGAACTAAAATGCAAGTGAAAAAAAATCACTTTTGCGTCCTCTAGTTGGTTGCCCTCATATATGACCAAGAGAAGCAACTGCTTTTGCTTGTCATTCGTAAATTTGACTGGGAATATATTTGCAGAAATGAGCAGAGCTTTATACTAACCTGGTAAGGCAATAAAAGCATCTGAGTGCTTAGCCATCTCAGCTTTCCTTTGGTGCATATCTGCCACTTCCTTTACTTCCCCTACTGTTTCACCAGTTAACTGCAAAGGGGTACCAAAATCCCAAAAAGCAAAATTGCTGAGAAAGCTGAACCTTCAGCCATAGAGAAATAGTGAGGAAAGCTACACTACACAATATGAACAAGATTTTAGCTTATTTTTCTGGATACACGGTGCTCTTGCACCAAATATGCCAATGTATTGATTATTGTACAAATTAGCAGTGAAGCAATGATGAGGGTTGCAGAAACAACAGACTTTTAGTCCAAATATCTTTAAAATCAGCACCACCAGACCAGAGTCTGTGGTGGATATATTATCAGATGCACATATTATACATACACTTGCATAAAAGATTTTTGAATCACAGAACATGCCGAGTGTTGGGTTTATAGACACCACATACCTCCACATTGGTATGATATTGTCCACTTTGGGCCTAAGCCCTCATGGATTTGTTTTTGGGCTTTACCCCAAAAGGCCTCATACCAATGGAGATATTGTCCTACATTTATAAACCCATCATATTTCCCATGTTTAGCCGATGTGGGACTTCTTTTGCTCCCAACAATCCTCCCCTCAAACGAAGGACCACATCATTGTGATATCCCCTCAAACGATAATCCATCCACCAATCATCTTGTACCGCCGTTATTTCCGTCGCCCTCGACCAAACGGGACCCGCCGCCTGACCACCACAATTTTTATGTCAGGAAGACTTTCGACACAAGGCACCTCAAACGCGGATGATTTTTAGTCAGATCGTGAGGCTAATTAGGGGACCTCCACCACGCTTTCCACTGCGTTCCTCCGGCTAAATTTTGGGCCCTGGCTCTAATACCACTTGTTGGGTTTATAGACACCACATATCTCCACATTGGTATGATATTGTCCACTTTGGGCCTAAGCCCTCATGGATTTGCTTTTGGGCTTTACCCCAAAAGGCCTCATACCAATAGAGATATTGTCCTACATTTATAAACCCATCATATTTCCTATGTTTAGCCGATGTGGGACTTCTTTTGCTCCCAACACCGAGGAAAAATACAAGAGCAGACTCAGAGCAAATATGGGATGAAACAGAAAAGGAAAGATTAGAGAAACCAATTGGAAACCAAAAATGCATTGACTAATATGTTCTAATACTGCTTAATAAACACATAATAAAAGTTTAAAACCATGAATTTTTTATTCACTAATTTAACAAGAAAAGGCCAAAGACTTTTCTTCAACCGCAGCAGACATACCTCTGGAGGCATGAGAGTCTTGGGAATAACTCTGCAAAGCGAGACAATAAAATGACAAAAAATAGTTTTAGTGAATAGCTTTACAAAACTAACTATATCTAGTAATTAATATACTAACCCAATTAATTAATGATAATCCCAAATATTTGTTATTCTTTAATGTGAAGTATTGAGGCCAAGACTCACCCAATAACATGGCGACCCCCATCATGAACGGCTTGTGAAACCAAACCCATTAGGCCTATGCTGCCTCCTCCGTAGACCAAATCAATGTTCCTAGAAACCTAAAAAACACGCACAAATATCAAATATGTTACCTTAAAGTGAAATAATGTGGGCAGGGGTGGGGTTTAAACTTGGTTCTACCATGTACATGCAAAAATTTAATCTTTCACATCGAAATGTATGAGAGACAGTGTGGGGTGGGGTACCCCGTAAAGCAAAAGAGATGAAGATGTTACATGCAAAGTCACTGGGGGAAAAAACCTAAATATCAAAACCTCATTTGCATTGAAAATCAAGTAACAATTGCCCATGAAGTTCTTGATAAAATCTATGTCAAAGAACACAAAAAAAATGCAAAGACTAGATTTTGGAGGGGAAAAAACCCAATTGGCATTCATATATCAACAACCCATGTGAAGATAAACACAACATTTACATTATAAACTCCATAATTTAAGAAAATAAAGCAATACACATACCAATACTTTGGCAAGATTAATAGCAGCTTCTTGATAGCTAATCTTCTTGCCATGGCTACTCCCACAAAATACACAAATCCTCTTGAATTTTGATGTCTTCATTTCACTTTCTCTTTCCATTTTCTCCTTATATATGTATTTATATTAATCTACCAATGTTTGCTACAGATAGGAAATGAAAAGAAGAATCTTGCCTTTGAGTCAATATATAGGAAGGGCCTGTAGATATGTGTGTGTGTAGTGAGATATTAGTATGTGACACGGAACAATACAAGCATCAACTTGGAGAATTCGCAGTCAAAATCCTAGCAGCACGCTGCACTCTGGCACGGGTGGACCACTTATATTTTGTATTCTTTTTTAAATGCATGAATATATGCTGAAATGTATGTGCTATTTGTCAAATTTACTTGTAGAGTTCAAAATCATATGAAATTACTATTTGTCAGGGATAAAATCCCTTGAACCAAATATTATCTATATAAAAAAAAAAAAATCTATTGTGGAGATAAATCTAACTTCTACATTAGTAGACTTATGTATCGGAAGTTTGACGGAAGAGTTTTCATTCAAATTTTTTTATCATTAGATTTGTTGTTCTGATGATAAATTTTGACTTTAATGAAACATCAAGGCGGAGAAAAGTGACGTTAACCTTCTAAACACAAGAGTCAAGACATTTTCAATATAATTTTAATTAGAAATTATTATTAATTTCGTTTATTAACTACTTTGATGAATAATATTGTATCTTGTTACCAAGCACGCCTTATGCATTATAGATATTTTTAGTAAGCAATAATAAACCTCCGTTTAGGGATAGCAAAAAAAACTCGCCAGTTTAGACGGCTTAGGCTCGACTCGACTCGGAAAAAGCTCGACCCGATGCTCGGGCTAGGCTTGATTTTTTTGGCCAAGTTTTCTCGGCTCGGGCGCAAAAAAGCTCGGCACAAAAAAGTTTGAGCCGATCCCAAACTTTTTTATTTAATTTATAGTACGTATAATTCGTACAAATTTTAAATTTTTTTTAGTAAAAAATATAGATTTGACATTAAAAAAAAAAAAAAAAAATCGAGCTCAACCCGCTAAGGCTCGGGCAGACCTCATTTTTTTGGCAGGACTTTGTTCGACTCGAGTCCAAAAAAGTTTGGCACAAAAAAGTTCGAACTTTCGGGCTCGACTCGACTTGGTCCGTTAACATAGCTACCTCCATTTGATTTGGATTAAAATTAGATATTTAGTAAATTTTAATGAAAATTGATGAAAATGTAATTGAAAAGTTGTTTAGTAAAGTGTTTTTCTTTTGTTTTATTTGAGAATTGTAACATTTTTATCGTGTAAAAGAAACTATCATTTTCTACATTCCACCGGCCACATTAAGTTTGTGTGATTTAGCATTTATTTGGCCCATTTCACCAAAAAAAAAAAAAATTAATAATAATAATAATAAATAAATAAAAGCAGAATAAAAAACTTGAATATGTTTGGTAAACCGTAAAGTTCAATTTTCAGATTTGGCCTGCAACTTGAAAAGATAAACTCCTTTTTCATCTGGTAAAAGCTTACGATGGACACTGTCACGTGGGTTCTTTTTAATATGTTCATGTGTTGAAATTTAACTATAATATAAGTTTGGAAAATGATAGTGGTACATAGGGGGTACATAAGGGTGTCCATTATGGACACCCGGCATCCCCCTATTGGAGGAAGTGCCGGACACCCTTATGTACCCCCCTATGTACTTGTAGCAAAACTCAGTTTAAGTTTACATAGTATGGGCATTATATTCACAGAGAAGCATGTTTGGTATCTATCATGGACAGTAGAAATATAAGTTAAAATTTTATTATTTACTTTCGTCGCAGCGTTTGACAACTTAAAATCTACTTTGAAAATGGACTTAAATTTACTTTTTTTTAAGTAACTTTTTAATCAGTCCAGGAATTTTCTTTGTTTAAGAGTTTTTCGTGTAAATAATGTTTCTTTGTAATTTTTGTTATTCTCTATTTTTGGGCGTGTTCGGTAAAAATTAAAATCAGAAAATTAGCCGTTATTGTTGACTTTTATTATACGAGTGGAACATAATAACGATTATATTTTCAATTTTAATTGAATTTTAAGCACGATTGAAGACGCTCCTTATTTTTCTGTGTTTTCTGGGTGTTTTCTAAAGGAGATTTTTGAGGGAAAATCTGAAATCTGCACAGATTCCCAACATTTGATAAGTTAATGTTAAAATAAGTATAAAAAAACTACTTATTATAACAATTGACAAAAAAAATTATTAAAATTTACTTATTTAAGTATAATTTTACAAATATAATGAGTAAATTTGAGAGACATTTGCAGTGTTGCAGATTTGTACCATAAAGCAGTGTGCAAATTGATGAATGAATAAAGCAGTGAGTATCCTTTTGTGTCCTAATCACCCATCAATAAGAGACAAATATGTTGTAATCATAGGAAACATTTTATTTTTATTTTTAGACTATCATTCATTTCCCCATATCATATCCTTAGCTCAGGAATTCTTCATTTGGTGCATTCCTAAGAAATTTGAGGTTGGAAGATTTGGGATTTCTTGAAAGTTCATTCCATGGCGTGACTCGATCGATTAATATACCCTTTTTGGTCAGTCGGCAATCGCCCCCTTGAAATGAATTGTATCAAGCGTAGCTCTAGACGTCCTATAGCAAAGAAGTCACAGCCAAATTCTACCACCGAAAGTGCTAATGTTGTGACAAAACTGACCCTATTACCCTATAATTTTTTACGTTCATAATTTCTGGTAAATCTTGTACAATGAAAGTGTATAAAAACAAAAACGAGGGAAGAAAAAAAAAATGATTGAAAGTTGTATGTGTGGATTGAATTAAAATATTCATTTGGCCCACCATATTTGTTCGCATGCGTTCATGCACATGTATTTCTGCTCATCGCTAAGTGAATAAGGTTGAATTTGTGAGAGAAGTCAATGACTTGAAGTAGTTAGCCAGCCACTTAAAGATTTAGCTACGAGTTGTAAATTGAAATGCTATTATATAAATATTATGATATTCGACGAAGGTTATATGGACAATGATCTTTTATACATATTTGATATCGATTAGTCGAGTGATCGAAGATGTAGGTAAATTCAAGCATTTTTGAAGAAAACTAAAGCATGGGAAGATTCGACGATTTCTTGGGGTCCAACAATTTCTCATTTTCCAACTAACATGATGGAAAAAAGACCCTGAAAGTGGTGCAATAATTGTTTTCTGTCTCTTTTTAGTGATACTTGTGTCAACTTTCCATTCATATATTTTAACTAAATGGATCAAAGTCACGTACTAGTCACAAAAAAAATAAAATACTATTTATAATCTCAATTGCTCATTTAGCCCCAATTTGATTTGAATTAAAACTTGAATTAATTTTACCAATATCCGCAACTTTTCAAACAACTGGTTTGATACTCAACCTCAGCCCACCACCGTGACCAACTTGTCCCCGCCACCTCAAATTCACAATCCACCACTCACTATATTCACCTTAAATCTACCTCCAACCCACCACCACATCCACCTAGACAGTCAACACCTTCACCACCCACCACCACCAATTTAACCTATAATCCATCCAAGGACGGAGCTAGGGGGGGCGGGCCGCCCCCCCCCAACATTGTCCGCGGTACACTATTCGTAGTTAATTTGTAATGTATTTTTCAGTTTCGCCCCCCCCCCCCCAAGATTTTGGCTCGCCCCAAAATTTTGAAATTTTTTTATTTTTTTTCCATTAATAAATATTGAGCAAAAAACTTACACTTTAAAATTCAACCATACAAAAATCTTAGATCTAAACAAAAGATCCAATAGTTACTTAAATAAATAAATAGCCAAAATCCAATCCAAAACCTAGGTTCCCAATTCTCAAGCCCAACTAATTAAAACACAATTCCCAAGCTGGTTTATCCATAATGCATGTTTACTTGTTTTGTTTAGTATATAATTTTGATTTCTCATTGAAAGGAAGATATTGTGATTGTGATTTGTGACTGGTTCACTATTAAAGTTGATTTCGTCATTTTGTGTGTTCAATCCTAATAAGTCTTATTCTTGAATATTTGAATTTAAGAATTAAGTAGAGTAGTTGCTGTTAGTTTGTATAATTGTGTTAGTTATTGAATATTTGAATTTAAGAATTAAGTAGTAGAATAGTCAGTAATGATTGAATTGAACATTGAATTTTAGTACTATTTTGGTACTCAAAATCGTCGTTTTCAATTCTCTTAGTTTAAAAAAAAATTTCGGGGGCTCCGCCCCCGAACCCCCGGGAGCGGGGCGAGCCCCCCTCCACCCCCCGTATTTTCGCCCCCCCTAACTAAAAATCCTGGCTACGTCCCTGAATCCATCATCGGACTATGGTAAACCATCGTTGAGTTCAGCCGATTGGCGACGACTGTCAAATAGAGAAAAGAAGAAGCACAACCAGGCGTGCACAACTAGAAGTAGAAGCAGCAACGCAAACAAAGACAAGATGATAGAGAGATAAGAGGAAGAAAAAACGACAGCACAACAAAAACAGCAATAGTAGATTTCTTCGACAATAGGTGATGGGTCCAACGATTTAGGTGGTGGATCGAGATGGATTGAGGTGGTGACTCCATAGGGTCCTTGCAGATTTTGGGCTCCAGGTGGTGTTTTGAAGCTAATCGAAGGTGGTGGTTGTGTTTGGGAGGTGATGTTGTCGATGGTTTATGTGGTGGTTCGGGGTGGACTGAAGATGGCGGCTTGGGTCTCTAGTGACGGTTTAGGAGAGGAAGGTTTTTGTTTAGTGGGGTGGGCTGGATATACCTGATTTTTTTATTAAAAAAATAGGGAAAATTAGGTTGGTTACCCTATTAAAATAAGTATTTTAATTAATACATTTTAAACTAATTAAACATTATAATCAAGTAATAATTACGTCCTAATCTAAACTATTAACTAAAACTCTTCACCTCCCACACCTCACATCACTGACACCACACACCACACCTCAAATCCATAACCATCATCTCCACCTCCCCCCTCTTAGTCCATAAATATATCGCTGCCTCACATTGGTAGGTATTCCTCTTTCCGTGTTATGTGTATTTTCGACGGCATTTCTGCCATTTTTCATCTAATTATTAGTCTTCCTTAATTAATTTTCAGCTTATGTTACTATATGACATGATATTTTGTTGATATTGTTTCGTGAGTTTTGTCGCTAACAATTAAAAAGGGGTCAGACGATTGTGTAAGGAATAGACCTCTTGAGATAAAGTCTCAAAAATTGGTGTTTTATTGGCTAAGATTTACAATTGGGAACAAACAAAATGCCTCCAAAGGGCGCAAGTACACGAGTACTAAAAGAGGAATTTTAAAGTGACACTAAGAAATTGAAATTACATATTTTCTGTTGAGAGTTTTTGATTCGGGGTCCTTTCTTCTGTGTCTTAACTTCCTTTTTATATTTTCTTTGTAACTTCTGGGTGGTAAAATCGCTGGAAACTGCTCAATTACTCTATAACTATCCACTTTCTTCATGATGATCGATTTGTTGGGGAGAGGTTACCTCATAACCGTTGTCATTACCCTTGCCTTTTAACTGTTCATTTTTTAATCGTGGGATATGTTGAATTTGTCTAATAACCGCTTCCATAACTGCTGGATTAGATGACCATAACGCCTTAGATTCGTCTAACTCCGAGGTGATTTGATGGTTTGGGCGATGATAGGACTATTGCTCTAGGCGATCATATGACACTTTGTTCGCTCAGCCTCTGGGCATCTTGCAAGTTCGGGAGATGATACTTCTTGCTTCTTGGGCTTCTATTAGATTCATCAATAATTCTATATAGGTCTTTATTCTGGACTTTTGAATTGGGCTTCACACCTTTGGCCTTTAATCTTGGACTGTACTTTTAGTGTGTCAACTGATATGTTTGCTTAAAGTTAAAAATTTGAGGTGGGTAGCGATGATTATAAAGTAATTCCTCGTACTGATTGCGGTTGCCACGGCATGACAGACTATTTGTTTCCACCCATGGAATATGAGCTTCCACCATCTATTTGTATTTGTTTTCATTTATTATATTTATTTTCAGTTTAATATCCAATTTTGAAAGTTGGTAGGGGTGGATCTCGGCTAGATTTCTTTGAAATTTTGTTTGGTGACGTTCCAGTGTCTTCTATTTTGCCATTACAGTTGCGTATTTCAAAATTTATGATTGATCAATTGAATAGATTGGATTGATTCATAGTTAACATGAATGAGAGATTTGTGGTTGTTAGTGCATTTTACACATAGGGTCTATGATATTCATTTAAGTTGAATTTTGTGAATGAATATTATTGTGTAACAGTGGAGACGGTGTAGAAACATTCGGGAACACAAGTTGGTGTTCTTGATTTTTTTTGTAGTTTTTTTTTTTTTATTGTTTATGATATTCATTTAAGTTGAATTTTGTGAATGAATATTATTGTGTAACCGTGGAGACGGTGTAGAAACATTAGGGAACACAAGTTGGTGTTCTTGATATTTTTTGTAGTTTTTTTTTATTTTTTTGTTACATTTTTTTAGTATTCAAATATGTCCACTGTGTGTTTGATGAAATGTCTACATAGTGGAAGCTTTTTTATTGATAACAAAGTTTGACAAGTATTTTTGCCTTCTATTTTCCCAAAGCTAAATGTGGTAAAATTATGGTATTTGTCACTTTTTAAGTTTGTGTTACTTTTTTGAGTTTGTGTCATTTTTTAGTATGTGTCACTTTTTTTGAGTTTGTATCACTTTTTGAGTGTGTGTCACTTTTTTTTTTGAGTGTCATTTTTTTTTTTTTTTGAGTTTGTGTCTGTCTTTTTAAAAAAGTGACACAGTTTTTAGTGTTCAAATATATCCACCATGTGTTTGATGAAATGTCCAAATGGTGAAACTTTTTTTATTGACAAAGTTTGACAAACTTTTTTGACTTCTATATTCCCAAAACTAAATGTGGTAAAATTGTGGTATTTGTCACTTTTTTAAGTTTGTCACTTTTTTGAGTTTGTCACTTTTTAGTATGTGTGTCATTTTTTTGAGTGTGTCAATTTTTTTTGAGTTTGTATCATTTTTTGAGTCACTTTTTTTTTTTTTAGTTTGTGTCAATTTTTTAAAAAAGGTAAAAAATTGACAATTTTTATAAAAAAAAGTGACACTGTGTCACTTTTTTATTTTACACAGTATTTTTTACTTCCTAAAAACATTTCGTATGATTTTTCAAAACAGTCCTAATTTGAAGGGTATTTTTGTAAGTATTGATACCTTTTTTTTAAAAAAAAATTCAAAGTTGAAAGGTGGGGATTGGGGTCATTATCCCTTTCTAAAATATAGCTTATTTTCTTAGCCACGGCCCAAGATGAAAGGGTTTTGAATATCTAAATCAAATTTAAAAATTAATTTCAACCACACATTTTATGTGATTCACAACTTTTCAACCACATATTTCGTCAACTTTTATCAAAATCTACTAAAAACTTGATTTTAATTCCCACCAAATAAGGGTTAAATAAGTTATCCACCCAAAACAGTAATGAGGTTTATCAATTCAATCATTATTCTCTATGCTTGTTAACAAGATCATTTCCGGCTTCTTTGATGCTCTCGAGTCCTAGTAGAGAAGGGACGAGACATGTAATGTTTACCGAGCCTGAATTGATGGCCAAGAAGAGGTGTAAACAGTCATGGTCAGGCCGACTGGACATGAGTCCTGCCCAAAAGCCTGTTACTGCCTCTCTTTTTTTTTTTTGTGGGCTTGTCTGCCTAAGGAAAGACGAGGCTAGTATGGCCCATGTCAGGCTTGGGCTCAACAATACCTCTCCACCACAAGCACAACTCTTCAAAATGCAGTGGAGAGAACCATTTGCAAAAGGAGTGTAACAAGAACTTACTTTACATTATGTTTACAAAGTAATACCAATTTTAATAGTAATATATATTATTTGTTCTTAGATTTTCCTCTGTGTGTGATTATACATATTGTAAATCAAATAACACAAAATTCTTTAGATGGAACCTAAGCTCAAACGAGTAAATCTACAATTCAACTGTCATCAGATTACCTTCCATCTTATGTCTACATGTATTACCCCATCTCTAGAATCAATAAGATAGTATTTCTCGTTGATATGTCCATTGTAAACTACATCGGAGAGATTTATATCCACGTGCCCCAGTGATTCCTACACGAGACACACAAATTAATCAATTCGTATTTCAGAATGTGAGGGTGAAGAATAAAGGATGAAGATATAACCTTTGACATAAAACCAAGGCGACGTCTTCTCTTGCTAATGATTTCAATGTGAATTAGGTCCTTTACAGGAGCCTCTTCCAACACAAACTGAAATTCCTCGTTCCAAATGGGATTCCGAGCTTTCTTGATTGTCTGGACAAAATACATAGTATATGTTAGGTTTTAGCGGTATAAATATACAGCCTTGATATACTTGATTGATGCAGAATTTGTGAAAGTCACCTTGGTTTTTCTCTTATCTCCTCTAAAGAGGATCATGGCATGAGGGTTGTTGTGGTTCTTGCCTTCGACATCCTTTGCACCTATGATTGTAACAAAAAGTAAACCTGATCCTATCAAAGAAACCTGATCCGAAGCATCATGAGAACTTCCATTTTGCTCATGATCTATAGTTCCACAAAACTTTTTACTGTCTTCTAAGAAAGGAACTAACGTCGTCTCCACTGTAATTTGACCTCGAGGCTTCTCGTTATGAGGATCATCAGGTTCCATACTATTTAGCAAATTGAGTGTAAACTCTTTCTTCTCGTATGGAATGAGTATATTCAGCGGAATAACTTGCATCCCTAAATAATCATGTGCTCCAAACTGCAAGCCAGAGAAGAAAAAACAAGTTGTAAGAAGAAGGATTTTGTAATCACTAAGAAATTTTAACTGAAGTTGTACCATTGCTTTTTTTTTTTCAATGAAAAATTGATGTGAACTTTTTTTTAAAAAAAAAAAAATTAGCTTCTGAAGTAGGTCTCGAAATGATGATATTATGAAGTTACGAATAATGAACCTTTTCCCAGTCATAGAGATGCATTTGGAGGACTTGAGACTGGGGTTCCTTTACAGTCATCTTGAAGTCCTCAAGCCACTCGGGATTCAAATTATTCATCTTGACAGAAGTCTTCTTAGCCGGAAGCCTTTCCCCGCTAAGGCTGAGTTTAACGTAGGGATCAGATGTCGAGAGAAAATCCATGTTTAAAAGTTTTTTTGCTCGCACGACCTTTACGTGCAGAATTCCCACTGGCTTCTTGGCAGCTCCTCTGTGAAATAATGGGAGGATGGGATTTAGGTCCTTTTTTCTTTAGAAATACATATAATTGTTAAACAATTCAAAGAATAGAAAAAGGGAGGCTAGAGTTTCATTAATTCTGTATAATGAAAAGTGAATACAAAACCTAAATATAAAGAGACTATATATAGTCTAAAATAAAGGAAACTAAAAGACTATTCTACCCTTAATAAACAATAAAATAAAATAAGATTATATTTGTTAACATCCCCCCTCAAACTCACGATGCTTAGCATCCTGAGTTTGCAAAAAACAAAAAACGGTGAATCGAACTGAACCGAATGAACACCCATGTCTGCAAATAGCCAACACAACCACACAATCTTAACAAATCCAAACGGATGCAAATTTCAAATCCAAATATACCGAACCAAAAACAAACCAAATTTTCAATTCCATCAACTTGGCCAAACTGCAAACCAAATTTCCAATCCCACGAACTGGGCCAAACTGCAAACCAAATTTCCAATCCTATCAACTAGACCAAATATGCAAAACAAATTCTAGATTACCTACAAACTGCAAACCAAATTTCCAATTGAACTGAACCAAATTCCAGATGAACTGGACATATACTAAACCAAATTCCAAAATGAACTGAACCAAATTCCAGATGAACTGGACATATATTAAACTAAATTCCAAATGAACTGAACTAAATTCCAGATGAACTGGACATACTTAACCATGTTTCAAATAATCTGAACCAAGTTCCAGATTACCAAAAGCTGAAGAAACTCCAAACAAACTGCAGAAATTGAGTTGTGGCCACCGGAATGATATGCGATTTTGTAGGGATACATTCGAAAAGAAAAAAAAACAACATTGGTAGCCGGACGAGCGGCTCAAGGCCGCTCGCCGAAAACGAAATTCAAATGTTAATTTGTTTAGGATCGAAACTGCTCTGATACCATGTTAAACAATTCAAAGAAAAGAAAAAGGGAGGCTAGGGTTTCATTAATTCTGCATAATGAAAAGTGCATACAAAATCTAAATATAAAGAGACTATATATAGTCTAAAATAAAGGAAACTAAAAGACTATTCTACCCTTAATAAACAATAAAATAAAATAAGATTATATTTGTTAACAATAATCACTATGCAGAAGAAATGGAATGAAGGATTGTAAAGGGTTATTGATAACAATAATAAATTTCTCCAATCCTAACAACATCAACAAACTAAAGCCTTTGTTCCAATAAATTTTGGGTTGGACCACATGAATCTTTTTAACCACTCTGTTCGGTTCATTGCTATCAAATGGGAGATCTTTTAGATCCTTAACAACTACAATAGTTCTGGTTAGATTGGATATGCCACTCCCTCTTCCGACTTTTTTCAACCACTATCACTTTACTATTAAGAGAGGATGCGTTTTTAGGTCTACGCCTAATATGTTTCAATCGAAGACAGTTCAGAACATGGAGGAATGATACTACGATCTCTGTCAGCTTCGACTTCAACAGGAACAGATGGTTAACGAGGACTTCATTCATATAAATTGAAGGTAGGTGAAAATGAAAATCCAAGAAAGGATCATAAACAATAAGATCACGTTCAACAACTTCATGGAATTTGGAACTTACATTGAACAGTCAAGAATGGGTATTTCGTACGTATGGGGCCAGAGATAAAGCCCTGCAACTTGCTTGCGTATAACTTCCTGCCACCAATCAAACACCAAATATTATGGTGAATTCCCAAAATCTGTTGTTCTTCAGTAATTAATATCTTAACATCATCAAATCTAGCTTCATAAACTTGGAACGCACATTTATAATCTCTGATCTTTAAGATATTATATACATATTCCCGAGTGCAAATTCATACATATGTTTTGTAAAGAAGTTAAGAACACAGAGAGATGAACCTAAAATTAAATTAAAATTTGGTGACTACATATTTTGTCCTATTTCATTCAAATATGTTTCAGTAGATAGAAAGTTAATAATTATATCTACTAGAAAGTGTCTGTGACGAGTGTTCTCGCGCAGAGTGAAAGAGAGCGGTACCTGAACACATTGGTATAGCCCTGGGATTGCCATAATATCCCCTCCCATTACTTTCAGCCCAAAGTCTATCTGTGGCTGCAATCATTCAAATAATATTTCTAATTACAGAAAATTTTGTGGCACTTGAACTGAAACTAGCAACTTTCAATCAATCGAGATAGAAATTGGAAAACTACAGATGGCTAAAGTATATCATCAACTTACCTTCTCCATCAAAGATATTGCAATGTTTGCAAAACATGGGAATGTTGGCACACAAGGTCTCAATATTATCCGAGTTGCAGCAGATATTTGCATATCTATCAACTGGCATCCAATCAAAAAAACATGTGATCTTAAAAATGATAGACAAAAATTACAATAAGGAAAATTTTCACGTTCTTGAGGACAAAGGATTACGATGCAGTTCTATTTCTGCGACATTTAAATGAATAAAATATAATTTTATATTTAATAGATGAATGGCCAGTATATAAAATATGATCCATTGAGAAATCCATGATTTCACATTTTCATGTCCTTGAGGCCTGTAGAAAAATGGACATTATAAAATCCATTTTTCTACATTGATATATGTGTCCAAATATCTGAAAGAACGAAATAAACATGAAGAAGCAAAATTTTGTAAAGCCATGAATTGGAAAGGTTCTTCTAACCTCGACGGTGACTTCCAGAGATAATAGTTTTATTGCCAGAACAATGACAGCATTTCCAGCCCATCTCAGTGCAAGATCAAAAACCAGTTGATTCTCCTTAGACTCGTGAACCTTGAGTCCTGAAAAATGACAGGTTAGATTGCAGAGTCTTCTGAATTGAACAGTGCAGTGTTTCGTTTGTATAAGATTTTCTGTTTTGCTTGTTTGATGTAATCCTGTTCCCTTTTTATCCTTCTTTTTACAATTTTCATATACCCACGTTCCATTATCGATACTGGTATACTTGAATAGCTACTTGAATTATGAGAAAATTTTGAATTTCATGTCATCAGAAAAAAAGGCTGGAAAGTATGTCTTAGAAAAGCTAAACACCGATAGAATAAAGATCTAGCATCAATTTAATTTTCTTAGGCTACAAAATTTTGCCTCTCTGAGAACAAAATTCTGTTCCGTTCACTGGTGTCTGATGGTTATCTGGCAGAATGAAGACTTCAAATGAGTGCAATATTTACTTACCATGAATTTTGGGAGGAAGATTTCCAAGAGTAAGATGCTTGAAATTTATGGATTTTATCTGAAACTTGCCTATGTACTCGGAAAAAATAGGTTCTGCTGTGCTTTTAATAATTCCACAGGCTACCTATCAAAAATGTATTTACGTAGAGAAATTAAGAGCAAATTAACAGAGACTACATTTACAGCTTAAGTTAACAAAGGATAATATATGTCACCTTATCAAAGTATAGCCACGTGTCCTGGATAAACTTGTTTAACCAATCGACCTTCACGACAAATAAAATTACCTCATTGCATGATTAGAAAACTTGAGTTGAATGAAGATAATATAACAGTGAATTTAATGCTTACTCGCTCGTAATCTGGATTCATCACCCATAGTGGGAGAAGATCAATCAAGGTGCTAGAGTCATAATCTTCAAGCGAATTATTAGTGTCAAAATCCTGCGAGTTAAGTTATAATAAGCTCATCATTCTACAAATCAGCATTTTCTTTTACCAATTTAAACTCCAGATAAAGTCAGAAAATCTGCCCATATGTAAGCAAATGTTCATGCAGAACATAACTTATCGACGTGTGACTTGAGAATCAAACCATATATCTTCAAATGGCATAATAAATACTAAGGTCGGAGAGAAAGAAACATCGATACATTTGCCAAACGCTATTACTTCAACTGAATCAATGATGTTCCTGAGTCCTGACACATAAGTGTCCTGGTATAGTCCTAAAGCTCACAAATGGTTATTCAACTTTTTGAGTCCTTTCTAGATTGATCAATATTTCATACCACAATGTTACCAAAAATCTAAGAATAATTCTGCCATGTGACAATACATCAAACAGATTTTGCAGCTTCCCGACAACTGAAAAGGTTTAGTAAAATCACACCAAACAATCACTCTTTGCACCATCCTCATTTAGAAAAAAACCAGTAGGGTAAGCTAAATGGATTTTCATTTATAGAACACGAAACACACTCTGTTTACCTACTTATGAGCACAATAATAATTTAAATAAATCAGAAAACAAGTAAAGCGCACACAGAGATTTATAGTCGGTGTAGGTCAACTTTGTGCCCTAGGTTTTCACTCTGAAGAAGAAGAAGACTACAAAGTAATCTCTGCCCTCTCATACTAAAAAACCTGCCTCCCCAGGAACAGATCCATGACCGGATTACAAAGCCGGGTTAATACGTTACATAAAGAAAGAAAAACAATCAGTGAGCTGGGGACTAGACTGGGCTACAGCCTGGCCAATCCTCCCTACATCAGTCCCTGTGCCTCCCAAAATACTTCACCTGCTTAAGAAAATTATGGACCTAGTCAAGTATGGCATACCCTTCATGTAGAGGATACAAGTGTACAGTATGATTTGGTTCCATACGGATTAATACTAACATTAATTTAAAACTCGTTTGAAGAACCCTATGTGGGCAACTCCCTGTTATACAAGACAACTGTTAGGTGAGACATCTTGAACCAAATTTAGTGGGAAAAACAATACACACAAATCTAAATGACTTTTATATGACACTGGATCAGACTGAAATCTTTTAAAAAGCATTACATACAATGGTGACTAGACTAATCTAGTGTGTATTGTGACTGCATATAGGATGATACTGGTGTTACGTGCACTTCGTGTAGAACTGTCCCTAAATTAGGTTAGTAAGGACAAACTGTACAACTACAATATGCTTACAAGAGATCTGCTACGTTTACAGTCATTAAGGAATGACCACATTCATGTGAGTGGGCTGTAAAATTTACAGCCCTTAACGACTGTACAAGTGCATTTTTCCATGCTTACAAACCCACGTATAGCAGAAAGTGAAGCAACAAACGCATCATTTTTCATCATCCCCTTCTACTGGACGAGTAAACTCTTCTCCCTATGCTGGATGGGATTGGATTCAATCCGCCCACAGGCCTTGGAGGATCATATATTGAGGTAGGATTGAATTGGGAGCCACACATCATCAGCAATGGATTCAATCAACGCAAAAACACAAACCAAAGCCTTACGCGAGTGCCCCGAGATTCAGAAATATTGGTTACGATTAGAAATTTTGGCTTACCTTAATATCTCTTGGCTCAAAGTATATGAATATGAAGAATCCCAGAAGAATGCCAATTGGAATTCCGATTCCAAAACCTATTATTCCCAATAAATTTCCGATGAATCCCATTGTTTTTTATCATCGAACATTGAACTCTTGTTTCATGGGTTATCAATAACTGTCAAAATCAAAGCAAAAAAGGATCGCGAGGAAGCAAGAATTGGAGGAGAAGAAATCACTTATGGGTTGTAAGTATAAACAAACAAGAGATTTATCCCAGCTGGAATTGATTAAAATACTCAAGTTAATGGATAGAAGCATTGGAAGTTTGAAACTGACAAAATAGAGTTTAGTTTAAACAAAACGTGGCATTAATAAACGTAACAAAAAAAATACATTTACATGTACATATGCCACAATTGGCAAAATTTGATTGGAAATTGAATTGCTGACAGTAATGTTTTGGTTTCTTGCTTTTCATGAACGAGAAAAGACAAAAGTAAAAATGAAATTTATTGACCTGTCATTTTATTTTATACAATTTTCTGGTTTGACTTATCTGTTTTTATAATTTTCTCAGAACGTATCCGACATGACCTCTAAGACTTTTTTGATAAAATAGGATTGTGTTTATCAAAAGAAATATTCAACAGAGCTTTTTTTTTTTTAATAGAGTTTCTCCACCACGTATTAGTGATATTAAATAAATAATAAATAAATAAAAAATCTTGGCATATGTTTTGAAGTAGTGGAGTATGATATAGATATCTTTCAACACTATAATTTATTAATACGTGAATAACTTAAGGCTTCTAGACGTTTGACAAAATCAGCTCAAAATACTAGGCAAAATCATCAAATTATCACCTATTCGTGTGCATTGATAACTCAAAAAACCAAAAATATATATATATTTCACCTTCAAAAACCAATTTTTATAAGAAGCTGCTATTTTAATCCACAGTTCAATACTCATTTTATGTTAAGCTGCTATATGAGTGATCTGTTGAGCATCAATACTCATTTTATGTTGAGCGCCGACGACGTGTCATGTAATTTCATTGGTGGATAAATTTATGGTGGACCTCAACATTTAAATTAAATTTAAAATTTACGTATGAATTTATATGATACATCACCGTTGCTTAACATCAGATGAGCGATAATGATCATTAGATAATTCCTTGTAAAGAAAAATATTGTATGTTGCTATGCTGTTAGAATTTGCTCCTCTGCGAAGCTTTTCATATTCAAGAAAAATCATGTTTAATAAAAGATAAAAACTTTGTGTTCTCTGGAAGTTACTGAGGAATACAGAATCAAAGGACAAAGAGGAAAGCGAAGAACAATAGGCATAGATTCATTTTGAATTTAGTTGAAGATATTTTTTTATAAATATAAGGCTAGATTGATAGATTTTATTTTTGTATATTTGAGTAAATTTACTTGAAGTTAAACATGTGATATAGAAAAAAAAAAAAAAAAAAAGGAAGTTAATACATATATAAAAATGGTGGTTATATTCACACAACATTTTTTTTTTAACAAATCCATCACATTTTTATTATATTAAAGGTCTTTAACGTTTATCTATTACACTTTTATATCCTTAACTTTTTTTCTTCATCACATTCTTATTTTTAACATTTTATTGATTGGAAAATCTTATTCTTAATCATAATTTAAGTTCAAAAATATTGTTGACGTACTTTAAAATGGTGATCAAATATTTAATTACATTTTTACATTATTATTTCTTTTGTTTATTTAAAAGTACAATAGGCAAATGAATTTTTTTACTCTATTTTGAAGAAATTTTTGGAGAGAAATAATAATCAAGAATAATTTATGTTAATTTGAGAATAAAAAATAGATAAAAAAAATTGAGACATAAATGTAATAATAAATAAAGGTTATGAACATTCAATGCAATTAAAATGTAATCTAACTATTAAAAACTGGGGTGGAAAAAAAAAAGCATTTAGCCATATAAGTTTTTTGATGAAAATAATAGCTCCCTTTATAAAATCTATTTGATTAAATTTATAAATCATTTATAATTTTTTCAAATTTCAGTGAATTCATAAGTATTATTCATTACTTATCATTTATAAATTCTTTCCCAATGGAGGCTCAATATTTTGTCCATTTCAGGAGGCCAATATTTCAAACTACATTAAATAAGGATGGAGACTCTAGTGATTCCAACGAGTGCTAGTTGTATACAGAGGATGATTTCCTTCGTTTTCAAGATGGTTCCTAATTTGGAGGAAGTGTGGACAGTGACGGACCCAAGATTTTGAGTCAGCACAGGCGGCCGTAGATCGTTGACCGTTGTCAACAATAAAATATTAGGAGCCCTGTTTGATGTATTTTTTTTTTTTTTTGACAAAAAGTGCATTTTGGAATAGTGATTTAATGGATAATATGTGGTTAAAAATAAGGAAAAGATTTGAATTTTAATGTAATATTATTTTATTGAAAAATGTGCTGTTGAAAGAAAAAAAAAATGTATTTTGAAAAAAAAAATCAAACAATATCTAAAATTTAAATATAATAATTATTTTGTTCAAATTGAACATATATAATTTTGTTGTAAAAATTATCAATATTCATCAAATGATATTGGGGCCAAGTTTTGTATAATTCAAAGGAAGATCACGGGTTCAAATTTTTAGAATTGCACTAAACCTTCCAAAATGTAACATATATTATTCTTGTAAGATTATTATCAAATCCAATGTGTGCCACAGTGGTCAAAGCCTCAACACCAAAAACTGTGGTCGCGGTTTTTAGTCTTCCCTTCCCAATTGATTTTGGTTCAAAACTTCAAATTAAAGAATTAAAAAATTTCACAATAAAAATGGTGGAAAGGGACTCGAAATCGGGACTTCCTACATACAAAAAGGAACTCCAACCAGATGAGCTACAAGGAATGTAAGAAAATAAAACAAATTACCAAGTATATATTCTAAAACGTTTATTAGAAGTAAAAAAAAAAATATTCTTCCCTGCGGATCCAGCAAGGGCGGTCGTCGGGGCTGGCCTGGTGCTAGGTCCGCCACTGAGTGTGGAACGAGATTGACATGCTTGTCTGAAAATGTGTTGTTAGAGGCATTAAATTCGTGATGACAATTCGGCTTGTCGTCTTTGAGATCTGTGGCTTGATCCAGAAAAAACTCGAACTGACTCGGCTCATGGCCCATGTCCATCGAGCCAAGGCTCAAGTTGAGCCTCATTTTTTAGTAACTATTGAATTGACCCATGTGACTAGACAAGCCACTTCGAGGCCGGCTTGTGTGACAGGCCAAAAATTGCCCGTGACACGGCCATAGGCAGCTTGCAAAGGCTCGGGTTGAACCTCATTTTTTAGTAACGATTCGATTCTGAGCCGGACCATGTGACTGGACAAGTCGCTCCAAGGCCGTCTTGTGTGACAGGCCAAAAATGGCTTGTGACACGTGTCATTTTTGGCTTGTGATTATACAGACAGCTTGCAAGCATGCATGCTAGCAGCTGCTCATGCAGACATATGTGTAGCTGCTTGCAAGAGGCAACATGATATAAAAAGAAAAAAAAAATAGAATTTCACGATTAAATTTTTTTTAAAAATCGAATTAGCTCGGCTCGGCAAGGTCCGAGCCTAAAGCTCAAGACAAGCCTTGATTTTTCATCCAAGCTTGGGCTTAGCTCGACTTGGGCCAAAAAAGTCCAGCCATTTTCTACAAGGACCGCGCATGAGTCACGAGTCTTGGCTCTTGAGCCAGTTTGACTCGTTTACATGCCTACATTGAATTTGATGGGTGTTGAAATGTCTTCAATATGAGTTTGATATTTGTGTTCGATTCAAGGGCTGAGTGAGGAGGGGCAAATATATATATATATATATATATATATATATATATATATGTATGTATATATATATATATGTATGTATATATATATATATATATGTATATATATGTATATATATATATATATATATTCTACTAGGTTGACATATAGGAAAAAAATTCCGAAGAAATAATTTTTTTTACACTAAAAATTAAATAGCCCTTGGGCCAAGGCCTTGTCACCCCCTCCCTTCGCCCCTAGTTCGATCTTAGGCCATGTTTGATAGGAAGAATTTTTCAGGGAAGTTGGAAATTATTTTCCATTTTTCACCTTTTTGGTTGTTTGATAACCAAAATTTTCTAGGCAATTGGTTTTCCAACTTCACCTCATGTGACACCATTTTTCACATTTTCCTTGAATTTGTTTTCCTATGGTTTTGGTGGTTTTTGGTTTTCTAGGCAATTTTTTATTTTTTTTTTACAATGGAAACAAATTATATCCTCAATTATAACAAATTTTATCCCTTTAATGGACATTTTTTCATGAAAAATAAAGTCAAACGAAAACCAAAAGACCCAAAATTTCAATATTTTTCATGTGGAAAATTATATCAATCAAACACAATTAATTGCCAATTCTCAGTAAAACAAGTTTTAAACAATTCAATTCTCTAAAATTCATTTTCTTTCCACTCAAATTCCATTATTGCAATCAAATGAATCCTTAGAAAGTTATGTGTGCCAAATGTTGGTATGTTTGGTCTAAAAATAGATCACACGATTAATTTAAATTGACCATCAAATTAAAATTTTGTCGTTTTTAAAATAAATTTAATTTTGTGCTGGTGATAAATCTTAAGGTGAACGAATAAGTTGAAAAGTTTATAGAGAAGGGAGAGGACGTATCCTCTTATGATCTTTTTGTGATGGTCGTGTTTGCCATAAAGTGGGTTGTTGATGGAGTAACCTAAAAAATACATGCAAGGCTTGATTTGTGATTAGTATTTTAGTTTATTTGATTTTCTTTAATGTGTGCTCGCTTTATGATTAGTATAGTCGTTGGCTTTTGTTTTGTTCTTTTGAAACTAACTTTTTACTCCAATTTTGGAGATGAATTGAAATTCGTAAGAGTCAAAAATTTAGCGACAGCATATTTACCATCAATCCTTGCACTTTGCTAATTCAATTTTCCCATCTCGACGATACATTAATTGACCACTTGACATTTAACTCAAAGAACTAAAGAGGAAAAATAGTCTTGTCGGGAATTTCTTTGAATTAATTTTCAACGATCATTATATTTTCCTCTACTATGCGTGGTAAAATAGTTCTGCATATCAACTTTTTAAAAGATTATGCGAATTTTAGTTAATATCGGAATTATGGTCCTCGGTAGTGGCAAATACGAATACAAAATCTCATCCAAGTAAATCTCATCCGTCCCATAAAAATAGATTGCTTTCCTTTTTTCTTTATCCTAAATTATAGGTTACTTTCCTTGTTTTGAGTATAATTAACGTCTTCTTAATTTTCTAATATAATATCTTTTCTGGAGCCAGTGGAAATGAATCTGAAGTACATCAATTAGTAAGTGTGAGAGAGATGTCAAATGGGCTTCTTACTTCCCAAAGAGACATCTAAAGTTCACTTCTTCTATATCTTGTTAACGACAAATATGAATTACTATTATTCAATATGAGAGTATAATAGGAAAAATGTAAGTGAAATTTATAGTTCCAGCATATACTAATTATTTTTCTCAATCTAAATAAAAATATGAACAAATCTATCTATATGGGACGAATTGAGTAATTAATTTGACCGTCAAAATATCACCATTCATTAAAAGATTTTTTAAAAAATGAATTTAGATTTTAGAGAAAAATAAAAAAGTACTTTTAAATGAAGTTGATATAGTTTTTCTATTGGGTACTTAAAGAAATATGATTAATCTTGAGATGCTTTTGAAAAATCATTATAAACATGAGCTAAAACATAAATACTACAATTTCACATCATCATCACCGTAAAAAAAATACGGTGAAAATAGCACATTGAAAAAGGTTTAAAATTGAAATCTTGAAAGCTTCAAATCAAGCAAAATCGAAATCATAAGACAAAATCTTATACAAATCAAGCCCAAACAAGGTCAATGGCTGCTTCAACTACATTTTATTCTAAGTTTTCTTTTTCAAATCTACAAATAATCAACTCAAATCTAAATATTTGTACATTTCTGACTTTTAATTCAATTAGTTCATATTTTGTTTGATTATTGAGTAATAAATTATATATTTCGTGATTATTCATTAAAAATAAAGCAATTATAAGCCAATTTTTAATGATAAATGGTAATTCAATGTTTTTACTTAACTGTGGGAACTATGAACACAATTTTCACCTTAATTTGCTGAGATTTTTTATTTTAGAACATACGATATTACATCTTTAGATAATGATTTTGAGTCACAATATATCTTGTTTGAATTCTTTTTTATCAATTAAAGAGATGCATACATTTGTGTTTGTGAAAAATAAAATATGAATTCAAACCTTGCTTTATTAAAAAAATGAGATAATATAACACTTTATCTGTCTTTTGCTTATGAATTAATATGCTGGAATTTAAAAATGACAAACTTTATCACTTAAAGAGTCTTACACTATTTCATTTGTATTCTTTTTATAGATATAAATAAATTAACGTTTTCATTTGTCTTCATGACAAATGGAAACAAGATAACCGTTAAGTCCATATCATAATTTACAATTTCTAAATTTGTAATTGACAATTTTTTTAGTCAAAATCAAATCTTGGTTGAATTATATTAGGAGTTTATCGAATTATAATCAAAGTCAAAATATGAGTTATTGGATCCTAATTAAAATCAAAACAGTTTGGGCTGGTAGTATATTACTTGAAGGAGTCTAAAATGTCCAAGAAGATTACATATGATCAAGGGAATGCAATTAGAGGTCTAAAAAGTGTCAAAGGGTCGTACAAATTATACTCCAAATTCTCAATCGCAACTCGCAACGCATTTTTCACATAGAAAATATTATAATTTGGACAAGGTTAATTCTAGAAGATAGTACTCATTTGAGTTATAAATCTCCTCAATTGGATATTGGGAAGAGAAAGTTATGATAAAAATACTACGACTCTTCAGCTGCTGCTCGCCTGTCCCTAACTTGGCGCTCAAGCGACAGGTCGACGTTCAGAAATCTGTTTTGCATCAAACACTTGGTTTTTAATCTATTTTCATCTCAAACGTTTTTTTCTATATATATCATACCCTATGACCATCCAAAAGTGTGTTGAATCATATTTATTCCATAGAGATCATTCATTTGAAGATCCAAAACATTTATTGATTCTAAGATTCAACCAATACATATTACTCGATCCATAAATTCATTCAAATCATATTTTGTTGATCAAGTTATATCGTTTCATATAAAACCACATATCAAAACACCTAAAATATTTTGATCAAACACCAAATCACATAATTCATCGGAGATAAATCGATACCAGGGATCGGGAACTGTTGAAGAAGCACAAATTCAAGAGGACTAAGGTCCAGGTACTAGGAGTCGGGACCTGGCGTCGGAGCACGTAGTCCAGGAGGGCTAAGGTATAAATCAGGAGTCGAGATTTGTTTTGAAGGAACACACCTCCAGTAGGATCAATGGAGATGGCAGCAATTGAGGTCAAAAGTTCTACATGGTTGATAAGTCTGGATAGTACTGTAAGTTTGCTTCGATTTATCGTGAATTATTGACTTGCAAAGTGCCCAAAATTTTTACTCGGTTGATGTTTCTCTATGATCATCTTTGGTGTTCTTTATTACTTTAATTATTGTTTGTGGTACTAAGATTTGGGATAAATTGACTTGTTTTTGTTGGAAAATATATTATTTGGCAAATGGATTTTCACTTGTGTATGTGAAATTAATCCCACATTGATTGAAAGTTGGGATTTGAATAGGAGCCTTAAAAGGGATTAACAATCTCACATTGGTTAGAAATGGAAAAGTAGGAATATATGGGGACTATAAATAGTACCATCCCACATTGAAAAAAGAAAAAAGAAAGTGGCAAGTGGGAAAATTTAAATAGTTATCCCACATAGGATAAGAATAGGTTTTTGAACCAATTTATATATGGTTAACAATTTGTAAGGTGTAACCATTTGTTGCATAGAGACTCTCCATGGTCTACCCGCCCGCATGGGGGTGCAAATGAGTCAAAATGAATCAAAAATTGGCCACGAAGTGCAAGCCACATTTTGAAAAGTTTCTTTTACGTTTTTCCATTTAAAACATAACCTGAAAACTGTTTTCATTTATTTTGTAACTCCAAAACGTGAGAATTCAAATGACAAAGTTATGACTGGAGTTATGGCTGCATTAAGAGGCAAATGCTCCTCCTTGCCTATATATACTGAACAATCTCTTCAGTTCAGACACACCACAACAAGCACGAAATCTTCCTGCTTCCTGTTCAAATTCCTGTCGTCTTCTAGTCACTTGGTGAATTCGTTCCGGCACACTCATTCAGTTCGACTGCACAAACTGCAGTTCACGCCGCTGTATCCTGGGAAGCAAGCGCTCGCATTACTTCGGTGAGGGGGCGAATATTGTTTTAAGGACACTGTGTTGGACACAGGCCCCGGCTTTAAAGACGCCAATTTTATTTTCTGCCAACTGCAATATTTTATTTTCTGTCCACTGCAATTTGTTTGTTACTTCTTCTAATTCAGTTAACTGTTCAAAGTTTACATACAGTTTGATCTAACAATTTAGAAATAATTAAAAAGTGACTTGTTATTTTTAATTGTGCAATTCCGCACGTGGGTTTACATAATTTAAAATTTTCAATAACGAATATAAAAGTAACAAAATGATTTAAATCGTTATCCCAGTAAAGTGCACATTCAACAACCTTTTTTAAAACATCTATGTCACCTTTTTTAGGAAACTAGTGTTGGACGTGCGTTGCACGACTCGACGTCAAGTGTATGTATTGGTAATGGTTATGTTGGTTGAATTGAACTGTAAGAAAAACTGCTTCTATTTCAATCGATAATAAGTTTCGCGATTTGAACAACCTATAACGTGAGAAATTGAAAACAAAATAGAAATTAGGTTTAGAAATTAGACTAAAATGAATGTACTCTAACTAATAATAGTTCGGTACAAATCTCAATGTTGGAGCAAACCTTTTGCTTCTTTCCTTTTGGAACTGCAATAATAGCATAAACAAAAAAATAATATAGTTTCCTCTAAATCAGATGCTAACAGAAGCTAAAGAAGGATAAAAGCAAATGTTTGACATTATATCCATGATCTTCGTCTATCAATTTTTGACTACTGAACTGTCTCCTTTTATATGTTAAAATAAAATGATGACCAACAAAATCACATGGACGAATTTATTACTAAGTCCAAGTCCTTTGGCCCAATTTGTATAATAAATTAATAGTACATGATATAGAACAATAAATAGAGAGTTTGAAAATAATTGAGTGCATCTTTAATAGGATATGAACGGAGCAACCCATAATAAAAATCAGTTGGCATGTTGTGAACTATGGTTATTCCAAGACCACTTGAAAATTGAACAAAAGATGAGAAGTGGATTATGATAGGACTTACTATTTGCTTACCAAAGTGAAGGACAATATTATCTTCTGGCACACGTTTAACAAATAGTGTAACAACAATTTTTGATAGTTTCTAATAACATTGTTGCATGTAATACAAAACTATTAGACAAAAAGAAGTAAATATAAAACTGGCCCTTAGAACATCAAACCATATGAACTGTACAAGAAAAAAATAATTAACTAATAACATGTTAAATGTTTTTGTCTTGCTAATGTTATATGATCTTGATTTAGATAGTGAAGTATGGGAATTCCAAGACTAAGAAACAACCCAATAAAGCGAAAATCTGAAATTTGAATTTGAATCTTAAGAAGAAAAATGAGAGAATGCAACGTGAAGAATTATCTAATCATTCCAAGTGGCCTCATCCAAATGCACACCACCAGCTTCATCTGCATATGTGCATGTACCTTCTAACAACTTGGATAGCTCACTAAAATAAGTTAAAAAGAGCAGAATGCAGTGAAAAATATGTGAAAAAAATTGTAGTTAGTTTTGGTTGCATATTTTTTAGAGTGCTGAAATCGAATTACAGATAGAAAATGAATACCCAAAAGTTAAAAATCCGCTAACAAAGTTATCTAATATCAATGATTTCAAGCACCTTGGTCTGGACCAGTTTGCTGTCGGAAATCTAGCAAAAAAGGAAATCGTAGTGATTTGAATGTAAAAGATTTTTTTTTCTCTTTTTATGTTAAATTTCAATAATTTGAGAAGAACTAACTTTTGAAGTCCTAGGAAAATTGTGAAACAAAAAGGAGATAATTGTTTTTAAGTAAATATCAACAAATGAAATAGGGGATCAAGAAATTTGTACTATACTAATAAATTAAATTTGGAATGAGTATTCCTTTCCATATACTAATTGTTATTAGGGATTGTACTAAGAGTAAGATAAGTTAAAAAGAGCAGAATGCGGTGAAAAATATGTGAAGAAGAGTGTAATTAGTTTTCAGCTATATATTTTTTTTTTAGAGCGCTGCAATCAAATTACAAGTAGGAAACAAATACCCAAAAATGAACAATTTATTAACAAAGTTATCTAGTATTAATGTTTGTTAAGTAAACAGAATATGATTGACAAAGATTTAATGTCATCAAACACACCTGTGGTATGATTCCAATAGCTAGTAAAGCAGCAAAGACATATACGTAATCATGAACCCTATATAATTAATTTTATGTGTACACATGTAAGACAAGAAATTTATGAAATGAAATCAGCTATATTTAGTAGGGTCCTGATAAGTAATTAGTTGCATAACTTTAAACAACTGTTGATTTGCAGAAAAGCTAGTTTCATGTGTTGGCATGTACAAATTATTGTTGGTGCATTTTTTAACAATTCATAATTTTAATCATGTATTCTCTATGATGGGTTGAGTAAAAAAAGGTAATATTTTTTTCCAAGGGGGTGAAAGTTCTTGGAAGATATTATGTTCATATATTGATGGCATGTAATAAGTTGGAATCATCTTCTAAAATATTTTTAGAGTCCTGAAAGCAGAAATATTATATTTTATGAGCATGAAAAGAAAATTACAAAAAGTGTTCTTACAAATAAAGGACGGTGTTTATTATATTTAAAGGACAAATAAACTTCTTAATCAGATATATAATAAATATTTTTTAAAAACTATACGAATACAATACACTGGTAATGTAGTGAGATTTGATAATTTATGTATGAATTAATCATCTAAACATCAATGGGAAGCAATACCTGCAATTGGTTTTTTATGGTTGGTGAGGCAAAATATGTTTTCAGCCAGCTGGAGGAAATATGGTCTATTATTACTTTTGTTGATTGAGTGTTGTATATTTCAGATGAAGGGATGTAACTGGTGTCTGTCTTTGTACAGTGCGCTCTACCGATGACTATGTTGGTCTTCTACATGGTCATGAAGCGCATATGTAATAAATATAGTATGAAAGAAAATATTTGACAATACGAATACAAAGTAATATAATGATATTAGAAAGGCTTCACAGATTGACAAAATTTAGATAGTGTTTGTAACTATACAATGATATATTATTTGTGTAATTTAATCATGTAAATTACTAACATATAAACCTTCAAATACCAGGTCTACGCAATATTTTTGGGGCGAGAACTTCACATTGAATTCAAACACCATGGATATGGCTTCTGTATTCTTGAGAGTTACCTATGTAACCTGTATGGAGATGGAGATGCATAGCCAGATAGAAATCTAACACAACCAAAAGTTTAGTACCCTACAATCCGTGTTCATCCTCAACTCCCCAAAGAAAGAAGAATGAAGTAGGACAACAATGTTGCCTATTTTAAAGTCGGTCTGGACGCAACATGGGCTTAGCAACTACATGGAATTTACATGAGGGCAATGTTTACATGCAGTGTTATCATCCAACAAGGATGTCAAGAGGCTGTTGAACAGTATCTAACCGCCTCCAAGAATGTTGTAGTAAAAGGACAAATTTAGGTGTAATGTCTATGTTAATAAGATAGAACAAAAGCATTGTGATGAAAATCTTAATAAATATTCAAAATTGCAAAGAAAATAATTTTAAAAAAAAAAATTTAATGTCCTTTTTTTATTAAAGATTTCAACTATAAAAAGGAGTAGGGTCATTCTCCTCTCCCGATTCTTTTTCCCTTTCCTCTTCCCACCCCCTCCATTCTCATCTCTTCTTGCTCATTTTCCTCTTCTTCTACAATTTTGCTACACATATAGTATTTATTGTGGGCTTCTGGAACACAATCCTAGAAAAATAGTGGACTCCTTTACATATAGGGTTGTTTAAGCTCTATTTTTCTAAGAATTTATTTTTTTCAAAACTCATTTTTAACCACACATTCTCCAATAAAATATTATTACACGTAAATTCAAAATTTCTTTTTAATTTTTAACTACACATTCTCCATCAATCTACCATTCTAAAATATATTATTTCTCCAAAATGAGGATCAAACAAGGGCATAGTCAAATGCATTCAAGATGTAAAGACTGACAAGTCTAAGAAACGACATGACTGAACACTGTCCAAGCAACAAAGAATAAAGAAACACAATTAAATTATTGGGCGCATCATAACTCTCTGAAGTCCAATGCTTCTGATATGCGGCAAAAACTAAAGCTCTAGAGCACAATACAGCGGCCATTTCTCTCTTCACACAATCCTTTGCCCTCAAGTTCAAACATTACGGTCTAATAACACAATTCAACAAGTTACACCTTACGAAGACAACAAAAAGAGTAATGAGAGAGTTTTTAGTGTAATGCCTGAACTACCTTCTACTCAAGTAAAACCACAAGAGCAACACAAGTTAAGCCTCAATTCTAACAAATGTGGGGTTGGCTTTCCCCACATCTATTAAAAGATTCAAAACATCCAATGAAATCAAATCCTTTTGAACCATGTCAAAACTTTAGGCTGAACTTGTGTATATATTGGTATTGCATTGCTTGTGTGAACAAAAAATTCTTCTTCTTTAATTCTAATATCGTCATAATATATTAGAGGTGTACAAAGGATTAGACTATCAAAGCCCAGTCTGATACAGGAAGAGCCATGCCATTCTTTAGTGTCAAGGCCGAAGCATGTTTGGGGTCCTTTGTTAAATATTGGGCCTATCGCCTATCACGGGGATTTGCGCAAATAAGAGTTTGAAATCCCTTAAATAACTTTTTCTATTCTCCTTTTTACATAATTTCATCACCTCCTCCACCTTCTTCTCAATGTTTTTCAATTCCTCGCCTGACTTCTCTTGAGAAGCTGCTGTCACCAGACCATGATATGCCTCCACACGAAAATGATCAATTTCCAGCAGCTTATTAAACCCCATTCTCGCCAATTCAATCTCTCTATTGTAAGCATGCAAATGGGCATTCAACCATGGACACTCATGTTCATCCAGCTCAAGCTCTATTAATTTGTCAAGAATGCCAATAGCTTCTGGAATCTTCTTACTCTTTATGTTGATTTCCATTAAATCTTTAAGTGCTCTAACATCATATGGATTAGAAGACAACCAATTTTATATAATTTAGAAGATGCCCAAGTTTGTAAATGTATTATTATTTTATTTTATACTACTATATTTAAAAGAGGCAACCAACTTTTCACTATTCATAGCATGTTCATTGTACAGGCGGTGCAGTGGTTTCAGAGCTGTGTCTGAAAGCAACAAACAAAAATTGAAGGGATATGGAATACATATAAGTGGAAATCCCTATGAAATATATTAACTTAGAGCCTTGCTACCGGTACATAATTTTGTATACATCAGGGTATCCACCCCCTCACACGGGGGTGGGGCCCACTTGGAGAAAATATTTTTTATTCAAGTGGGTCCCACCCTCATATGAGTGGGTGGATACTTTGATGTACAAAAAATTATGTACAAGTAGATAAACTCATTAACTTATTTAACATATTTGCAACTAACAGAAATAAATAAAATTGACAAGTAAGTTTCATGGTTGAAACAAAACGAAACTGCATGTATTTTGGGAATATGGAATACATATACCTTAGGACGTCTATTCGAAAACTTCCACCCAAGAATATAATTTAGCTTACAGTTTTGTACCAGCTCTTACAATGCAAGAGACCTATTTTCAATTTGAACTAATTTATTAAGTGCAACACAGATGTGAAAATCTTCGCAGTCTTGGGGAATTCGAACATCGAAAAATGAATTAGTTGTTGTAAGCTCAAGCAAAAGAAGGTGTAGAAAAAGTTTTAATCACTAACTTGTATCTCAATTTTGCAAGAATGGTTTTAAGAAGGAAATTTTTTGTTTTTGTGTTTTGCAATTTTAATTGCTTTTGGGTGCTCACAATGCTGGCAGTGAGTAGTGCTTTTGTAAGCTCAGCTAAGATAATTTTTGTACCAAAAATATTAGAAGACGGTGGAAAATTGACGTAGCAAATCTGAAATTGATTTTTGTGAAGTAAAACGTGGAGTTGTTGTTCGTCTTTTATCCTCATTTTTAGGAAAAGTCAATAGAAATTACATATTTGTAGAAGCAAAAAGTAGATTTGAGAAAAAAAAAACTGTAGGATGAAAATGCTATGAATAGTGAGAAGTGGGTTGCCTCTTTTAAATGTACCAAAAATCTTGGAAGACGGTGGAAAATTGACGTAGCAAATTTGAAATTAATTTTTGTGAAGCAAAACATGTAGTTGTTGTTCGTCTTTTATCTTCCTTTTTAGGAAAAGTCAATACAAATTAGATATTTGTAGAAGCAAAAAATAGATTTGGGAAAAAAAAAGGGATGAACAGGCTATGAATAGTGAAAAGTGGGTTGGCTCACAGGACGACTCGAACCTTTGACATCCCACGCGAGCTGTCTTTAGACACGCCTCTGAAATCGCTGCATCGCCTGTCCGATGAACATGCTATGAATAGTGAAAAGTGAGTTGCCTCTTTTAAATATAATAGTAGGATAAAATAAAATAAAATAATAATACATTTACAAACTTGAGCGTCTTCTAACTTATATAAAATTGGATTTAATTAGTTGGTTCTGAAAGTAATAAAAAAAATTAAGGGATATGGAATACATATAAGTGGAAATCCCTATGAAATATATCAACTTAGAGAATTGCTACTGGTATATAATTTTGTGTACATCAGGGTATCCACCCCTCACAAGTGAGAGTAATATGCCACTACCACAGATATCAATTACGATAAATAGAAGAGCGCCAGATAATAGTAAAGCTGGTTGCCTAATTAATCAGGTCATGCATTCAGGTAGAAGTGAAATGATGGTTTCCTCGCTGCCATAGGGGATAGAAATAAATAAAACTGGTAAGTTTCATGGTTGAAACAAAACGAAACTTCATGTATTTTGGGAATATGGAATACATATACCTTAGGACGTCTATTCGAAAACTTCCACTTGAGAATATAATTTAGCTCACAGCTTTGTACCAGCTCTTACAACGCAAGATGCTTATTTTCGATTTGAACTAATTTATTAAGTGGAACACAGATGTGAAAATCTTCGCAGTCTTGAGGAATTCGAACACCGGAAAATGAATTAGTTGTTGTAAGCTAAAGCAAAAGAAGGTGTAGTAGAAATTTTAATCGCGAACTTGTCTCTCAATTTTGCATAAACGGTTCTAAGAAGGAATTTTTTTTTTTTTTTTGTAATTTCAATTGCTTTTGGATGCTCACAATGCTGACAGTGAGTAGTGCTTTTGTAAGCTCAACGAAAATATTTTTTGTACCAAACATCTTGGAAGACGGTGGGACATTGACGTAGCAAATTTGAAATTGATTTTTGTGAAGCAAAATGTGCAGGTGTTGTTCGTCTTGTATCCTCTTTTTTAGGAAAATTCAATAGAAAAAAATCAATAGAAATTAGATATTTGTGGAAGCAAAAAGTAGATTTGGAAAAAAAAAATTGTAGGACGAATATGCTATGAATAGTGAAAATTGGGTTGCCTCTTTTAAATGTACCAAAAATCTTAGAAGGCGATAGAAAATTGACGCAGCAAATTTGAAATTGATTTTTGTGAAGCAAAATGTGTAATTGTTGTTCGTCTTTTATCCTCCGTTTTAGGAAAAGTCAATAGAAATTAGATATTTGTAGAAGGAAAAAGTATGTTTGGAAAAAAAAATAAAAAATTGGATGAACATGTTATGAATAGTGAAAAGTAGGTTGCTTCTTTTAAATATAGTAGTATGTACCAAAAATCTTGGAAGGTGGAGGAAAATTGACATAGCAAATTTGAAATTAATTTTTGTGAAGCAAAACGAGTAGTTGTTGTTCGTCTTTTATCTTCATTTTTAGGAAAAATCAATAAAAAAAAAAAGTCAATAGAAATTAGATATGTGTAGAAGCAAAAAGTAGATTTCATTTTTAGTATTATATCGAAGTGCTCACGACCTAGTTTCTTCCATATCTAACGGCGTGCGAAACAGTCAACCGTAGCAAAAGTTAGCACTCGTCGAAATAAGACGTTCCAAAATATATAAATGATTTTTCTTATTTTTGTCTCAATTTTCGAGGTCATTACGGGATATCAAAGGAAGTCGAAATATTTTATTTTTAATATTATATCGAAGTGCTCACGACCTAGTTTCCCCTATCTCTAACGGCGTGCGAAACAACCAATCGTAGCAAAAGTTAGCACTCGTCGAAGTAAGACGTTCCAAAATTAAACACGCATGAGAACAGAACCGAGGATATAAGATATAGTAGGGAAAAAAGGTGGATGAACATGTTAGAACAGTGGAAAGGGGGTGGAGGCTTTTAAATATAGTAAGTTAATTTTTAATATACGTATGTTCGTCGATGGTTTTTTTATCTCATTTTTTGAAATTATTATGGGGATATCGAACGAAATCGAAATATTGCATTTTTAATATTATATCGAAGTGCTCACGACTTAGTTTCTTACATCCCTAACGGCGTGCGAAACGGCCAACCGTAGCAAAAGTTAGCACTCGTCGAAGTAAGACATTCCAAAATATATAAATGATTTTTCTTATTTTTGTCTCAATTTTTGAGGTTGTTACGGGATATCAAAAGAAGTCAAAATATTGCATTTTTAATATTATATCGAAATGCTCACAACCTAATTTTCCCTATCTTTAACGGCATGCGAAACGGCCAACCGTAGCAAAAGTAGTACTCGTCGAAGTAAGACGTTCCAAAATATATAAATGATTTTTCTTATTTTTGTCTCAATTTTCGAGGTCATTACGGGATATCAAACGAAGTCGAAATATTGCATTTTTAATATTATATCGAAGTGCTCACAACCTAGTTTCCTACATCTCTAATGGCGTGCGAGACGGCGAATCGTAGCAAAAGTTAGCACTCGTCGAACAGGTTATGAACAGTGATAATTGGGTTGGCATTTGAAGAAGAAAAAAAAAAGAAAAAAGGTATGAACATGTTATGAACAGTTATATTTGGGTCAAATGAAGTCGAAATATTGCATTTTTAATACTATATCGAAGTGCTCACGACCTAGTTTCTTCCATCTCTAACGGCGTGCGAAATGGTCAACCGTAACAAAAGTTAGCACTCGTCGAAGTAAGGCGTTCCAAAATATATAAATGAGTTTTCTTATTTTTGTCTCAATTTTCAAGGTCATTATGGGATATCAAATGAAGTCGAAATATTGCATTTTTAATATTATATCGAAGTGCTTACGACCTTAGTTTCTCCAATCTCTAACGGCCAATCGTAGCAAAAGTTAGCACTCGTCGAAGTAAGACGTTCAAAAATATATAAATGATAAAAAAAAAAAAACAAAAAGAAGGTTGTGAACAGGTTATGAACAGTAATTTGGCTTGGAGTCTTTTAAATATAGGTAGATCAAGTTTAACACTATTAAAAGAAACTAAAATTGACATAGTTGTTATTGATGTGCAATTCCGTGAATAAAATAATTGGTGTATCCTTATGTTTACACAAGTTAAAATAGGCAACAATTTTATAAAATTCAGAGTGCGTGATGTCACTTTTTTAAGGAGATAAAGTACATTGCTAAAAAGTATAAAATCCATTTTTCATAGAAAAATCATATCCAATTAAACAAATATTCAAGTGGTATGATTGACGAAAAGTGACAGAAATTTTAAAAAAAATTGACAAAACCAATTTGTGGGCTTTTTTGGTTTTTGAGTTTTGATCGTATTTAATACAGAAATTATAGTTTTAATAAATTTTAAGGGTTTAATCTGATATTTTATTTTTCGGAGATAATGGGCCTAATTTCCCATAGGAGTCGATAACATTTCATCTGGGTAAACAAGTAAAGGGCCTAATCCAGGTTTTGGGGAAATTACAAAAATCAGGTGTATAATTTACACCAATTCAAAAATCAGGTATGTTATTTTATATATCAAACCCTAAATCTATTCAAACCCTAAAATTATTCTCTCTCTCGCCACCGCGCCGCCGCCTCCGTCCCCTCCTTCCCATCCCATCCCCATCCCCATCCCCATCCCTCCTTCTCCTACCCCTATCTCTCTCGCCTCTCTCCACTGTTCGATGCTGTTGCCGGCAGCATCGCGACACTGCCGTTCGCATAATAGTGTCGTTGCTGCAGTTCAGGCATCATCGCGACGCCGTTCGGGTAGTTGCTGCGGTTCACGGTGGTGATGGTCGGCTCGGTGATGCCACCGCTGTAATGAAGAGTCGTTGCTGGTCAAATCTGCTTGCGGTGGTTTTCATGTCTCGGTAGTGGTGCTATGGTGGTGAGATGCCGATGATGGTAGTGAATCTGGTTGGGATGTGGTAGTGGCGATCGATTGTGACAGTGGCAGTGGAGGTCAATTGTAGTGACAGTGATTTTTTAAGTTGGATCTTGTGTGGTGGCGTCTGTGGTGGTGGATCGGCGTTTGGGGTGGTGGTCGTGCTTTGTTTGGTGGCTGTGGGTGGTGGCGGTGTTTTGTGTGGTGGTGGATCTGATTTGTGTCTGAAGTGTTTTGTGTGGTGGCGTCTGTGGTGGTGGATCGACGTTTCGAGTGGTGGTCGTGCTTTGTTTGGTGGCTGTGGGTGGTGGCGATGTTTTGTATGGTGATGGTGGCTGAAGTAGTGTCAGTGGTATGTGACCAAGTATTTGGTTATCTGTGACCTAGTATTTTACTGTGACCTAAAAATTTGACAATATGTAACTGAAAAATAATCTATGACCAACAAATTTGAAAATATGTGACCAATGAAATTAACCATTTTTTATTTGTGACCTAAAAATTATATAATATGTGACCGTAAAAAAATCTGTGACCAATTAATTTGGGAATCTGTGACTGTGTGACCTATAAATTTTGATCTGTGACCAATTAATTTGAAATCTGTGACCAACAAATTAATTGTGACCTATAAAATCTTTGAACTATGACCGTAAATTGTAAATCTGTGACCAGAATGGTCACAGGAAATAATCGCCGGAATAATTGTCGGAATCAGAGCAATCGCCGGAACGGTCGTCGGAGAAGAGTGGTGGTCGGAATGGTCGCCGGAATAGTCCCCGGAGTGGTATGTGTAGCACATGTGGGATGGGTTAATTATATTATATTAGAATTAAATATTTAATAATAAATTGATTTAATAATTTATTATTTCATAAATAAATAAAAAACCTGATTTTTGAATTTTCGAACTATAAATCTAATTTTTGATTTGGTGTAAAGTAAACACCTTGTTTATGAATTTGCCCCCAGGTTTTGTTGATAGAAACTGGTCTGAAATATGGGCTACCCAAATTCACTTCATGATTATCAATCATCAATCCAGCCCGTTAGTAAACCATCAACGAAAAAGGACCATTTGCAGGGAATATATAGGGGCCTGAATTGGAAAATATTAGGTTTTATTAAACTTTATATATAGCCCTTGTTTGAAACACATTCTATTTCTCATTTTTCTTTCTCTTTCTTCATTTTAACCACACATTCTATCAATAAAATAATATTACACATAAACCAAAAAATTCTCCTTACTTTTTAACCACATATTCTTCCATCAATCACTATTCCAGAATTTATTTTTTTTCCCAAAATGGGTGTCAAACACAAGCATATATATATATGTACTTTTTGATAAACTAGTTAAGGCACGTGCAAGGCACGTGTTTTAGTTTAATTGAGTATGTGATAGCGTGGAATGGTATACATATTTGTATATAAGTAAACATGAAATAAATAATAATATGTGGAAGGAGTTTTGAAATATAAATACTTACACTGCAAAAAGAGAAAATTCACAGACAATATCCAAAGTCAAAAACACTTTTGACCAAGTCCTTAGGTCCAAAAATTTGACAGCTCACAATTTTGATACTCAGGTACACAATCATACACGATTCTGGCAACGAGGTAAAACCATACATAAAACAAATGAAATCTACAGACAAGCTTTATTTAACTTCAAAAACCATAATATTGCCAAATATAAACAATTATACAAGCAATCCACTACCCACTCAGTGTATGACAAGTTATTTGCAAAAAGAGAAAGCATTCATGTAAAAACACAGGTCATTTTAGACTCAGTCAAGCCGGACTTTCCATAGTTCGTTATATCTCATATTCAGAGATTCAATTGCTTGTTTTTTCATACCAGTTAGAGTCAACTGCTGGGAAATACAACTCCTGATATTATAAATACAAGAAAGTGGCACTATACCCACCCATTAAGATGAGAATGAGAAGTGTCACTATATCCATTAAGAGTAAAACCTACTCAAGAACTATTTAAATAGAAATATACTGCACAATAATTTCTGGTTTTGAGATCCAGACAATAATTCCTGAGTTCTTTACTTACCAGCCAACAAAGGGAACCAAAAATACAGATGATCCACATTATCTAAGGATTCCAACTTTTTTATCTTTGCCTTTGTGAGGAGAAGATGGAGAGTCCTTTCCAAAAGTTTCCTTTCTTAGATCTCTTTCAGCAAATTTTGCTGCACAAAAACGAAGGAAACCAATGGCATTAAGACAGATGTCTTTGTTGAATCTACTATTAGTAAATGCAATCACATTAAGACATATGTCTTTGTTGAATCTACTATTAGTAAATGCAATCACAAAATTTACAGTCTGTGAAAGTAGTGGTCTCAGTTTCAGTTATTTACGGAAAATAATCTCGCACAATCTTCTCAATTATTTGAAAGGCCAGCATGACAATGTTTTTATGGTCATCATAAGCTACCGTGGTAAAAACCTACATATATTCAGATAATTAGAGAAAAAAATCATAGAATAGAGAAAACAGTGAATAGAAAATGTAAGAATATGGTTTGCAGAAGAAAGAAATACAAAAGCAATAATTTTATTCCACAAGGATGACAATGATATCTGGAGTTCAGTTAAATACTATAAACATGCTCTTCCATCTTGATTTGACATTATTAATGCGAGATAGCACCAGATAGCACCATCTGAGAAACGCATCTCAAATAAATTACTTATCTAACACTAAATTTTCAATTTTGAGATGGTTTCAATTCCAATATAATTGAGACACGTTAAAGTATAAATTACATATCTCAAGAACATGCTCAAGCAAAAACATGGGTTACTGATCTTGGATAATGAAAGGCAATTGCAAAGATTACATCCATAAAGTAAGATTCCCCAGAATATTAGAAAGTTACATGCACCATCAAATCTTAACCTATTAGCTTTTAATCCCGCATTCAGTTCCGAATAGTTGCATGTATATATGGAAAAAAAGAAAATACAAAAATGATTTTAGAATGAAATCACGCATTCAATCACCAACAAAAGTACAGGGAGTAACATGTAAAAGAACATAGTGATAATAATCATGAAACCTTGTTAAAAGAAAACGTAAATGCATATGCACGCCAAAAGAATAGGAAATGTAATGCAGTGGGCCATCACCAGTTTCGGGATGGTGCTAGAAAGGAAGGCAGACCCCATATAGGTGCTCAATAGGTTTATATCTATCTCTATGCGTGTACAATTGGGGAAGGAGGGGAGCTAAGGCATAATGGGTGGGGGCGGAGGGAGCAATGACAAGTATTTAGAAGAATCCAATGTAATTTTTTCGTATTTTATGAGATGTACGAAAACTCAAATGTAGGCAAAAGAATTTTACTGGCAATGTATGAAAAAAGATGACCTACGAGACAGGTTTTACAATGGTTGGGAGCATGGCCTGGAATTTAAATTAATTTTCAGAAAATATAAATTGACCTCTTGGGAAATGGTAATGTCAGAGGAGTTCTCCATAAGTTTTTGGCAGAGTTTTTCCCTCTTTCTAGATACAAATTCATTCTGAAGATTGCTTTCATGTAAAATGTAGAAATTATCTATTTAGAAAGAGAACTACAGCCATCATGGGTTACCATTTCCCCGAGGATGAAAAAACATTGTCAAACTTTAGATGATGTAGACACGTACTTCCTAAGAATAGTTAAATTATAGGACCAAAATGTAGGACACCCTTCAAAATATTTGTCCAGGAAGTATGACTTGAATTACATAGAGGAATTTGCAAGGAAAAGAAGCAGGAAAAAAATCAATACTTTTCTGCATTGCGAAAACTTGCCACTCTTTTTGTTTAGCTGTTGGAATCTTGATTCCACAAGGTATGATGTACACATTCCCTTGTATAAATGAAGAAACAACTTTACTAACAAAATGAGGCTTGTGTGAGTGAGATGGATCACATTATGAAAAGTAAGTATGAAGCTTGATTGCACGTTTTTTTGTTTAATATCAGCAGGTAAGTGGAGGGAAGTAAATTTTGCTAGCGAGGTCACAAAAGCATCTCTGTGAGTTTTCATGGACACTGCTGCAGTAACATGGATTTCACAATGAAAGACTTTCAAACATAGCGCTATTACAATCTTATCATCACTTTGGTCAAGGGGAACACTGAACGCAACCAACATCGACGCCCAACACACCTCAATCATGAATCTAAGAATTACCACATCTGTTGCAGCATAATAAACAGACCTATAATTTACCAATGCAAGCTGACATTAAAAGGAAATCTAGAGGAGCACAATAAGAATCATCATTTTTATCAACAGTACACTTTATAAAGCCTACCATTTTTGTCTGATGCAACAAATATTATTTCGTCATTCTCAAGCCTCTATTTTCCTGCTGCTTTTGATTTTTACAAAGTTTGTTCTTATGCTGTAATGACAGTGTATATCTTTTATACAAGCTTAGTATCTAAATTGAGGTAATGTTAAGCATGTTTGGCTAAGCACAAAAAGGTTATGAGTAAAATAACTTCTAAAGTAAATAATATTTTTTATTCATTAAAGTTGGAAAAGATAGTAAGTTCCAGTAAATTAAGAGCGGCAATGCGGCATATTGGTGACAAAAATTATTTCAAAGTAACTTTACCTTTTTTTTTTTTTTACGTTAAGCCAAATATGCTTTATAGACCAGCGGAGGAATCTAAATAAGCTTCTTTGTCAAAATCCTACATCTAATTTCAATGGTGGAAGATAAGCAAACAATAAATTGCTAGCAAAAAACCAAATAGGACAAGTAGAACATAAAACAACATGCAGAGAAAAAAGATGTTTTAAAGCATACCTCATTCGGAACTGTAAGATACTTAAATCATAATTCCCTTGGTGTAGCATTCCGGCATTCACCAAAACCTATCTCCATCCTATCGTATAAAACCATTAAAAAAACCATAAAAAAATTAATCAAGAGAAAAGGAAAAGGGTAAAGAATACATCAAGGTTTCATAATAATAAATTCAAGAGAAGAGATGAAGAACGTTGGAGGTACATATAACTTCACGGAGATGAATGTTCGTCCAAGTGTCCCAATTTACCAAATGCCCATTGTATGTCTCCCCATTTTTCAGTTCCACCGGCTATTACAAATGACAGGAACCAGCATAGTATCACTAACTAAAACTGAATCCACAACTCTTTATTTTTCATAATTATTATTCAAGAAAATCCGGAAAAAGAAATCAATTTCCTAATCTCCTAAATTTGAAGTATTATGTAAAAGGAAAAAACAAGTTAAATAAAATTCGTACAATTGGCTTGGGTGGCCTTGGGCTGTCTTTAGCAACGAAAGTGGAAGCTGCAATGCAAAACCCAAAAATAAACCAAGTGAATACTATTAAAAAACATGCAACACTCAAATTTCACAGGAAAAAAAACCTCAGAACACCGAGCATTCAGGAAGTACCACCTTCCCATTGTTCAATTGTAGTACACAGAAGAAACCCGCATTCAGGAAAAAAATATATTAATAGTTCAAACCCCTAAAAGCTTGTATACATATTAATGGACGAAAACGGAGATTAATACATCAAACAAAAGCAATATACACAGAAGATAAAGAAATCGATGCAATAACAAAGAAGAAATCGATGCACTATACTCACAATTGCGTCATATCTCTAAGAAGAAATCGATGCAACAACCAAGGAGAAATCCGTTGTCCCAACCATCGAGAGACCGAAAAAAAAAACAAAAAAAGAAAGAGGTGAATTTCTCTCTATCTTTTCCCTCTTTTCCCCCTCATTTCTCTTCTTCTCTTCTCTTCCCAACACATAATCTGTGGTTGTAATTTGTAATCATCTAAAAACTAAATTCAAATACACCTATGAAGAAACAAAAAGAAAACATGTCCATTTATATACTAATAATTGAAAATCCTTGAAGGAGACATATAGGATCATATAAGAGGACTATGAAATTTGAGTTTATCCAGACTATCTATAGAACAACTGAGTTAACAATATGTACCTGAACTTCTATGGAGATGGGTTGATCATCGTTACAAGGCAACATTCCATTGAATGATTGAGGATAACAGCATCAATATTAATCTTAAAAGTGGTTTATAAATAAAAGGTATTGGTAAAGTAAGATGCTTCTTAAGCTTATATTCTTTCACTGAACTTCTATCACAAATTAATTTTATTTTGCACAAAACACCATTTTTCAAGAACAAATAGCTCAAGATAGTTCTAATTCTATTTATCCAAATACCTGAACAATAAGCCCACTATGATAATGAAATTTGATACTTCTTAGTATGGGAATACAAATAGTAGTCGCCAATTTAGAAAAAGTTTATTTTATTTTGTCTCTATAAACTGAATTTCTGAGTAGGATATCATTGGAATGATAAAAAGTATAATAACAAGAGCGGAATCTAAATGTACAATCCAAATGGACAAACTTGAGCCAAATTTTAGTATAATAAAACCCGAATTTTAAGGCAAGTTCGGAAGACTTACTGATGAATACATGTAATATACATCCTAAAGAACAAACACTTAGTGTTGAATAAGTGTAAAATATACCCTCATGAACAAGAGAGAGTAATCAAAACATTTGAGAGCTTTATATGGTTTAGATAAAACAGATCCATTTGGTGACAACACACATAACCCGATGTACCATTTTTTCATTTTGTGCACCTGCAAGCACCCAAAAAACCCAATTCTCATTTACAAAATGCAAAAAGAAAGATAAAAATATATATCGGGTTAGCCATAAAACACAACGAATATGTACGTAATATAACAAAAAAATACGCATGTACCTGAGGGGATATGGCGAGATCTTGCAGCTGCCAAGGAAAAAATAAAAATTTTACCAAGCTGAAAATGATAAACTTAAAGTGAAAGATGCATATTAGGAATTCCTATACCCTTTGCATCATTTCTATTTTAATTTCCTTGAGTCTCTGAATAGCAGCCGCATGGTATCATGACTAATATATTTTGAATCTTCAAAGTTTCCTAAACTGTGATGAACCTCACTGACAGTTTGCTTGAAATTCATACCAAGCACCAAGCACAATGAGTTCAAAGTGTTGAGGTTATAAAGAACCTGCTTCAGAAATTCACTCGGAAACCAAGAGAATAAGTAAGTTGGTCAAAAAATTAATCACTATAAAGCAAGTTAAGAACAAATGATACTGTTATAGAATAAAGAATAACCTTTTTGTTTTCAAGTACCCGTAGCTTTCTTTGCAATTCTTCAAGCTTTCTTAGAGATAAATCCACTTTATCCAGTACTAAAGTAGTAGAAGTATATCCACTTGAATTTGAAATTTCATGCTTAAGCTTCTGCATCTGCTCCAAATTGCTTCTTTCTATCACATTTCCTCTTCCTCATTTCCTCAATCTGCGGAAGAATGGCTCTAAGTTCTTCCTTCAAGTTTCAAGGATTTTGATCAAACTGTCAACGAAACTTAAATGTCAGAATGAATCTCACAACAAATTGTATCTACCTATACTTTTTTTGCAGCTATGTGTATACTTTATATTTGGTAATCTTAGTATTTAAGTGAATTCATGTTTCCTTTTACACACACACTTAATAGAGACTATTAACAAGTTTTTATGCCAAAACAGTATTTTAAAAGCACAAAAACCTTTAAATCTAAATGCTCTATAATTTGAGACTGATTAAATTTATATTTGAATTCGAATGATTTCATTGGTATATTCAACAACTCATAAGAAAATAATATCAATATTTCAAAATCATCACAACATTTTATCTACTGCAATTTATTGATTCTAATCACTAAAATATTTTATATCCTCACCTGCCTAATATGTACTGGTTGCTCTCCCATTGCGGAGCAGATGGCAGCAACTTCAGCTTTAGAGTCAGCAATTGCCTGGCTAATCTGAGTTGTACACCTGTTTGCCTGATCAACTCTTGTTTTGTACACCTCCAACCATTCCCATTCTAGCTCAAGCAACATTCTCTTCTGCAATACCTGCAATATGTGCATCAATGAACAGCCGGTTCACACCTCCTATTCTCTTTTTTGTACTCAATCTTATGATTGAAACCATTGTCCTAACCTCAGTCTGTACTAACCAGAAACAACAACGCTGCCAGCAATCGGCGGCACAGTCTCAGAACCACAACCAACTGCCGCCTAATCTTGATAGATCGGCATCAGTTCTTCAGCCCTAAAATCCATCAACTTTTAGAGTTATTACAAATCTCAAAAACCACAAAATTTCACTACCGAAGTGAAGAAAACCACAGATTCAGATACCGTTTACAATGTTGAACACACTCATCAACCCCAAAATCTTGAAATGCACTCCCAGCATTTTTTCTCACAACCTCATCAAGAAATGACCCAAGAAATTCTCAAAGGACAAAATTACATTCTCCATCAAACTTATCTAGAAATTCGAAAATCAAACCTATAAAGAAACATCTCCTTGGATATTGAAACATCTCCTTGGTACCTTGGTGTAGCATTGCATTCCACTACATTTTTAAACAAGTCATTGGTTAGCGCATAAGAAATTCAGTATTTTAGGAATTATTAAACTTGGGACAAATACAGACAGCTCTCCAATGTTTGACAGTTTGTACGTGTGTTTTGATATTTTGTTTGGTTTTTTCTATTTGGTCGAAGATTGAATACATAAAATATAATAAAATATAAAATAGAATGCTAAAATCAATAAATGAATGACACCTTCAATGTTGGCACCTTCAATTTTAGGATGGGTTGGAATATTTCAGAATGTCGCCTGCCAGCACACAAAGAAGAATGTAAAGAATATGAATAATCTTTATGATACATAATAAGTGGCTGTTTTTCATCTTTAAGGATAGCTATTAATCAACTGTGAAGGAAGGTTATTCGAAGAATTTGATACCTCTGTATTTGCAGTTTGAATGATATATGGTTGAGATTTATGAAGGAGGGAAGTATTTGTTCCAACAAAGATCAACCGCCATTTTTCGTCTGTACATTAGCATTCTATCCGACGAAATTGATTTGATTGGATATCCTAGAACCAAGCACTCTATATATTTTAGCAAGAAAATAGAGCAGTTCGGCCTGTGAAAAAAAAAATGTGGATTAGATTATATATATAATATAAATTGAATAAAATAATGAATATATTGCTCACCCGTTATTTGCACATGGTAAGTCAGATATTATATCTATCTTCATACTTTTCTTTCTGTTTTTTCTGAAGTCTAGCCCAATGAAGAATGATGACGAGAGTAACAAATATTGGATGACATTCAATATCGGCTTGACGAATTCCATGTTTTCATATGGCGTATGAATGGTGTTACTACAATCATATAGCTTCAATTTCCATTCCTCCAGATTTACATGAAGAAGATACCAGTTATTGCCTGGAGACTCACAAGGAATTAATAAAGAATTGCACTTCGCCCATGCTTTACCGGCCATTGGGGTAATACCAATCATATATGTTTCCAATTTTCTGATATCAAGATATCTTTGACCTATGCTTGCAGTTTTTTCCTTTATACATTTCTTCATTGTGTTATGATTATCACATTCAATTTGAAATTCAAAATCCAAGATTGCATACTCTTTTGAAACAAGGTTGGAAGGATCATCCATATATTGCCTCAATAATATAAGTTCTTCCTCAAGAAGCTAGTAAGAGAAAAATGGATATTAAATAAGTATGGATTTAGTAAACCAAATGCCAAATGAAAATATAGTAGAAATATGAAAAGTTTACTGACCTTAATGTTGATGGCTTGTGTTGTATCTAAAATAGCTTCCAGTGTACATCGTTTGTATAAATTGACATGATTCCACAATGCACTGCATAAAGATAGATAATTTAAATTGGATAAAATATGTATAAGTTAAAGTATGATAGGTAAATTCTTTATAATTCTTACTCAGGTGGATTTGCCAGCATCCAGTTTGTAAGTTTTGTGTATTTCTCCAAAGGATAATCTTCTAATGCAAACTGTTTATGGAATTGTATTTTCTCTTTATCCTTTTCACATCCTCCTGTGAATGTTTGAGATGCTGAAGCTTCATTGAAACTTTTATGGAGAGAAATATCTTCTCGGAGGCAAGCTATAGCATTTTGCATATTAGATTGACATTCTGATAACTTATTCAATATACTGGTGTTTTCTTCACTTATGTAATTCAAATTGCTTTCAAAGCGTGCCTTCATGCTTAAATCCATGTGTGTATCCCATTGTTGTTCAGATTGTTCATGTTGTTGGAAGTGTTCTTCATGCCAATCATGCTGGTGTTGAAACAACTCTTGTTGGTTTTGAAGAAGTGCTTCATAGTGCTTTTTTGATACATCAACGAAGGAATTGCATAAATGTGATATATCTGATGCTATATGTTGTCTGTGTGCCTCCAACATAACTTTCATGTCTTTTTTTGTTTGTTCTCTATGAGTGTTGAACATATCTTGAATTTCTTGTTTGGTGAGATGATTGGATTCACTGGTAGAACTTTCACCAATTCCAAATGAAACATGTGTATGCGTTGTAGGAGGATAATCATCATGATAGCGTGTTAGATTGTTGTTTTGTCCTTTAGCAATATCATCTAGTATATGATGATTATTGTCATGGGGTAAAGAAAGTGTGGCACACCAAATTTTTTCTACCTCTTCTTCATCCGGTTCGAGAATGGCAATTACTCTAATCTGAAATAGAATAAGTTGAGAATTATATAATTAAATTATATGTCTTTAAAAATATAGCTATAGTTATAGGCTAATGAATATAATTAATTGGTTGAAAGACCTTTTTGGTAGCCAAAAACTTTTTGATAGTTTCCTCTGTCAAAAATTGTGTTGGTTTCCATCTATGCATTCTTGGAGCTTGTGCCATTTTGTACCTTCGTTGGCCAAATCTCGCTCCAATTTTAGGGAAAGCTTCGTATATCCAATACTGAAACAAAATGAATATGAATGTTAGATATTAGATTTTATTGTTAAAGGTTTAAGTAGACTAAATATAGTAATATGTGGAAATACCTGAAATGCAAGTGGATAACCATGTAAAGTATATTTGCATTCATTGTCTTGGTTTAGTTGTAGCTTATGTATTCTTTGAAGATGAGATTGTTGCAATGAATTTAACAAAACAAAATACGCACTGCGTCCCCATGGATAGTCAATGAAACTGTCAATATCTTCCACCATGGCAAGAGTTTTAGAATCAATGTGTCTTCCAGTAGGTGTTAACACACATTCCACCAGCATAACCAAGCCGAGTTTAAATTTATCTTCTTTATTTTCACACGCATGAAATGCTTGAAACAACATTGCCATGGTAATTTTTCTCCTTCCATTAAAATACTGATTTCGAAGTCTGTGATTGTCATGCCTGAGGTTAACTGATACTTCATGACATGGTAAGCCTGTGATAAGACAAAATTCTTGCAAGCCAAAGCGGGCTAAACAATCATTTAATTTAATCCAGATTTCATTCTGTTTTCCACTGTCCACCAATCTCATTATGAATTCATGCACCAATTTGCTGCTAAATTGTTGTTTTCCTTCATCTCTATACATTATGCCATAGATAAATCCATGTAGATTACTACTCAACAGAAAGGCTTGTTCATCTGCATCTATTAAATCGACAAAATCTTTCATATATGTGTAATTCGGGAATTGAGTGATTGTAGCAGGATACCATTGATTTGGTGACAATATATACTGTAAAGACATCTGTAAGAAGATACAAATTGTTAAAGATTATCAAAGTAAAGTGTTTGCAATATAATCAGAAAGAAAATTAACAGCCTATAGCCACATGGATATGAATTGAGGTTGATTTAGAGTGTAGGCTTTTGTAGGTTGTTTGCTTCACTTTCAAATAAGCATCATTGAAATACCCAGATTTGGACATTGCTACTTGCTGATCAATCAAAATTGAGAATCAAAACCTTACATCTGAATGCCAAATTCATCCATATTTATCCCTCTTAACAAAATCAAAATCTAAATATATCAAACTCCAATTATCATCATTATCATCAATTTGCTACCATAAACCATATTGTTCACTGTCATCTTCATTCATATTATGAATAAAATGATATTTTATGTATTTTGGATTAGTTCTACTTGTTCTAAAACATTGTAAATTCTAAAGTATTCCAAACGTGTAAGCTAATTGAAATTGGTATTCAATTGGAATATTAGAATATGAAATAAGAAGAAAGCCACCACATATCATAAGAACATCTCCTCGGAGGCAAACATCTTTTCATAATTATGCAGATAACGAAAAAGCATATTTTCATGCATCAACCCAAGCAAATAAAAAAAATGATTTCGAGATCTGTCCTCCTGTCCTTCAGTCATTGAGGTAAATCTATATTTCAAGTAACTTAGCTAAAGGGGGGTAAGGTTATACAATATGCATGAAACTTTCCTTTGTAACCATAAAGTTCTCATCCGAATTTAAAAAGAAGTTTTGGTTGTTGAAAACTGACATCAGAACCAGTGGAAGGTTCAACTGCAGATACACCAAAGGCAAGATATCAAAATTTATACTTTAGTCAACAATTTCCTCTGTTCCCATTCCCCACTGAGAAAATAAGCATATGTAATTCTGCATTATTCATCTGCATTTGAGCGCTAAAATGCTGACAATGAGATACAACCATATTTCATGTCAATACTTGTCCGTATTCCTCATTTCCAATACCCCAATACTATCTAATTACATACATCAATCTTATCGAAAGCCCCTTTCTTATAATAATGTCAATATTCATCCAAAGTACCTTTCTTATAATCTGAATATTCATCCAAAGTAGGAACTTAAGCTAAGTTATTTTCAACCAATCTAACTAAATATCAACTAAATTTCATTTAACAATAATCCAAATTTCGAATTATACCCTATATATCAAAATCCTACCATCCAAATATCATTTCTTCCAATTCCAATTCACTATAATAAATAGCTCAAAATGTTGAAATAGATGACTCCTTTATCATATATTTCCAAGTATAAACTATAATTTAAAGCCTAAAAGCTCGACCACAATATATATTTAAAAGCCCTAACATTTCATCACAAACTCCACCACAATATATATTTTTTACCTTAAAATAGAAGAAGAAATTGCCTCTCGAAGTCTGAATTTCGTTGGTAGCTTGCTCTCTTTTTTTCCTTCTCTTTTTCCCTTTTTTTTCCTTCTTTCTCGGTTCCTTTCTTTCTCGGTTTCGTCTTCTGCGTGCGTCTTCTCTGTCTGGTCTGTGTGTGTGTGTTGTGTGTGTGTTGTGTTTGTGGTTGCAATAATTAAATTAAATTAGTGGGCAATTGCAAAGGAAGCCTCTCAACTTTCAAGGATAAATAAGTAAGTCTCCAACTTAAATTCTAATTCATCTTAACCCACATAGATTTATCCATTGTAACTAACATAAGCACCAAGAATATAATTTATTCCAATTAAGTCTATATGACGTTGACTTTGACAATTCAACCCTGACTTTCACTGAGAAAATATGGGTTGTCACATAATTTAGTCCAAACGTTATAAAATGATAGTGTTTAAAATGATAGTGTCACAAGGAAAATGCGTGGAAAATGCGTGTGCTTCCAAATAAACTGAGCGGCTGTTCTACTTGTACAGCATGCTGAAGGCAGAAGACATGCATTCTAGGATATTCTTCATTAGATAGTGAAGGAAAAGACATAGTTGTCTTCTCAAATGGTACCAAAGCAGTGGTAATTATCATTTCATCCATATCGGAAAGGGGTTACAACTATAAACCTGCATTATTCTGTATAAATTAATATACATTTTAATTAAAAAGGAAAAAAAATTGGATAATTGTAGGCATTACCATTGAAAGATGAAACTTTAAGACGGTTTGCCAAGATGACAGGTTTTTTCGCAATTTTTTCTGCAAGCACAGTACATTCTTTGTCCACATAGCTGTCCCACATAGTCAAGATGATTGTATTGAAGGTTTTATCAATCAGTACAACATCCTGAACATAAGTTTGGTTTCCATAGCGGGTTTGGATAAGGCGTTTTGGCCTCATATCAATAGCTGCTGCAAGAATGGCTAAACATAGTAAAAATAGAAAGAAAGTTAGGGAAAGTAAAACAGAGAATTTATGAATGAATTAAAATAAAAATATGAAGTTTAAAAAACTATGATTAACTATAACTATAATAGGAAACAAGTTAATACATAATGAATATATGAATAAACTCATAAAGAAATCTAAGCTATAAATGGAGAGAAAATTCGGTATTAGAAGGATTACTTATGTCATTGTTGGAATCCATGTGCTTTCCAAGTTGATCAAAAGCAGTAAAGTTGTATGTACAAAAGAGAAACTCCATATTATTCTCATTTACTTCTTTGATTCGAGTCTTTCCAGTGATTGTCCATTGAAAGTCACCGTTTAAAACTTTGTACTCAGGTTTTGTGTCCTTCACAGTAGCATTTGAAATGATATATGTTTTGCTCAATAGAAGCTCATCTTCAAAGGCAGTGATATTTCCATCGTATAATGTTGTATGAACCTTATTTCCCTGCATGTTATAAAAAATATGAAATTATAGTAATATATGAATTCATATTCAAATATTTTATGAAAAATGATGTGAAGGTATTTACCTTAAAATCCATCAGTACCATGTTTTGATATTTGTTATTACTATTTCTTGCTTGTTTGGCAGACATTTTCTCCGCAACAATTATCTTCACTTGCCAATTTCTTTCTGTTGGAGTGATTTCTGGAATAAATTTGTAATTTGTTGCCATCTGCTTCAGCAGAGTTAGTGTTTAATCTTCATGAGAAGAAAGAAGAAAGATAAGATAGTATTATTACTGACATCTAAAAAAAATTGAAGAAAGAGAAAATTTTTTGTTGAAAAGAAGAACATACCTTGTTTAGATATTCAGATGCAAAGATGCAAAGAGAAGTTAACTGCCTCTCTCTCTACGAAGTAAGGTATATATATAATAGTGTGATGTCTAGATATTATACAGATATTTTCCAGGAAAAAAGGATGAAGAGATATTTTTTCGTTGGAAATTGGAAAATGAATACAGGTGGTGGAAAAATAGAGATCTTCTTCTGGTAATGAAAAATTTGCAGCCACCATTCATTGACAGTCAATTTTTGGTTTTGAATCTTGAAGTAATATTTTGGCCGACAAATTTTGTTCCTAAATCCTTTGCTTATATAGTAAAAAAACATAAATCTTTTGCTTATTAGTATAAAGTTTTTCTGTGGTCTTCTCGCTTCACAAATTGTCTTTGTATAGTGTTTAACTCATCCATTATAACTTAACAGAAGTACTCATCCTATGCTATTCTTATGCTATGCTACAAATGGTCAAATGTTAAATTCTTAAGTAAAAGATATAAATTTTGAATGGTTAATTAAAAGAATATGAAGAGAAAGAGAGTGTTTTGGTGATTAAATTTTAGGAAATAAGATTTAGACATAATAATTAAGTTTATAGGTAAAGATAACTATTTCATATTTTATTTTTTTTATTCTTTGACGAAAAAACTTAAAGAAGTTATATAAAATAACAATGCTTACATATTGAATATATGTTGTTGTGAATTGTCCCATATTTATTTTTCCATTTCTAATGACAGAAATATGATAGGCAAAGTAGGCACTCAGGAGATAAACTGGTGTGATCTTTCATTTTTTACGATAGGAATTGCTATCATGGTATAAACTCTTGGCATAGAAAGTATATTTGCTTGAGTTACTAATGTAGGAGTTACTAATGAATAATTAATGACAAAAGAAGAAATATTTATCTTTTGTTGAAGAAATACTGGGTATTTAGTTTCCATAGCATATCGGTGCAATGGCAAAGAAAGAAATTTTTTTTTTGTTTGAGAATTCATATGAATATTGTAAAACTAACATCTTTGTAAAGATAATTTAATTTTAGACAATTTTGAAATATTTTTTAAAATAAAAACTTACATATTACACTGAAAACATTTTTATTTAAAAAAAAACTCTTACAGTAATAACAGATGATGAAGTTGGGTTTGATTGTGAAGGAATAACACATTGGGTTATTCAGCTAAAAAAAATAAATAAATGGAAGAGAATGTCGACTTTTCCTCGCTTGCAAAAAAGCTTTGTTTTTATTTTCTATATTTAGTTGTTTTACACAAAGTTGCAAGAAGATTTTCTTCTAATGATTGTAATATAAATAAAGTAACTTATCAATTTTTGCCCTAAGACGGTAATAGAGATGAAGAACATGATTGTGGATAATTGATAAATAAAGATTGTACTTACTCTGAGAGATGAAGAACATGATTGTGAGAGATGAAGAACATGATTGTGGATAATTGATAAATAAAGATTGTACTTACTCTGAGACGAAGTTAGTCGCTTGTGTCGAGAAGTATAATGACGTTTCAAAACTTGAAAACTTCTTACCACTGTCTCTTTTGAGGTTAAGTATCTCATTGGTTGTAGCAACTTCTGACTGAAACCTACTATTGTATTGTTGTAGGGTAGTGATGTGCTCCTGTCATCTGGAATTTGACAAGCAGAGCAACATTCTTGTGAATAAACTAATTTTGTCAAGTAGAGAGCAACATTGCTGTGAATAAACTAATTTTGTCAAGCAGAGAGCAACATTGCTGTGAATAAACTAATTTTATGAAAGTACAGACTGAAGATATCTTTTTCAGTTACCCTTTGGTTTGAATTTGCATTGTCTTGTTATCTTCCAATAGAGAAACTTGTAGCGTCTTCAGAGAGATCTTGTTATCTTCTCTTGAGCTGTTGCAATAGAAGCCATTTTAGAATTATCTTTTGCCAATGAATCTAATGCCCTGAAAATTCATATTCAACAGTTTAATTGTTCAAAAATAGTCAACAAGGTAGCTTTTAATGTGCTTGTTACCATTGTACCTAATCCCTCCTTTGTCAACTTCTATTGTAGTATATCTACATTCTTTATAAACTCCACTCCATTATAATAATGAGCTCTTCTTCTTTAGCTTTCATGAGGGACTATGAGAGAAACATAAATATATAGATACAAGCTAGCGATATTAGAAATTTCTGTTCTTTTCTAATGCCAACAAAGCAAGAGTGTCTACACAGAGATAAAGCAGATATGTCAACAGTGTGTACACAGAGATAAAGCAGATATGTCAGCTTGATACTGACTTCAAATTTCACTACCATAATATGTAATATGCACAATATTTGAATGGTTGAAATTGTTAAATGTTAAGTACTTGAATTTCCTACCAAAATAAGAAATTTAGCAGAAACTACAAGATGTTATTTTTGAAATAATTAAAAGAATTTAGGATAATATATATAGAAAAACCTCTGTACCACTGTTTTTTTTTTAGTGTTTTTCTTTCTTTGCTTTTATCTTCATCGGTCACTATATTTGTCCATTGAGATTCCACATTAATAACAAAGAATAAGCACTAAAGAATTAAGTTTAATTTTCAGATGAAAATTAATCAAAAGCACCAACGAATTGAAAGTGTCTCCGTGGAAATAAGCCACTATTCTTCACACTAATTTATAAATCTTAATGATTAAAATAGTAATAGAAATTAGAAGATTATAGATGCAGGTTGTTGCTTTCATACATGTTCTATCCATTATGTTGGAGCCTATAAAATAAGCCTGTAAAGATATGCTTCTAGAGGGCATGGCTTTTATTGTGGGCATATGATAGAATAGATGCAAATGAAGGCTCTTTCAATGTTACCTAATTAATGAATCTAATTGTTAAGCCCAAAAAAAATGTCAAATCGAAAACGATTTCCACCTGATTGAAAGAAAATAGACAGCTTTATATCTGCTCTCCAAAAAACTCTCTGTTTCGACATTTTGGCAAAACAGGAAACTTCTTTGATGTTACAGAGGGTTCTCGGAGTGGAAAACAATGAAACCAAAATATAGAGGATATTTTGATTTTGATTTTAGCAGAGGTTTCCTCCTTTTGGTACAAGAGGGAAGTTTGTTACAGAGGATTTTCTTGTTTGAAGATGAGTAAGAAACAACCAAATGAGAAAGGTGTTGATTTAGAGGATTTTGATTCTGGCAGAGGTTTTCATTTCCTCACAAGGACAAACAGATACAAATGAGCTTCATTGGAGACAAGTAAGAAACAACCAACGTTAATGGCAGTTGTGTCCAACAAACAGTAGGATTCAAACACCCTCTGTTAGAATCAGGACATTAACCAGCCAACGTATTTTTTTGTAACATAGCAGGATGAAAATAAATGCGGAATCAATTGCCATTTCTAACCTTTACCAACAAAGACGTTAAAATATTCAAGCAAGAGAAGTTTTCAATTGTCCATGTGAAACATGATGCCTGTACCCTGCGACTTGCGTGGTGGTTCTGTGTTGGTCTAAGAAAGAACCAAATGACAAAGGTGTTGATTTAGAGGATTTTGATTCTGGCAGAGGTTTTCATTTAGTAGCTTTCCTCACGAGGACAAAAGCTAAGATTTATTGGAGACAAGTGAGAAACAACCACACGACATCATGGTGGTTGCTGATGACAGTTGTGTCCAACAAACAATAGGATTGAAAAACCCTCTTTTAGTATTGTTACAATCAGGACACTAACCAACTAATGTATTTTTTTGTAACATAGCACTAAATGGATGAAAATAAATGCGGAATTAATTGCCATTTCTAACCTGACAAAGACGTTACAATATTGAAGCAAGAGGAGTTTTCAATTGTTCATGTGAAACATGATGCCTGTAGCCTGCCATGGTTCTGTGTTGCTCCATCTCATTGGTCACTGGTATATCAAACATAAATTCAAACCCTAAATCAGTGTCACCCATACAAAAGAAGTTAACCTAAAAGGTAAAAGAAAACATAAACCAATATAAACTATTATAGTTTTTTTCTTAATGGTATTGGTGGTATATAATTTTCCCCATTAGCATGAAAATATTTTACTACAGTAATTTCAGTGACAATGGAAGCTATATTCTCGAGAAACATTACAACTTTAAGAGTTAGCCAAAACCAACCTTACATTTTGGTGTTACATTTTCAACCAAACAAACACAAGATATCCAACTAAAACATAAAAACAATCCGTCAACCATAGACTATCAGAAGAAATGTAAACTTTTTGAATTAAAAGATTTAAATGAGGAAGAAGTTGAATAGCTTGAAGAACAACGCTATGGTTTTTAGCACCAATTTTAAAAAAGGAACAAAAAAAAGAAGGAAGATGAATAAAAATACTCCAATAAATATTACAAATTATATAATATGGATATGCAATTGAAAATCGGCATTAAACAAGTAATTTTATTTATAAACAAGAAAGCTCTACATTGATTATGTTAGTCCATTATATCAACTAATGGCTGAATTAATTATACAGGTTAATTTTATACTTTGGTTTAGCAACAAGCCTAATTTCAATTATACCTACAAATCAATCAAACAAGAAGTACTATGGACATATCTATAGAGATGTTATAAAAGCAAGAATTTCGCGATAAACAATATTTTTTGTGCATATAGTATGTATATTAGATTTATTTAATGGCTTAATCAAAACTTTAATAGTTTTACTTGTTTTTGCTCTTGACAAAGCAACATATAATTGTCCATGGGAAAATACACATTCTGGAAGGTATAATCCAACAAAGTCTAAAGTTTGACCTTGTGATTTATTTATTGTCATTGTAAAACATGAACGAATGGGAAATTGAGTTCTTTTGAAGGGAATTGAAGTTTTGTCACTTTCGAGAGGTATAAATGGAATTCTAGGTAAAAATATTCGTTTGCCACGGTATTCTCCAATGGCAATTTCTGCGTCAATTATATTTTTATCAAATCTTCGACAAATAAGTCTTGTGCCATTACATAAACCTTCCGATGGGTTAATATTTCGGAGGAGGATGACTGGAGAATTTTTTTTTAAAATAAGTTCATGTGGTGGAATACCGTTTGGAGTCAATGTATTTAAAAAATCTTCTTGAATACTTTGTTCAGATTTATCAATAGATTCATCAAAACTGTAATATGTAAATATTTCTCCTGGAATTTTTTTGAGCAAAATATTGTTTATTTGATCCACGTATTCATTTTTTGGGGTTAATATAACTCTATTAATCATACTATCTAAATTTTCCACATAAGTTTCTATATTTGGAAAAACAATATCAATTAATTTTTTTAAAGATTGAAATTCGTCCACAAATTTTACTGTTATATTAACTGGAAGTGTAATCATTTGACATGAGTGTTCTTTTTCTGTACCATTTCCAATCCGAAGTAAATAATTACAAAATGATGGATCAAATTGAGCTCTCATATTCTGTATTAATGACAAACGAATAAAACAAGGCCATAAATATGAAAAAACGAGACTTGCTTTCAGTATATCTTCTTTGTTACCTTTTTGAACAATTGGTAAAACTTGTCTAAAATCACCACCTAAAACAATCACTTTCCCACCAA
>CM032630.1:9897309-9989809 GCA_019097785.1 Fraxinus excelsior
AAAAATCGCCGGCTGTCATTTTTCCTAAATAACCAAATTTTTGGAGGGAAATTTATAAATACCTCCTCCTTTAGAGAGAACTATGCAATTTAAATATTTCCTCCTCAAAAACTATTTTCTCTCTTGCTCCAAGTTTGAGCATCGAAACCAAAAAGCTTAGGAGGAGAAAATCATAGTTATATGAGAGAATTTGTTGATTCTATTTTTACCATCAACAGATAGGTACATGTACAGCATTGAAACTTTCAAGTTGCTTGTTTTACGGAATTTGATTTTCAAAGTTACTTTTGAATACGCACAGCCAAACATGCTCGCTTTTAGTTTAGAATAATTCCAAGGGAGAATTTGAGTTCGATCAAATAAAGGAATACCGGCTTATCATGGATGCCAAGTTGTGCCCAAGTTATGACTTCAAGTAATTCCTCCAGAGTTCCATATCCCCCTGCACAGATTGACACGGTCCATTTATACATTACACGTGATTACTTGGACAACGAAATCTTCTATTTCAATGTGCGACTATGTGAATACGATAAGCTAATCGAAGTTTGTGTGAGTTAAAAGTGTACTGGAAAAATGGCCTTGTCTACTTATGCTGTGCCATATTAAGGCTCAAAGATGAGGAAGACAGTCCTGGTTTTGGACTGAACCAAGTTATTAACAAAAGTTATTACACAACAAGAAACTAAGCCTTATTCTAGAAAAATAAGAGTCGAATATATAAATCATTCTTGTCACTCCACTTCTTTTATGTGGGGTCAAAATATTGGGGTTATGCTCTCACCCTTTAGTACATCAGAGGCATGATCCATGGCAAACTTTCAGTTATGATTTATTTCATACTGTAAGCCTAACATGATTATCCATGTTACTTTTTACATATATTTTCTTTGAAAGTTGGTCGACTAATTGAGCACTTGAGATATAACAACACTGGTAAAATGGTGGACTAAATTTGGGAAAATGAGAAGTTCTTGGAACGGCAGAGTATGATAATTTATTAGGTACAACTGCAAATTAGCAATAAGAATTGGATGAAATTTTGACTCTTTCTCCTTGTCCCTCTTTAAGGTAAGATGTATATCTCCGATGCATCAAAAGCTATGTATGACTGCATAATGATATATTTGTTATTCAGTAGTGGACAATATAACGAACGTGAAATCCTGATTACTAACCCCTTTCCAAGAACTAAAATGCAAGTGAAAAAAAAATCACTTTTGCGTCCTCTAGTTGGTTGCCCTCATAATATGACCAAGAGAAGCAACTGCTTTTGCTTGTCATTTGTAAATTTGACTGGGAATATATTTGCAGAAATGAGCAGAGCATTATACTAACCTGGTAAGGCAATAAAAGCATCTGAGTGCTTAGCCATCTCAGCTTTCCTTTGGTGCATATCTGCCACTTCCTTTACTTCCCCTACTGTTTCACCAGTTAACTGCAAAGGGGTACCAAAATCCCAAAAAGCAAAATTGCTGAGAAAGCTGAACCTTCAGCCATAGAGAAATAGTGAGGAAAGCTACACTACAAAATATGAACAAGATTTTAGCTTATTTTTCTGGATACACGGTGCTCTTGCACCAAATATGCCAATGTACTGATTATTGTACAAATTAGCAGTGAAGCAATGATGAGGGTTGCAGAAACAACAGACTTTTAGTCCAAATATCTTTAAAATCAGCACCACCAGACCAGAGTCTGTGGTGGATATATTATCAGATACACATATTATACATACACTTGCATAAAAGATTTTTGAATCACAGAAAATGCCGAGGAAAAATACAAGAACAGACTCAGAGCAAATATGGGATGAAACAGAAAAGGAAAGATTAGAGAAACCAATTGGAAACCAAAAATGCATTGACTAATATGTTCTAATACTGCTTAATAAACACATAATAAAAGTTTAAAACCATGAATTTTTTATTCACTAATTTAACAAGAAAAGGCCAAAGACTTTTCTTTAACCGCAGCAGACATACCTCTGGAGGCATGAGAGTCTTGGGAATAACTCTGCAAAGCGAGACAATAAAATGACAAAAAATAGTTTTAGTGAATAGCTTTACAAAACTAACTATATCTACTAATTAATATACTAACCCAATTAATTAATGATAATCCCAAATATTTGTTATTCTTTAATGTGAAGTATTGAGGCCAAGACTCACCCAATAACATGGCGACCCCCATCATGAACGGCTTGTGAAACCAAACCCATTAGGCCTATGCTGCCTCCTCCGTAGACCAAATCAATGTTCCTAGAAACCTAAAAAACACGCACAAATATCAAATATGTTACCTTAAAGTGAAATAATGTGGGCAGGGGTGGGGTTTAAACTTGGTTCTACCATGTACATGCAAAAATTTAATCTTTCACATCGAAATGTATGAGAGACAGTGTGGGGTGGGTGCCGGGTGGGGTACCCCGTAAAGCAAAAGAGATGAAGATGTTACATGCAAAGTCACTGGGGGAAAAAACCTAAATATCAAAACCTCATTTGCATTGAAAATCAAGTAACAATTGCCCATGAAGTTCTTGATAAAATCTATGTCAAAGAACACAAAAAAAATGCAAAGACTAGATTTTGGAGGGGAAAAAACCCAATTGGCATTCATATATCAACAACCCATGTGAAGATAAACACAACATTTACATTATAAACTCCATAATTTAAGAAAATAAAGCAATACACATACCAATACTTTGGCAAGATTAATAGCAGCTTCTTGATAGCTAATCTTCTTGCCATGGCTACTCCCACAAAATACACAAATCCTCTTGAATTTTGATGTCTTCATTTCACTTTCTCTTTCCATTTTCTCCTTATATATGTATTTATTAATATCTACCAATGTTTGCTACAGATAGGAAATGAAAAGAAGAATCTTGCCTTTGAGTCAATATATAGGAAGGGCCTGTAGATATATGTGTGTGTGTAGTGAGATGTTAGTATGTGACACGGAACAATACAAGCATCAACTTGGAGAATTCGCAGTCAAAATCCTAGCAGCACGCTGCACTCTGGCACGGGTGGACCACTTATACTTTGTATTCTTTTTTAAATGCATGAATATATGCTGAAATGTATGTGCTATTTGTCAAATTTACTTGTAGAGTTCAAAATCATATGAAATTACTATTTGTCAGGGATAAAATCCCTTGAACCAAATATTATCTATATATAAAAAAAAAAATCTATCGTGGAGATAAATCTAACTTCTACATTAGTAGACTTATGTATCGGAAGTTTGACGGAAGAGTTTTCATTCAAATTTTTTTATCATTAGATTTGTTGTTCTGATGATAAATTTTGACTTTAATGAAACATCAAGGCGGAGAAAAGTGACGTTAACCTTCTAAACACAAGAGTCAAGACATTTTCAATATAATTTTAATTAGAAATTATTATTAATTTCGTTTATTAACTACTTTGATGAATAATATTGTATCTTGTTACCAAGCACGCCTTATGCATTATAGATATTTTTAGTAAGCAATAATAAACCTCCGTTTAGGGATAGCAAAAAAAACTCGCCAGTTTAGACGGCTTAGGCTCGACTCGACTCGGAAAAAGCTCGACCCGATGCTCGGGCTAGGCTTGATTTTTTTTGGCCAAGTTTTCTCGGCTCGGGCGCAAAAAAGCTCGGCACAAAAAAGTTTGAGCCGATCCCAAACTTTTTTATTTAATTTATAGTACGTATAATTCGTACAAATTTTAAAATTTTTTAGTAAAAAATATAGATTTGACATTAAAAAAAAAAAAAAAATCGAGCTCAACCCGCTAAGGCTCGGGCAGACCTCATTTTTTTGGCAGGACTTTGTTCGACTCGAGTCCAAAAAAGTTTGGCACAAAAAAGTTCGAACTTTCGGGCTCAACTCGACTTGGCCCGTTGACATAGCTACCTCCATTTGATTTGGATTAAAATTAGATATTTAGTAAATTTTAATGAAAATTGATGAAAATGTAATTGAAAAGTTGTTTAGTAAAGTGTTTTTCTTTTGTTTTATTTGAGAATTGTAACATTTTTATCGTGTAAAAGAAACTATCATTTTCTACATTCCACCGGCCACATTAAGTTTGTGTGATTTAGCATTTATTTGGCCCATTTCACAAAAAAATAAAAATAAAAATAAAAATAAAATCAGAAAGCAGAAAGCAGAATAAAAAACTTGAATATGTTTGGTAAACCGTAAAGTTCAATTTACAGATTTGGCCTGCAACTTGAAAAGATAAACTCCTTTTTCATCTGGTAAAAGCTTACGATGGACACTGTCACGTGGGTTCTTTTTAATATGTTCATGTGTTATAATATAAGTTTACGTAGTATGGGCATTATATTCACAGAGAAGCATGTTTGGTATCTACCATTCACAGTAGAAAGATAAATTTAAATTTAAAATTTTGCGTAAATTTTGTTTCTTTGTAATTTTTATTTTTCTGTGTTTTCTTGGTGTTTCCTAAAGGAGATTTTTGAGGGAAAATCTGAAATCTGCACAGATTCCCAACATATGTTAATGTTAAAATAAGTATAAAATTTACTTATTTAAGTATAATTTTACAAATATAGTGGGTAAATTTGAGAGACATTTGCAGTGTTGCAGATTTGTACCATAAAGCAGTGTGCAAATTGATGAATGAATAAAGCAGTGAGTATCCTTTTGTGTCCTAATCACCCATCAATAAGAGACAAATATGTTGTAATCATAGGAAACATTTTATTTTTATTTTTAGACTATCATTCATTTCCCCATATCATATCCTTAGCTCAGGAATTCTTCATTTGGTGCATTCCTAAGAAATTTGAGGTTGGAAGATTTGGGATTTCTTGAAAGTTCATTCCATGGCGTGACTCAATCGATTAATATACTCTTTTTGGCCAAGTCGGCAATCACCTCCCTGAAATGAATTGTATCAAGCGTAGCTCTAGACGTCCTATAGCAAAGAAGTCACAGCCAAATTCTACCACCGAAAGTGCTAATGTTGTGACAAAACTGACCCTATTACCCTATAATTTTTTACGTTCATAATTTCTGGTAAATCTTGTACAATGAAAGTGTATAAAAACAAAAACGAGGGAAGAAAAAAAAAATGATTGAAAGTTGTATGTGTGGATTGAATTAAAATATTCATTTGGCCCACCATATTTGTTCGCATGCGTTCATGCACATGTATTTCTGCTCATCGCTAAGTTAATAAGGTTGAATTTGTGAGAGAAGTCAATGACTTGAAGTAGTTAGCCAGCCACTTAAAGATTTAGCTACGAGTTGTAAATTGAAATGCTATTATATAAATATTATGATATTCGACGAAGGTTATATGGACAATGATCTTTTATACATATTTGATATCGATTAGTCGAGTGATCGAAGATGTAGGTAAATTCAAGCATTTTTGAAGAAAACTAAAGCATGGAAAGATTCGACGATTTCTTGGGGTCCAACAATTTCTCGTTTTCCAACTAACATGATGGAAAAAAGACCCTGAAAGTGGTGCTATAATTGTCTTCTGTCTCTTTTTAGTGATACTTGTGTCAACTTTCCATTCATATATTTTAACTAAATGGATCAAAGTCACGTACTAGTCACAAAAAAAATAAAATACTATTTATAATCTCAATTGCTCATTTAGCCCCAATTTGATTTGAATTAAAATTTGAATTAATTTTACCAATATCCGCAACTTTTCAAACAACTGGTTTGATACTCAACCTCAGCCCACCACCGTGACCAACTTGTCCCCGCCACCTCAAATTCACAATCCACCACTCACTATATTCACCTTAAATCTACCTCCAACCCACCACCACATCCACCTAGACAGTCAACACCTTCACCACCCACCACCACCAATTTAACCTATAATCCATCCAAGGACGGAGCGACCGCCCCCTCCAACATTGTCCGCGGTACACTATTCGTAGTTAATTTGTAATTATTTTTTAGTTTAACGCCCCCCCCCCCCCCCCCCCCCCCCAAGATTTTGACTCGCCCCAAAATTTTGAAATTTTTTTATTTTTTTTCCATTAATAAATATTGAGCAAAAAACTTACACTTTAAAATTCAACCATTCAAAAATCTTAGATCTAAACAAAAGATCCAATAGTTACTTAAATAAATAAATAGCCAAAATTCAATCCAAAACCTAGGTTCCCAATTCTCAAGCCCAACTAATTAAAACTTAATTCCCAAGCTGGTTTATGCATAATGCATGTTTACTTGTTTTGTCTAGTATATAATTTTAATTTCTCATTGAAAGAAAGATATTGAGATTGTGATTTGTGACTGGTGCACTATTAAAGTTGATTTCGTCATTTTGTGTGTTCAATCCTAATAAGTCTTATTCTTGAATATTTGAATTTAAGAATTAAGTAGAGTAGTTGCTGTTAGTTTGTATAATTGTGTTAGTTATTGAATATTTGAATTTAAGAATTAAGTAGTAGAATAGTCAGTAATGATTGAATTGAATATTGAATTTCAGTACTATTTTGGTACTCAAAATCGTCGTTTTCAATTCTCTTAGTTTAAAAAAAAATTTCGGGGGCTCCGCCCTCGAACCCCCGGGAGGGGGGCGAGCCCCCCTCCACCCCCCGTATTTTCGCCCCCCCTAACTAAAAATCCTGGCTACGTCTCTGAAATCCATCACTGGACTACGGTAACCCATCGTTGAGTTCAGCCGATTGGCGACGACTGTCAATAGAGAAAAGAAGAAGCACAACCAGACGTGCACAACTAGAAGTAGAAGCAGCAACGCAAACGAAGACAAGATGATAGAGAGATAAGAGGAAGAAAAAACGACAGCACAACAAAAACAGCAATAGTAGATTTCTTCGACAATAGGTGATGGGTCCAACGATTTAGGTGGTGGATCGAGATGGATTGAGGTGGTGACTCCATAGGGTTCTTGCAGATTTTGGGCTCCACGTGGTGTTTTGAAGCTAATCAAAGGTGGTGGTTGTGTTTGGGAGGTGATGTCGTCGATGGTTTATGTGGTGGTTCGGGGTGGAGTGAAGATGGCGGCTTGGGTCTCTAGTGACGGTTTAGGAGAGGAAGGTTTTTGTTTAGGGGGGTGGGCTGGATATACCTGATTTTTTTATTAAAAAAATAGGGAAAATTAGGTTGGTTACCCTATTAAAATAAGTATTTTAATTAATACATTTTAAACTAATTAAACATTATAATCAAGTAATAATTACGTCCTAATCTAAACTATTAACTAAAACTCTTCACCTCCCACACCTCACATCACTGACACCACACACCACACCACACCTCAAATCCATAACCATCATCTCCACCTCCCCCCTCTTAGTCTATAAATATATCGCAGCCTCACATTGGTAGGTATTCCTCTTTCCGTGTTATGTGTATTTTCGACGGCATTTCTGCCATTTTTCATCTAATTATTAGTCTTCCTTAATTAATTTTCAGCTTATGTTACTATATGACATGATATTTTGTTGATATTGTTTCGTGAGTTTTGTCGCTAACAATTAAAAAGGGGTTAGACGATTGTGTAAGGAACAGACCTCTTGAGATAAAGTCTCAAAAATTGGTGTTTTATTGGCTAAGATTTACAATTGGGAACAAACAAAATGCCTCCAAAGGGCGCAAGTACACGAGTACTAAAAGAGGAATTTTAAAGTGACACTAAGAAATTGAAATTACATATTTTCTGTTGAGAGTTTTTGATTCGGGGTCCTTTCTTCTGTGTCTTAACTTCCTTTTTATATTTCCTTTGTAACTTGTGGGTGGTAAAATCGCTCGAAACTGCTCAATTACTCTATAACTATCCACTTTCTTCATGATGATCGATTTGTTGGGGAGATGTTACCTCATAACCGTTGTCATTACCCTTGCCTTTTAACTGTTCATTTTTTAATCGTGGGATATGTCGAATTTGTCTAATAACCGCTTCCATAACTGCTGGATTAGATGACCATAACGCCTTAGATTCGTCTAACTCCTGGGTGATTTGATGGTTTGGGCGATGATAGGACTATTGCTCTAGGCGATCATATGACACTTTGTTCGCTCAGCCTCTGGGCATCTTGCAAGTTCGGGAGATGATACTTCTTGCTTCTTGGGCTTCTATTAGATTCATCAATAATTCTACATAGGTCTTTATTCTGGACTTTTGAATTGGGCTTCACACCTTTGGCCTTTAATCTTGGACTGTACTTTTAGTGTGTCAACTGATATGTTTGCTTAAAGTTGAAAATTTGAGGTGGGTAGCGATGATTATAAAGTAATTCCTCGTACTGATTGCGGTTGCCACGGCATGACAGACTATTGTTACACCCATGGAATATGAGCTTCCACCATCTATTTGTATTTGTTTTCATTTATTATATTTATTTTCAGTTTAATATCCAATTTTGAAAGTTGGTAGGGGTGGATCTCGGCTAGATTTCTTTGAAATTTTGTTTGGTGACGTTCCAGTGTCTTCTATTTTGCCATTACAGTTGCGTATTTCAAAATTTATGATTGATCAATTGAATAGATTGGATTGATTCATAGTTAACATGAATGAGAGATTTGTGGTTGTTAGTGCATTTTACACATAGGGTCTATGATATTCATTTAAGTTGAATTTTGTGAATGAATATTATTGTGTAACAGTGGAGACGGTGTAGAAACATTCGGGAACACAAGTTGGTGTTCTTGATTTTTTTTGTAGTTTTTTTTTTATTGTTTATGATATTCATTTAAGTTGAATTTTGTGAATGAATATTATTGTGTAACAGTGGAGACGGTGTAGAAACATTAGGGAACACAAGTTGGTGTTCTTGATTTTTTTTGTAGTTTTTTTTTATTTTTTTGTTACATTTTTTTAGTGTTCAAATATGTCCACTGTGTGTTTGATGAAATGTCTACATAGTGGAAGCTTTTTTATTGATAACAAAGTTTGACAAGTATTTTTGCCTTCTATTTTCCCAAAGCTAAATGTGGTAAAATTATGGTATTTGTCACTTTTTAAGTTTGTGTTACTTTTTTGAGTTTGTGTCATTTTTTAGTATGTGTCACTTTTTTTGAGTTTGTATCACTTTTTGAGTGTGTGTCACTTTTTTTTTTTTGAGTGTGTCATTTTTTTTTTTTTTTGAGTTTGTGTCTGTCTTTTTAAAAAAGTGACACAGTTTTTAGTGTTCAAATATATCCACCATGTGTTTGATGAAATGTCCAAATGGTGAAACCTTTTTTATTGACAAAGTTTGACAAACTTTTTTGACTTCTATATTCCCAAAACTAAATGTGGTAAAATTGTGGTATTTGTCACTTTTTTGAGTTTATCACTTTTTAGTATGTGTGTCATTTTTTTGAGAGTGTCAATTTTTTTTGAGTTTGTATCATTTTTTGAGTCACTTTTTTTTAGTTATCACTTTTTTTTTTGAGTTTGTGTCAATTTTTTAAAAAAGGTAAAAAATTGACAATTTTTATAAAAAAAAGTGACACTGTGTCACTTTTTTATTTTAGACAGTATTTTTTACTTCCTAAATACCTTTCGTATGATTTTTCAAAACAGTCTTAATTTGAAGGGTATTTTTGTAAGTATTGATACCTTTTTTTAAAAAAAATTCAAAGTTGAAAGGTGGGGATTGGGGTCATTATCCCTTTCTAAAATATAGCTTATTTTCTTAGCCACGGCCCAAGATGAAAGGGTTTTGAAGATCTAAATCAAATTTAAAAATTAATTTCAACCACACATTTTATGTGATTCACAACTTTTCAACCACATATTTCGTCAACTTTTATCAAAATCTACTAAAAACTTAATTTTAATTCCCACCAAATAAGGGTTAAATAAGTTATCCACCCAAAACAGTAATGAGGTTTATCAATTCAATCATTATTCTCTATGCTTGTTAACAAGATCATTTCCGGCTTCTTTGATGCTCTCGAGTCCTAGTAGAGAAGGGACGAGACATGTAATGTTTACCGAGCCTGAATTGATGGCCAAGAAGAGGTGTAAACAGTCATGGTCAGGCCGACTGGACATGAGTCCTGCCCAAAAGCCTGTTACTGCCTCTCTCTTTTTTGTGGGCTTGTCTGCCTAAGGAAAGACGAGGCTAGTATGGCCCATGTCAGGCTTGGGCTCAACAATACCTCTCCACCACAAGCACAACTCTTCAAAATGCAGTGGAGAGAACCATTTGCAAAAGGAGTGTAACAAGAACTTACTTTAGATTATGTTTACAAAGTAATACCAATTTTAATAGTAATATATATTATTTGTTCTTAGATTTTCCTCTGTGTGTGATTATACATATTGTAAATCAAATAACACAAAATTCTTTAGATGGAACCTAAGCTCAAACGAGTAAATCTACAATTCAACTGTCATCAGATTACCTTCCATCTTATGTCTACATGTATTACCCCATCTCTAGAATCGATAAGATAGTATTTCTCGTTGATATGTCCATTGTAAACTACATCGGAGAGATTTATATCCACGTGCCCCAGTGATTCCTACACGAGACACACAAATTAATCAATTCGCATTTCAGAATGTGAGGGTGAAGAATAAAGGATGAAGATATAACCTTTGACATAAAACGAAGGCGACGTCTTCTCTTGCTAATGATTTCAATGTGAATTAGGTCCTTTACAGGAGCCTCTTCCAACACAAACTGAAATTCCTCGTTCCAAATTGGATTCCGAGCTTTCTTGATTGTCTGGACAAAATACATAGTATATGTTAGGTTTTAGCGGTATAAATATACAGCCTTGATATACTTGATTGATGCAGAATTTGTGAAAGTCACCTTGGTTTTTCTCTTATCTCCTCTAAAGAGGATCATGGCATGAGGGTTGTTGTGGTTCTTGCCTTCGACATCCTTTGCACCTATGATTGTAACTAAAAGTAAACCTGATCCTATCAAAGAAACCTGATCCGAAGCATCATGAGAACTTCCATTTTGCTCATGATCTATAGTTCCACAAAACTTTTTACTGTCTTCTAAGAAAGGAACTAACGTCGTCTCCACTGTAATTTGACCTCGAGGCTTCTCGTTATGAGGATCATCAGGTTCCATACTATTTAGCAAATTGAGTGTAAACTCTTTCTTCTCGTATGGAATGAGTATATTCAGTGGAATAACTTGCATCCCTAAATAATCATGTGCTCCAAACTGCAAGCCAGAGAAGAAATAACAAGTTGTAAGAAGAAGGATATTGTAATCACTAAGAAATTTTAACTGAAGTAGTACCATTGTTTTTTTTTCAATGAAAAATTGATGTGAACTTTCTTTAAAAAAAAAAAAAAAAATTAGCTTCTGAAGTAGGTCTCGAAATGATGATATTATGAAGTTAGGAATAATGAACCTTTTCCCAGTCATAGAGATGCATTTGGAGGACTTGAGACTGGGGTTCCTTTACAGTCATCTTGAAGTCCTCAAGCCACTCGGGATTCAAATTATTCATCTTGACAGAAGTCTTCTTAGCCGGAAGCCTTTCCCCGCTAAGGCTGAGTTTAACGTAGGGATCAGATGTCGAGAGAAAATCCATGTTTAAAAGTTTTTTTGCTCGCACAACCTTTACGTGCAGAATTCCCACTGGCTTCTTGGCAGCTCCTCTGTGAAATAATGGGAGGATGGGATTTAGGTCCTTTTTTCTTTAGAAATACATATAATCACTATGCAGAAGAAATGGAATGAAGGATTGTAAAGGGTTATTGATAACAATAATAAATTTCTCCAATCCTAACAACGTCAACAAACTAAAGCCTTTGTTCCAATAAATTTTGGGTTGGACCACATGAATCTTTTTAACCACTCTGTTCGGTTCATTGCTATCAAATGGGAGATCTTTTAGATCCTTAACAACTACAATAGTTCTGGTTAGATTGGATATGCCACTCCCTCTTCCGACTTTTTTCAACCACTATCACTTTACTATTAAGAGAGGATGCGTTTTTAGGTCTACGCCTAATATGTTACAATCGAAGACAGTTCAGAACATGGAGGAATGATACTACGATCTCTGTCAGCTTCGACTTCAACAGGAACAGATGGTTAACGAGGACTTCGTTCATATAAATTGAAGGTAGGTGAAAATGAAAATCCAAGAAAGGATCATAAACAATAAGATCACGTTCAACAACTTCATGGAATTTGGAACTTACATTGAACAGTCAAGAATGGGTATTTCGTACGTATGGGGCCAGAGATAAAGCCCTGCAACTTGCTTGCGTATAACTTCCTGCCACCAATCAAACACCAAATATTATGGTGAATTCCCAAAATCTGTTGTTCTTCAGTAATTAATATCTTAACATCATCAAATCTAGCTTCATAAACTTGGAACACACATTTATAATCTCTGATCTTTAAGATATTATATACATATTCCCGAGTGCAAATTCATACATATGTTTTGTAAAGAAGTTAAGAACACAGAGAGATGAACCTAAAATTAAATTAAAATTTGGTGACTACATATTTTGTCCTATTTCATTCAAATATGTTTCAGTAGATAGAAAGATAATAATTTTATTTACTAGAAAGTGTCTGTGACAAGTGTTCTCGCACAGAGTGAAAGAGAGCGCCACCTGAACACATTGGTATAGCCCTGGGATTGCCATAATATCCCCTCCCATTACTTTCAGCCCAAAGTCTATCTGTGGCTGCAATCATTCAAATAATATTTCTAATTACAGAAAATTTTGTGGCACTTGAACTGAAACTAGCAACTTTCAATCAATCGAGATAGAAATTGGAAAACTACAGATGGCTAAAGTATATCATCAACTTACCTTCTCCATCCAAGATATTGCAATGTTTGCAAAACATGGGAATGTTGGCACACAAGGTCTCAATATTATCCGAGTTGCAGCAGATATTTGCATATCTATCAACTGGCATCCAATGAAAAAAACATGAGATCTTAAAAATGATAGACAAAAATTACAATAAGGAAAATTTTCACGTTCTTGAGGACAAAGGATTACGATGCAGTTCTATTTCTGCGACATTTAAATGAATAAAATATAATTTTATATTTAATAGATGAATGGCCAGTATATAAAATATGATCCATTGAGAAATCCATGATTTCACATTTTCATGTCCTTGAGGCCTGTAGAAAAATGGACATTATAAAATCCATTTTTCTACATTGATATATGTGTCCAAATATCTGAAAGAACGAAATAAACATGAAGAAGCAAAATTTTGTAAAGCCATGAATTGGAAAGGTTCTTCTAACCTCGACGGTGACTTCCAGAGATAATAGTTTTATTGCCAGAACAATGACAGCATTTCCAGCCCATCTCAGTGCAAGATCAAAAACCAGTTGATTCTCCTTAGACTCGTGAACCTTGAGTCCTGAAAAATGACAGGTTAGATTGCAGAGTCTTCTGAATTGAACAGTGCAGTGTTTCGTTTGTATAAGATTTTCTGTTTTGCTTGTTTGATGTAATCCCGTTCCCTTTTTATCCTTCTTTTTACAATTTTCATATACCCACGTTCCATTATCGATACTGGTATACTTGAATAGCTACTTGAATTATGAGAAAATTTTGAATTTCATGTCATCAGAAAAAAAGGCTGGAAAGTATGTCTTAGAAAAGCTAAACACCGATAGAATAAAGATCTAGCATCAATTTAATTTTCTTAGGCTACAAAATTTTGCCTCTCTGAGAACAAAATTCTGTTCCGTTCACTGGTGTCTGATGGTTATCTGGCAGAATGAAGACTTCAAATGAGTGCAATATTTACTTACCATGAATTTTGGGAGGAAGATTTCCAAGAGTAAGATGCTTGAAATTTATGGATTTTATCTGAAACTTGCCTATGTACTCGGAAAAAATATGTTCTGCTGTGCTTTTAATAATTCCACAGGCTACCTATCAAAAATGTATTTACGTAGAGAAATTAAGAGCAAATTAACAGAGACTACATTTACAGCTTAAGTTAACAAAGGATAATATATGTCACCTTATCAAAGTATAGCCACGTGTCCTGGATAAACTTGTTTAACCAATCGACCTTCACGACAAATAAAATTACCTCATTGCATGATAAGAAAACTTGAGTTGAATGAAGATAATATAACAGTGAATTTAATGCTTACTCGCTCGTAATCTGGATTCATCACCCATAGTGGGAGAAGATCAATCAAGGTGCTAGAGTCATAATCTTCAAGCGAATTATTAGTGTCAAAATCCTGCGAGTTAACTTATAATAAGCTCATCATTCTACAAATCAGCATTTTCTTTTACCAATTTAAACTCCAGATAAAGTCAGAAAATCTGCCCATATGTAAGCAAATGTTCATGCAGAACATAACTTATCGACGTGTGACTTGAGAATCAAACCATATATCTTCAAATGGCATAATAAATACTAAGGTCGGAGAGAAAGAAACATCGATACATTTGCCAAACGCTATTACTTCAACTGAATCAATGATGTTCCTGAGTCCTGACACATAAGTGTCCTGGTATAGTCCTAAAGCTCACAAATGGTTATTCAACTTTTTGAGTCCTTTCTAGATTGATCAATATTTCATACCACAATGTTACCAAAAATCTAAGAATAATTCTGCCATGTGACAATACATCAAACAGATTTTGCAGCTTCCCGACAACTGAAAAGGTTTAGTAAAATCACACCAAACAATCACTCTTTGCACCATCCTCATTTAGTCCAAAACCAGTAGGGTAAGCTAAATGGATTTTCATTTATAGAACACGAAACACGCTCTGTTTACCTACTTATGAGCACAATAATAATTTAAATAAATCAGAAAACAAGTAAAGCGCACACAGAGATTTATAGTCGGTGTAGGTCACCTTTGTGCCCTAGGTTTTCACTCTGAAGAAGAAGAAGACTACAAAGTAATCTCTGCCCTCTCATACTAAAAAACCTGCCTCCCCAGGAACAGATCCATGACCGGATTACAAAGCCGGGTTAATACGTTACATAAAGAAAGAAAAACAATCAGTGAGCTGGGGACTAGACTGGGCTACAGCCTGGCCAATCCTCCCTACATCAGTCCCTGTGCCTCCCAAAATACTTCACCTGCTTAAGAAAATTATGGACCTAGTCAAGTATGGCATACCCTTCATGTAGAGGATACAAGTGTACAGTATGATTTGGTTCCATACGGACTAATACTAACATTAATTTAAAACTCGTTTGAAGAACCCTATGTGGGCAACTCCCTGTTATACAAGACAACTGTTAGGTGAGACATCTTGAACCAAATTTAGTGGGAAAAACAATACACACAAATCTAAATGACTTTTATATGACACTGGATCAGACTGAAATCTTTTAAAAAGCATTACATACAATGGTGACTAGACTAATCTTGTGTGTATTGTGACTGCATATAGGATGATACTGGTGTTACGTGCACTTCGTGTAGAACTGTCCCTAAATTAGGTTAGTAAGGACAAACTGTACAACTACAATATGCTTACAAGAGATCTGCTACGTTTACAGTCATTAAGGAATGACCACATTCATGTGAGTGGGCTGTAAAATTTACAGCCCTTAACGACTGTACAAGTGCATTTTTCCATGCTTACAAACCCACGTATAGCAGAAAGTTAAGCAACAAACGCATCATTTTTCATCATCCCCTTCTACTGGACGAGTAAACTCTTCTCCCTATGCTGGATGGGATTGGATTCAATCCGCCCACAGGCCTTGGAGGATCATATATTGAGGTAGGATTGAATTGGGAGCCACACATCATCAGCAATGGATTCAATCAACGCAAAAACACAAACCAAAGCCTTACGCGAGTGCCCCGAGATTCAGAAATATTGGTTACGATTAGAAATTTTGGCTTACCTTAATATCTCTTGGCTCAAAGTGTATGAATATGAAGAATCCCAGAAGAATGCCAATTGGAATTCCGATTCCAAAACCTATTATTCCCAATAAATTTCCGATGAATCCCATTGTTTTTTATCATCGAACATTGAACTCTTGTTTCATGGGTTATCAATAACTGTCAAAATCAAAGCAAAAAAGGATCGCGAGGAAGCAAGAATTGGAGGAGAAGAAATCACTTATGGGTTGTAAGTATAAACAAACAAGAGATTTATCCCAGCTGGAATTGATTAAAATACTCAAGTTAATGGATGGAAGCATTGGAAGTTTGAAACTGACAAAATAGAGTTTAGTTTAAACAAAACGTGGCATTAATAAACGTAACAAAAAAAAAAAAAAAATACATTTACATGTACATATGCCACAATTGGCAAAATTTGATTGGAAATTGAATTGCTGACAGTAATGTTTTGGTTTCTTGCTTTTCATGAACGAGAAAAGACAAAAGTAAAAATGAAATTTATTGACCTGTCATTTTATTTTATACAATTTTCTGGTTTGACTTTTCTGTTTTTATAATTTTCTCAGAACGTATCCGACATGACCTCTAAGACTTTTATGATAAAAAATAGGATTGTGTTTATCAAAAGAAATATTCAACAGAGCTTTTTTTTTTTTTTTTTTAATAGAGTTTCTCCACCACGTATTAGTGATATTAAATAAATAAAAAATAAAAAAAATCTTGGCATATGTTTTGAAGGAGTGGAGTATGATATAGATATCTTTCAACACTATAATTTATTAATACGTGAATAACTTAAGGCTTCTAGACGTTTGACAAAATCAGCTCAAAATACTAGGCAAAATCATCAAATTATCACCTATTCGTGTGCATTGATAACTAAAAAAACCAAAAATATATATATATTTCACCTTCAAAAACCAATTTTTATAAGAAGCTGCTATTTTAATCCACAGTTCAATACTCATTTTATGTTAAGCTGCTATATGAGTGATCTGTTGAGCATCAATACTCATTTTATGTTGAGCGCCGACGACGTGTCATGTAATTTCATTGGTGGATAAATTTATGGTAGACCTCAACATTTAAATTAAATTTAAAATTTACGTATGAATTTATATGACACATCACCGTTGCTTAACAAAAGATGAGCGATAATGATCATTAGATAATTCCTTGTAAAGAAAAATATTGTATGTTGCTATGCTGTTAGAATTTGCTCCTCTGCGAAGCTTTTCATATTCAAGAAAAATCATGTTTAATAAAAGATAAAAACTTTGTGTTCTCTGGAAGTTACTGAGGAATACAGAATCAAAGGACAAAGAGGAAAGCGAAGAACAATAGGCATAGATTCATTTTGAATTTAGTTGAAGATATTTTTTTATAAATATAAGGCTAGATTGATAGATTTTATTTTTGTATATTTGAGTAAATTTACTTGAAGTTAAACATGTGATATAGAAAAAAAAAAAAAAAAAAAGGAAGTTAATACATATATAAAAATGGTGGTTATATTCACACAACATTTTTTTTTTAACAAATCCATCACATTTTTATTATATTAAAGGTCTTTAACGTTTATCTATTACACTTTTATATCCTTAACTTTTTTTCTTCATCACATTCTTATTTTTAACATTTCATTGATTGGAAATCTTATTCTTAATCATAATTTAAGTTCAAAAATATTGTTGACGTACTTTAAAATGGTGATCAAATATTTAATTACATTTTTACATTATTATTTCTTTTGTTTATTTAAAAGTACAATAGGCAAATGAACTTTTTTACTCTATTTTGAAGAAATTTTTGGAGAGAAATAATAATCAAGAATAATTTATGTTAATTTGAGAATAAAAAATAGATAAAAAAATTTGAGACATAAATGTAATAATAAATAAAGGTTATGAACATTCAATGCAATTAAAATGTAATCTAACTATTAAAAGCATTTAGCATATAAGTTTTTTGATGAAAATAATAGCTCCCTTTATAAAACCTATTTGATTAAATTTATAAATCATTTATAATTTATAATTTTTACAAATTTCAGTGAATTCATAAGTATTATTTGTTACTCATCATTTATAAATTCTTTCCCAATGGAGGCTCAATATTTTGTCCATTTCAGGAGGCCAATATTTCAAACTACATTAAATAAGGATGGAGACTATAGTGATTCCAACGAGTGCTAGTTGTACACAGACAGGGACGGAGCTAGGCGGGACCGCCCCCCAACATTGTCCGCGGTACACTATTCCTAGTTAATTTATAATGTATTTTTCAGTTTCGCCCCCCCAAGGTTTTGACTCGTCCCAAGATTTTGAAATTTTTTATTTTTTTTTCCATTAATAAATATTGAGCAAATAACTTACACTTTAAAATTCAACCATACAAAAATCTTAGATTTAAACAAAAGATCCAATAGTTACTTAAATAAATAAATAGCCAAAATCCAATCCAAAACCTAAGTTCTCAATTCTCAAACCCAACTAATTAAAACCAAATTCTCAAGCTGGTTTATGCATAATGCATGTTTACTTGTTTTGTCTAGTGTATAATTTTGATTTCTCATTGAAAGGAAAATGTTGGGATTGTGATTTGTGACTGGTGCACTATTAAAGTTGATTTCGTCATTTTGTGTGTTCAATCCTAATAAGTCTTATTTATGAATATTTGAATTTAAGAATTAAGTAGAGTAGTTGCTGTTAGTTTGTGTAATTGTGTTAGTTATTGAATATTTGAATTTAAGAAATTAGTAGTAGAATAGTTAGTAGTGATTGAATTGAACATTGAATTTCAGTACTATTTTGGTACTCAAAATCGTCGTTTTCAATTCTCTTAGTTAAAAAAAAATTTCGGGGGCTCCGCCCCCGAACCCCCGGGAGGGGGGCCCGCCCCCCTCCACCCCCATATTTTCGCCCCCCCCCCAACCAAAAATCCTGGCTACGTCCCTGTACACAGAGGATGATTTCCTTCGTTTTCAAGATGGTTCCTAATTTGGAGGAAGTGTGGAACGAGATTGACATGCATGTCTTAAAATGTGTTGTTAAAGACATTAAATTAGGGGTGGTAATTCGGCTCGTCGTCTAAGAGACCCGTGGTTCGACTCAAAAAAAGCTCAAAATGACTTGGCTCATGGCCCATGACCATCGAGCCAAGGCTCAGGTTGAGGCTCATTTTTGAGTAACGGTTTGATTGGCCCATGTGACTGGACAAGCCACTCCGAGGCCGACTTGTGTGACAGGACAATAATGGCCCGTGACACGGCCATAGGCAGCTTGCAAAGGCTCGAATTGAGTCTCATTTTTTAGTAACAATTCGATTCTGAGCCGGCCCATGTGACTATAGAAGTCACTCCAAGGTCGTCTTGTGTGACAGGCCAAAAATGGCAGTGACAGTGTCATTTTTGGCCTGTGATTATACAGGCAGCTTGCAAGCAAGCATGCTAGCCGCTGTGTAGCTGCTTGCAAGAGGCAACACGATATAAAAAGAAAAAAAAATAGAATTTCACGATTAAATTTTTTTAAAAAAATCGAATTAGCTCGGGCTTGATACCAATATAGAGTATGCTATTCACCTTCGAGACATGCCTTGATTTTTCATCCGAGCTTGGGCTTGGCTTGGGCAAAAAAAGTCCAACCATTTTTTGCACAGACCGCGCTTGAGTCACGAGTCTTGGCTCTTGAACCGGTTCGACTCATTTACATGCCCACATTGAATATGATGGGTGTTGAAATTTCTTTAATATGAGTTTGATATTTGTGTTCGATTCAAGGGCGGAGTGAGGAGGGGCAAAAAAAAAAAAATTCTACTAGGTTGACATACAAAAATAAAAAATAAAAAAATTCAGAAGAAATAATTTTTTTTTACACTAAGAATTAAATGGCCCCTGGGGCAGGGCCTTGCCACCCCCTCCCTTCGCCCCTAGTTCGATCTTATGCCCTGTTTGATAGGACGAGTTTTTCATGGAAGTTGGAAATTATTTTCCATTTTCCACATTTTTTGTTGTTTGATAACCAAAATTTTCTAGGCAATTGGTTTTCCAACTTCACCTCATGTGACACTATTTTTCACATTTTCCTTGAATTTGTTTTTTCATGGTTTTGGTGGTTTTTGGTTTTCTATGCAATTTTTTTTTATTTTTTTTTTCTGATAATGGAAGCAAAATTATATCCTCAATTGTAACAAATTTTATCCTTTTAATAGGCAATTTTCATGAAAAATGAAGTCAAATGAATACCAAAAGATCAAAAAATTTAATATTTTTCAGGTGGAAGATTTTACCAATCAAACACAATTAATTGACAATTCCAGTAAAGCAAATTATATGTAATTCAATTCTCTGAAATTCATTTTCTTTCCACCCAAATTCCATTATTGCAATCAAACGGACCCTTAGAAAGTTATGTGGTCTAAAAATAGATAAGACGATTAATTTAAATTGACCATCAAATTAAAACTTTGTCGTTTTTAAAATAAATTTAATTGTGATAAATTTTATGGTGAACGAATAAGTTGAAAAGTTTATAGAGAAGGGAGAGGACGTATCCTCTTATGATCTATTTGTGATGGTCGTGTTTGCCATAAAGTGGGTTGTTGATGGAGTAACCTAAAAAATACATGCAAGGCTTGATTTGTGATTAGTATTTTAGTTTATTTGATTTTCTTTAATGTGTGCTCGCTTTATGATTAGTATAGTCGTTGGCTTTTGTTTTGTTCTTTTGAAACTAACTTTTTACTCCAATTTTGGAGATGAATTGAAATTCGTAAGAGTCAAAAATTTAGCGACAGCATATTTACCATCAATCCTTGCACTTTGCTAATTCAATTTTCCCATCTTGACGATACATTAATTGACCACTCGACATTTAACTCAAAGAACTAAAGAGAAAAAACAGTCTTGTCGTAGTTTCTTTAAATTAATTTTCAACGATCATTATATTTTCCTCTACTATGCGTGGTAAAATAGTTCTGCATATCAACTTTTTAAAAGATTATGCGAATTTTAATTAATATCGGAATTATGGTCCTTGGTAGTGGCAAATACGAATACAAAATCTCATCCAAGTAAATCTCATCCGTCCCATAAAAATAGGATTGCTTTCCTTTTTTCTTTATCCTAAATTATAGGTTACTTTCCTTGTTTAGAGTATAATTAACGTCTTCTTAATTTTCTAATATAATATCTTTTCGGGAGCCAGTGGAAATGAATCTGAAGTACATCAATTAGTAAGTGTGAGAGAGATGTCAAATGGGCTTCTTACTTCCCAAAGAGATTCTCCTACATCTAAAGTTCACTTCTTCTATATCTTGTTAACGGCAAATATGAATTACTATTATTCAATATGAGAGTATAATAGGAAAAATGTAAGTAAAATTTATAGTTCCAGCATATACTAATTATTTTTCTCAATCTAAATAAAAATATGAACAAATCTATCTATATGGGACGAATTGAGTAATTAATTTGACCGTCAAAATATCACCATTCATTAAAAGGTTTTTTAAAAAATGAATTTAGATTTTAGAGAAAAATAAAAAAAGTACTTTTAAATGAAGTCGATATAGTTTTTCTATTGGGTACTTAAAGAAATATGATTAATCTTGAGATGCTTTTGAAAAATCATTATAAACATGAGCTAAAACATAAATACTACAATTTCACATCATCATCACCGTAAAAAAAAATACGGTGGAAATAGCACATTGAAAAAGGTTTAAAATCGAAATCTTGAAAGCTTCAAATCAAGCAAAATCGAAATCATAAGACAAAATCTTATACAAATCAAGCCCAAACAAGGTCAATGGCTGCTTCAACTACATTTTATTCTAAGTTTTCTTTTTCAAATCTACAAATAATCAACTCAAATCTAAATATTTGTACATTTCTGACTTTTAATTCAATTAGTTCATATTTTGTTTGATTATTGAGTAATAAATTATATATTTCGTGATTATTCATTAAAAAGAAAGCAATTATAAGCCAATTTTTAATGATAAATGGTAATTCAATGTTTTTACTTAACTGTGGGAACTATGAACACAATTTTCACCTTAATTTGCTGAGATTTTTTATTTTAGAACATACGATATTACATCTTTAGATAATGATTTTGAGTCACAATATATCTTATTTGAATTCTTTTTTATCAATTAAAGAGATGCATACATTTGTGTTTGTGAAAAATAAAATATGAATTCAAACCTTGCTTTATTAGAAAAATGAGATAATATAACACTTTATCTGTCTTTTGCTTATGAATTAATATGCTGGAATTTAAAAATGACAAACTTTATCACTTAAAGAGTCTTACACTATTTCATTTGTATTCTTTTTATAGATATAAATAAATTAACGTTTTCATTTGTCATGAAGACAAATGGAAACAAGATAACCGTTAAGTCCATATCATAATTTACAATTTCTAAATTTGTAATTGACAAATTTTTTAGTCAAAATCAAATCTTGGTTGAATTATATTAGGAGTTTATCGAATTGTAATCAGAGTCAAAATATGAGTTATTGGGTCCTAATTAAAATCAAAACAGTTTGGGTTGATAGTATATTATTTGAAGGAGTCTAAAATGTTCAAGAAGATTACATATGATCAAGGGAATGCAATTAGAAATCTAAAAAGTGTCAAAAGGTCGTACAAGTTATACTCCAAATTCTCAGTCGCAACTCGCAACGCATTTTTCACATAGAAAATATTATAATTTGGACAAGGTTAATTCTAGAAGAATAGTACTCATTTGAGTTAGCTTTCCAACGCATTTTAAATCTCCTCAATTGGATATTGGGAAGAGAAAGTTATGATAAAAATACTACGACTCTTCAGCTGCTGCTCGCCTATCCCTAACTTGGCGCTCGAGCTACAGGTCGACGTTCAGAAATCTGTTTTGCTTCAAACACTTGGTTTTTAATCTATTTTCATCTTAAACGTTTTTTCCTATATATATCATACCCTATGACCATCCAAAAGTGTGTTGAATCATATTTATTCCATAGAGATCGTTCATTTGAAGATCCAAAACATTTATTGATTCTAAGATTCAACCACTACAAATTACTCGATCCATAAATTCTTTCAAATCATATTTTGTTGATCAAGTTATATCGTTTCATATAAAACCACATATCAAAACACCTAAAATATTTTGATCAACACCAAATCACATAATTCATCGGAGATAAATCGATATCAGGGATCGGGAACTGTTGAAGAAGCACAAATTCAAGAGGACTAAGGTCGAGGTACTAGGAGTCGGGACATAGCGTCGGAGCACGTAGTCCAGGAGGGCTAAGGTATAAATCAAGAGTCGAGATTTGTTTTGAAAGAACACACCTCCAGTATGATCAATGGAGATGACAGCAATTGAAGTCAAAAGTTCTACATTTTTGATAAGTTTGGATAGTACTGTAAGTTTGCTTCGATTTATCGTGAATTATTAACTTGCAAAGTGCCCAAAAATTTTACTCGGTTGATGTTTCTCTATGATCATCTTTGGTGTTCTTTATTACTTTAATTATTATTTGTGGTACTAAGATTTGTGATAAATTGACTTGTTTGATCTAACAATTTAGAAATAATTAAAAAGTGACTTCTTGTTTTTAATTGTGCAATTCCGCATGTGAGTCTACATAATTTAAAATTTTCAATAACGAATATAAAAGTAACAAAATGATTTAAATCGTTGTCCCAGTAGAGTGCACATTCAACAACCTTTTTTAAAACATCTATGTCACCTTTTTCAGGAAATCAAGTTTAACACTATTAAAAGAAACTAAAATTGTCATAGTTGTTATTGATATGCAATTCCGTGAATAAAATAATTGGTGTATCCTTATGTTTACACTAAGTTAAAATAGGCAACAATTTTATAAAATTCAGAGTGTATGATGTCACTTTTTTAAGGAGATAAAGTACATTGCTAAAAAGTATAAAATCCATTTTTCATAAAAAAATCATATCCAATTAAACAAATATTCAATTGGTATGATTAACGAAAAGTGACAGAAATTTAAAAAAAAATAAAAATTGACAAAACCAATTTGTGGGCTTTTTTGGTTTTTGAGTTTTGATCGTATTTAATACAGAAATTATAGTTTTAATAAATTTTAAGGGTTTAATCGATATTTCATTTTTCGGAGATAATGGGCCTAATTTCCCATAGGAGTCGATAACATTTCATCTGGGTAAACAAGTAAAGGGCCTAATCCAGGTTTTGGGGAAATTACAAAAATCAGGTGTATAATTTACACCAATTCAAAAATTAGGGTGAAAGTTTAATTGTTCAAAAATCAGGTATGTTATTTTATATATCAAACCCTAAATCTATTCAGACCCTAAAATTATTCTCTCTCTCTCTTGCCACCGCCCCGCAGCCTCCGTCCCCTCCTTCCCATCATCATCCCCATCCCTATCCCTTCTCCCTCCTTCTCCTACCCCTATCTTTCTCGCCTCTCTCCACCGTTCGACGCTGCCTTCGCACAGTAGCGTCGCTGCTGCAGTTCAGGCATCATCACGACGCCGTTCGGGTAGTTGCTGCGGTTCACGGTGGTGATGGTGGGCTCGGTGATGCCACCGCTGTAATGAAGAGTCGTTGATGGTCAAATCTGCTTGCGGTGGTTTTCATGTCTCAGTAGTGGTGCTGCGGTGGTGAGATGCCAACGATGGTAGTGAATCTGCTTGGGATGTGGCAGTGGCAGTGGAGGTCAATTGTAGTGACGGTGATTTTTTAAGTTGGATCTTGTGTGGTGGCGTCTGTGGTGGTGGATCGGCGTTTGGGGTAGTGGTCGTGCTTTGTTTGGTGGCTGTGGGTGGTGGCGGTGTTTTGTGTGGTGGTGGTGGCTGATTTGTGGTGGATCTGATTTGTGTCTGAGGTGTTTTGTGTGGCGGCGTATGTGGTGGTGGATCGGCGTTTAGGGTGGTGGTCGTGCTTTGTTTGGTGGCTGTGGGTGGTGGCGGCGTTTTGTGTGGTGATGGTGGTTGTGGGTGGCGGCGGCGGTATGTGACCAAGTATTTGATTATCTGTGACCTAGTATTTAACTGTGACCTAAAAATTTGACAATATGTGACTGAAAAATAATCTGTGACCAACAAATTTGAAAATATGTGACCAATGAAATTAACCATTTTTTATCTGTGACCTAAAAATTATATAATATGTGACCGTAAAAAAATTCGTGACCAATTAATTTGGGAATATGTGACTGTATGACCTATAAATTTTGATATATGACCAACTAATTTGAAATCTGTGACCAACGAATTAATTGTGACCTATAAAAACTTTGAACTATGATCGTATATTGTAAATCTGTGACCAGAATGGTCACATGAAATAGTCGCCGGAATAATTGTCGGAATCGGAACAATCACCGAAACCGTCGTCGGAGAAGAGTGGTGGTCGGAATGGTTGCCGGAATAGCCCCCGGAGTGGTATGGGTGGTACATGTGGGATATGTTAATTATATTATATTAGAATTAAATATTTAATAATAAATTGATTTAATAATTTATTATTTCATAAATAAATAAAAAACCTAATTTTTGAATTTTCAAACTATAAACCTAATTTTTAATTTAGTGTAAAGTAAACACCATGTTTATGAATTTTTCCCCTAGGTTTTGTTGATAGAAACTGGTCTGAAATATGGGCTACCCAAATTCACTTCATGATTATCAATCATCAATCCAGCCCGTTAGTAAACCATCAACGAAAAAGGACCATTTGCAGGGAATATATAGGGGCCTGAATTGGAAAATATTAGGTTTTATTAAACTTATATGTACTTTTTGATAAATTATAGTTTATGTAACTTTTGAACGTATAAGTAATTTTTTAGCAAATTACTGCGTATGTATAAATCTTATTACAATGAATCGATCCTTTTTACAATGCATATAATTTTAATCTCAAAATGAGTTAATCCTTCTTAAAACTTTAAGTAATTTTTAAAAAATACTAAGCAACACACAAAAATCGCCACCTTCCCCAATTTTGTTTGCCACAAATCACCAAATGCAACATTGGAATTGAACGGCAACACTATTATCACGACCAAGAACCACCTCCAACATACTCGACTCAAAATTATTTCATTATAGATACAAAAATCCTCGAGAATGGGAATTTTCATAATGTTACCATTAGAAGAGAAATATCACTCTAACTCACCTGCAACATAATATTTTTATGGAAGCATCTCAATTGTCGCATTGGCATGGCAAGAAGAAAATGGTGAAAATGAATAATGCAAACTTTTCTTGTGTTTAGACAAAACGATGATTTTTATTTTAAATTTCGCTCTTAACCTCTCGAAAGAAACTCAAACCCAAGTCATCGATCTGGTAAAATTTCGTTTTTACCACTCGAATTAGACCTCTACCCCACAAAATGACAATTCTGAATAATTTTTTAAAACTATCCTTGTTCTTAATTTCCTTTCTCAACTTTGGTCCATTCCACAAGATTTCCTCCCACGACTATCTAGTAAACTAATAATAGCGAAAAAACTAGATTCTTGAGAGTAATTCATGTTGTCCGTATGGGTATTTGTCCTTTTTAACGTTATTCTTAACTGCCGAAAGTGATTGGATTAAACCCTAATCGCAGTCTTGAGTGGTTTAATCTTATCGTTAATAAAAAATGTGTCATTTAAATACTTTATCCAATATAACCAAAAGATTAATAATATATGTGTCGGGATAAATTCTATCACATTAAACAAGGGCTCGTTCGACAGGGCTTTTGTACCTTATAGAATAGAAGAACCTTTCGAGTAAGCTACGGTAATTAGTGTTTAAAAACTAATTTTTAAAAGGGTTTCCACTTTCGAGAGAGTTTTTATAGGAAGTCATATTGATTACTTTTATAAAAATTAAATTAATAAATCCTAAAAGTAAATTTTCAATCTCAAAAACTCATTTTGACTTATCAAAAATCATGTCAAACGGATCAAAAATTATGATCAAATACAACTCTGAAGACTTCATTGGACATTTATATTTTAAAATTCACACAGTCATATACTAACTTATGCATCGAAGATGAATAACGTACTCTATATTGGTAACACGAGAAACGAAGAGGAAGAATCGAAAAAACATTTTTTGATCGTAACCCTATTGTCATAATATAAAACAGAAAAACAATTTTTGATTTTTATGTTAGTTTTTTAAGGGATTATGCTACAGTTCAATGAATGTTCTTGAGATGCGAGCATATAATAAAATTATAATTAGACAAAATAATTATATTTGGGAAAGTAAATGCTGTTTAGATTCATTGAACTGCCAACGGTTGATTCCATCATGTGCAAATTATGTGGAATAAAAAAAAAATAAAAAATTATTGGATTTTTAAAAATATTAATATTTTTTAAGACACGATTAATTGTATTACTTTATTAAATCAAGAAGTCGGTTTAAATTCGTAATATTAAAAATTAGAAACACGCTACACGAACAGAAGGATGATCAACAGAAATGTACCAAATTTCTCACATCATGTGGGCCCGCACAATTTAATATACATTGGGGCCCACCCCATTGTGAGTTTCTGGTGCATTTTCTGTACAAATGACAAAAATGTAAAAATTAAAGTTGTATCCAATTATTGTTGTTTGCATTAATTTTTGGACGATTTACCAACCAAAAGTCCTCCAGCCTCCAATTTTCCCAGAGGTTTGATGGTAGTGCCAAAATTTTATGGTTAAGACCCTGTATCACTTTTTGGGGAGATTAAGGACTCCAGATGCCAAAACTTAAAAGTTAGTGACCTCGATTGCAATTTATCTCAAAACGTTAAGGGCATTATTGCAACGTAGTAACGAACTCCAAAGTGCAAACAATAATACAATAAACAAAAATTTATAATAATACTATTTATCATAGTTATGTGTCATTATTTTGAGAAAATTGAGTTTTGAAATATTGATGATTTTTTAAGAATATGTGATTAAAAAGCATGAAAAAATTTTGAGTTTACGTACATAATATTTTATCGTGTAAATATGTGATTGAAATTAAATCCCTGTTTGGTACAAATTAAAATTTTCATTTTTATTTTTCTACTCATTTTCAGCCACACTTTTTTCAATAAAATAATATTTTTCATCACATCAATAATTTTTCTTTCTTTTTCAACCACACATTCTCCATCAATCTACTATTACAAAATACATTCTTCCAAAATAATTTGGCTCAAACACACACTAAGTATGAGAATTAAAGAATTTTATTTTTAAAGTGAGACAAACAGCGGCTAAGCTCCTATATGGCTTAAAGTTGTAAGTTTCATAAAATATTTAAATAAATTAATTGTTAAATTTGAATTGAAATTAAAATCAAATTTTAATCGTAACAAAATAGGGGCTAAGCCTCTATATAGTTTCGATAAAGGTGAGATTTTTTAGTAAATTTTAATAAAAATTGATAAAATCTGTGGTTGAAAGTCGATAAAAATTGTGAGTCTCGTGAAATGACCTTGCTATTTGTACATCTCGATTGACAGAAAAGATGACGTGAAATTTTCAAGAACATTTCAGCCTTCGTTTTTTTTTGTTTTTTTTTTAATTCCCACAAACTCCACATCAGTAAGAAATATTTCATCTGTCATTTTTCTAGTTAAATAAATTGTACAAATAGCTTAATTCCTCATGAAATGTGGTGAGTTTTAGAATATGTGGACTTATTCCATGATACATTAATTAATTAATTATAATAAATTATAAAACTTAAATTAGTATAACATACTTTTTCCAGAGCAAGTGCTAAGTAAGTTACCAGGTAATGCCACGGGCCGAAGAATAACCTATTTTTCAATTCTAATCAACAAAGAACGTGGAAGATGACACATTGTTTAACAAATTTATTGAAAACATCAACAGATTTTATTTATTTATTTTTGGGTGTATGGTCGACCATAACACTACAATAGTGATTAATTAATGATGCCACGATTAATTAATTTAAGGTTTGTCTCCAAGAATCTCGAAGAGTCAATAATGTCTTGGGAACTTATCGTAGCCTAGCAGAAGCATCATGGTTTGCCACTCATGGAGTTTATTCTGGTTCTTTTATATATTCAAAAATACACTTCTCATTTAGAAATTTGAAATTCATATTTGGTAGAAATTGTTTTAAAAGTTTGATTTTTTAAAATTAATTCGTAACCGAACATTTTTCAAATAATTTTACACGTGGATTCATAATTTTTTTTTTTTTTCTATTTTGTAACCACACATTTAAGAAAAATCATTTTTCATAAAATCTATTATGAAAAATCAAAATGAAAAAGGCTCAGACGCAAGTCTTTGATTAAGATTTACGTTTAGTGAATATGTGTACTTAATGACCAAACGTGTTTAACAAGCAATACTTCGCAAGGATTCCTATTTGATTTTGTTAAAAAAAATTGATAAAAATTTAAGTCAAAATTAATAATTAATCATAATTGCATTTGATGGATTCATAATTTTTATCAATTTTTAATTATCAAACTTTACTACAAATCTGTTTTTAGCAAAATTAAAGAGGGATTAAGTAAGACTAGGTGAGATGAAGTCGAGATTTGTGAAATATTTAATTGAAATAAGTTAATATGCTATATGGATGATAGTAGTATTATAGTTAAGAAAATTAAAAGATCGAGGTTTACGTCTCGTTGCCAACTTGTCATGCTTCAAACTTTAATGCAACGAGAGTGTATAAAAGACGAGCGTAATAAATTACTAGGTTCATTCTTTAACAATTTAATCTTTAGATTAAAAAAAAAAAAAGATTAATATGACATGTTTATTTATTAAATATAGTATTTAACAAGATAAATGCATGCAATAAAATTACAATCTCTTTAGCGTATCAAACATGTTTTATATGGTTACATGTCAAAATAAGTTTAGACCAGACCGCGTTGATTTTTCTAAACCACCGATAATATTGAATATACAAAAATATATTAAATATAAAAACATCTAGGAGAGTTAGGATTAGGATTAGGATTTGGGTTTGGTATATCAGCTGTGCTTCAGCTACAGCATTTAGGGGGCTGTAAATTTACAGCCCCCTAAATGCTGTACAAACAGCATTTTTCTTGGTATATAGACCATGTTTGATGTTGTTAAAAAATAAGATTTTTAGTAAATTTTGATAGAACAATCAAATGTGTTGTTGAAATTGATAAGAAATATAGATGACATGAAATGTGTATTGAAATTAACTATTGACTTTAATTTCGATTTTTATCAACATTTTAAGCTAAACCGAAGAAGGGAATATTAGGTCATTGACTTGACTTAGAAATCGTTACAAACATAAGTGGTCCATGTTTGATTAACTAAAAAGATTGACTAAGACTTTGTTTGATCCCCATTTTTTTTAAATTACTTTCTCTCTCTTTTCATTTTAATCACACATTTTTCAATAAGCATCTGTTTGAGTCACATTAAAATTATGATTATCATTCTTTTACTCATTTTCAACCACACATTTTTCAATAAAATAATATTTTTTATCACGTCAATAACTTTTCCTTCTCTTTCAACCACACATTTTCTATCAATTTACTATTTCAAAATACATTCTTTCAAAATAATACGGCTCAAACACACCCCTAAAATAATATTAAACACAACCCAAAATTTTCTTTTTCCATTTTCCATCAATCTACTATTCCAAAATGTATTTTACTCAAAAACTGAGACTCGAACATGCCATAAGATTTAAATCAAAATCAATAATTAATTTTAATCGTACATTTAACGAGATTCATAACTTTTCAAATATAAATTCTATCAACTTTTATTAAGATCTAATAAAAATATGATTTTTTTTTTTTTATCTAAACCGGATATTTTCAAGTAAAAGTTGTTTCGAAGAAGTAGTTCAAAATTTATCTGCGTATTCTCCTTTTAACGCAAATAATCCGTCCCGTCACTTTCACGACATTCAAGCAACGCAATTAATTGATATAGAGATTGATCAAAAAAATACATTCAAGTCTCTATCCAGTTTTGGATCTTTCTAATTTTTCCACTTTCTTGCCGAGAATTCTCCGGTCCTAAGATTTTCATGGTCGCGTGTGTAACATTGGTGCGTGAAATTAAACAGGACTTGTCGTGATTAATGGACAATCTGTCAAATTGCCGAAAAATGAATGAAATGGTTTGTGAACTTCGCCTTTGAATTCTTGTGGTTGTTCAAAGTTTATAAATTTGACTTATAAGTAAAAATATTCTTATGTATAATGCCATGAGTAAGTTCACAATGATTCAATTAGCATAAACGCACCTAATGTGTAGCGTGCTTGTGACATGCCAATCATTATAAGTATTGAGTACTTCGCATGGTTGTATTGATTAAGCTCGATAATTTTTCAAAATTATCCCATTAATGGTATGTGTCAAGAGATTGAATGGTCGATGGTAAATAAAATTGAGAAAAAAAAAAATTAAACTTTTACCCATTTTTGCCTTTCAATTTTAATTCCAACAAGGAAAAACCAACAACAACCTCAGTTCTAAAGCACTACATAATTGAAAAATAAGGAAAAAAAAAATAAAAATACAAAGCACTAATCATAAGTTGATGAATTTTTTTATTAGTGCACAATATTTCGACATTTATAATTATTGGAGTCCGACCTCACTACCTCGGTATCTCTACAAATAAAGTTAGGATTAAGAAATGAACCATGCTACTGGGCCAGGCTTGGCAAGGGGTTTTGCCCTTAAGAAATACTACTAGAACAATCAAAACGCTCAAAGAGGTCGGTGTATCAAATCTGAAAGAAAGTCGTACATTGGTTGCCGTTAAAAAGGGAACATCATCATTGGCACTCTGAAAAGTCGTTCCCTCATGGCATTGTAATTGCTTGGTGTATCGCTCCCAAAGTGATATATAGGTGATGCCTATGATATCATCATTTCATACTTCACCAATCAGGGATGAACAATGATTGCTTAGACGACATGTAATCATGACCTAAGCTGACCATCTAGAAAGTATGATGACATGTATGGTCAACCTCAATAGACAATTAGGATCCTCAAATTTGGATGATGGCACATACTTTGGGGTCGACATTGTAATGCGCGACATTAGGCAACCAATTTGCTAAAAATGACGCCTATAAATGGGTCATGGGATAAATAAACAAAGGATATCTCTATAATACGCTTCAAATTTCAATCAATGAAAATTATCTCTATTTTTTTAGCAAATCTCAGCAATTACTCTCCAAAAAATTATGTTAAGTTGAACTAAATTTGTCACGTCATTTTTAGTCATCAACTATAATGATGTAAGGTATAATAGCCACTTTATCCAAAAGTTACGGTGGATGGTATAAATGCAATCCATCCTTGTATAACTAAAATCAAAGCGCAAAAAAAAAAAAGGAGCACAAGCAAGCACACGAATCAAAGCAGGCAAGGGAGGTTGAAAAAAAAAAAGAAGTTAAAGAGGCATATAGCACAACTTCGATTCATTAATGTGATTATTGAATCACAACTTAACGAACAAAGGGAGGAAGTCGATCTTGTTGGTATGGTGCCATTGACTAAATTAAACACCGAATGGATATCGATTTCAAACAGCAAATCAATGGAATAGGAATTCACCCCAAGTCCAGTTCGTCTCGAACCTACTTCCTTTTCAAGTATGCTTCTGTATTATCCATCCCACTCCATGAAAATATTTTTAGATCGTATTGACTTGAACACGGGACTTTGAGCTCTGGTGCCAACTTGGTGTGAGATCTTGTCGTCATCTTGTCCAAAAGTTATAATTGATGAGACGAATATAATTCACCATATATCACCTATAATCAAGTAAAAAAATTACACCCAACCAACTCACTCCCATTTTAAGCACGCCCATATATTAGGGGCTTATTTAATTCCCATTTTTTTAAATATATTTTTCTTTCTCTTATTTTCTACCATACATTTTTCAATAAATAATATATTTTTCTTTCTCTTATTCTCCATTGATTTATTATTCTAAAATATATTCTGTACCAAAAATAGGGTTCAAATGACTTTTTTTTTTTTTTTTTTTTTTGCTTTTTTGGTTCTAATGAAATTATCTTTCAAGATTTTCGATGGAACGAAGAAAATTCTTTTAAACCTAAACAAACAACGTTCAATCTAATGAGAGTTGCGAGAAGAGTGGTGTGCAAATTTTTTATAATACTCTCTTTCTGATATATAAAATGGAAAAGCCAACTTAAGTAACTATGGATATTAGCAAGTCAGAAATTGGTAACTATTACATTTTGATTGTTCAAGATATCAGGGTTTGTTCGACAAAGTTTTTGATAAAACTTTTAGCAGATTTCGATAAAAGTTGATGAAATATATGGTTGCAGATTTGTGTGTTCCATAAAATGCGTAGTTAAAATTAATTAACTTTGATCTCAATTTTTTACGAGACTTTTAAGCTATACCAAACAAGCACTAAATCAAAGAGTTATTTAGTGTCTAGTTCATCTTGAGTCAGCAAAGTTGATTATTTTAATTTTGAGAAAAAAATCAATAATTTTCCGCTCGTAGAATCTTTGAGTTACTCTTCAAGAATAAGTTATACGGACGAGTTGTTTATGCTGAAAAACATCAAATTTCCTCGTTTGGTTCAAATAGAAAAACAAGGATTTACAGATCCTTTTTCTCTGTCTAATTATAATTAAGGACCCTTTCCTTTTCTCATTCTACTTAGTTTAATGACTAATTAACTTATTTTGCTTTTTTCTTAATAAATTAAGACCATTGCTTTAACAAAAATAATAAATCTTACTTTATGAGATTCTGATTTGAGCATAGAATTTTTCCTCAAATGTTAAGCAAAGACAGCTTAGTATTTAAAAAAGTTGATACAGACTTGCTAGCCATTTATGTTACAATTTTTTTTTTTTTTTTTGGGCATGACGCCATTTTAACAGTTAAAGCGAACAATTATTAGGGTCCGTTTGATTGTAAAGGTGAAAAATGGGTGGAAAGAAAATGTTTTACTGTGAATTGAATTGACTAGAAAATATTTTACTGAGAATTGTAACTAATTGTATTTGATTGGTATAATTTTCCACCTAAAAAATGTTGTAAGTTTGGTGTCCCGTTTGGCTTCGTTTTTATGGAAATTATACATTAAAGTGATAATGTTTTCTACCATTATGTATAGAATTTGTTCTAATTGCAAAAAAAAAAAAAAAATATTTTTTTTACCATATCGAATAACATTCGTTTGACTTTGTTTTATATGAAAATTGTTAATAAAAGTAATTTTTTTTTCAATTGCAAGAAAAAAAAAAATTAACACAAAAAAAAAAAAAAAAGTAGGTAAGCGAAAATCCATCAAAACCAAAAGAAAACAATTTCCTTGAAAACCAAGAGAAGGAGGCACATGAGGCTGCATGAGGAAAACCAATTCCATGTAAAAATCTTCCCATCAAACACCATAAAAGCTAGAAAATGGAAAAGCTTTTCCAACTTCCTAGGAAAATCAGGTGAATCAAACAGACTCATTTTTAAAGTTTAAATTTACCTTTTACTGAAAACTCTCCTTAATTCAACTTTATCTTCAACCTTATTCGTTCGTCCATCTGTCCCCTTTTTTTCTTTTTATCTCTCGTCTGTGACAATTTTTCATATTTTCTCTCTAACTTCTTAAAAAGTTTTATTTTTCCTCGCAATTACAATATGAGTTGGAATATTTTAAGAGTAATGTTATTCATTCTCAGTGGGGTTGCAAACATAGTTTAGATGATTCTAAGTGATAGATTAGATGAGAGACTCTTTATTTAATTAATATAAACAAAGTATTACAATTAATGCAAAATAACTGAACCTTAAACTTATCTTTTTATTATGTCTTAGTTCTTACAACAAAATCTCTCTCTCTCTCTCTCATATTTTGTGACGTGAAGTAACCCCTATACATCTCTCCGTCTGTATATTTTTACACTTTTTATGCACTCTCCCAGCTTATGGTCAGTATCAGTAAACGCGTGGCTTCTTGAAAGCCTAAGATCTAACTCTGAGCAGAGACAAAGAGAAACCCAGAAAGGTAAAATCAAGAAAAAAGGGGAGAAAAAAACCCTAAAAAGCTTATATCCACTTGTCCAATCTCCGTATGTGTACAATACTTACAAATTAGTTTACTTTCGTGTTTATATACATGTTGAAGTATGAATATTTATTCAGTAAAATGTTCCTTATTTATTTTCGTACCAATTTCAGATCCATCGCAGTAAGTGTTAAATTAAGTGTGCGTGGACTTTTTGGTTTTGTTCTTTAATTTCAGCTCCGGGTAGAGGCTTTTGGGGTCTGGGGTATTCGCGCGTAAAATCAAGTCTTCTTGGTTTTAGGTGTTGTTTGTGAAATTTTGGCTGTGTAATTATTCATGTTGTGACGATATGGTGGATTTGAATCTTGATATTGTCTTTCAATATGCAGTTTAAGGTTTCAATTTTATTTTGGTTTGTTTCTTTTACTGAAGTTGTTGAATCCCTTTTTGGGAGTTGTTTTATTTGCTGTATGACTTTGAATTCACAAGTTAATGAGCAAAGAGAAACGAATCTGCTATTAGTTGTAGAATCTGCTATTAGTTGTAGTGATTAAATTGAACTCATATACACTCGTGAATTTATGATATTGGTAGACTTATATACATAATCTCTTATTGAAAGCTTTGATTCTTTTGGTTTTAGTTTACAGTAAATTTTTCTGGTTCAATTTCTTATATGCCTATTGGATTTCTGATATGTTTAAATAGATGGTGATTTCCAACATCATTTTTTAGTTGACCTTATGCAATATTTTTTTTTAACGGGTTTGGGGTCACATATTAAGATTCTTAAAACATCATTTTTTGACGAGAAAGTAATTATTTCGAATTTGAATTTTGAGGTTCCAAATGCTCACAATTGTAGCCTCGTTAAATCTAAGTTGTTCAATTGGGATTCTCGACTTTCTCGTATTTAGTATTCGGCTTTCTATTTTTCATAAATATTATTACATTTTGAGGATGATAACAATTGTTTATATTCCCACTTTCTTGCGTACAGCATTTGAACATGTCATGATGCTCAGATCTCGATATATTACCTTCATTCTTGATTTTATATTCATATTTGAAGTTGTTTTATTGAATTAGGGTGGTGAGTGCAGTTTGACATTGGAGCATTTTAGCAGTGCCTATCTTTTCGAAGTTTTTGAGCAGAGATCACAATCTTATTCTATGACATAATGAGATAATTGGCGGTCAGAAGCACCATTCAACCTATACCTCTGCTCATTATCAAGCAAAGAAGAAGAATTTGATTCAGACAAGGCTGATCTTTTTTGGGCAGGAGTGACATTGATTCTAACTTGGGATGAAGGTGTTTTAATTGTGAACATTACTGGTGTCAAAAGGTTTGCTGTCTCTGCAGTTCTCATGTGAATAATGAAATGATACTGGAATTTGTATGGATGACCGTGCAAGATCGTGAACTGGACCTCTTGGAAGATCAGGTTATAGGTTTTGGTTATCTTTTGAATACAGGGGTTGCTAATTGATTTCATACCCAGCCTTTTTAGAGGTTGGAATGCATCGTCTGTTTGCAACTGGCATATGTAATTAACTGAGCTTGGTAATGTTTGGTCATTTTTCCAGCTACACTGGAAGTGTGAATGCTCAAGAGGATAATGCTAAATTTTTACATTTGATTAATTAAAAAATGGAATCAGAGACTTTGACCACAGACCATCGGCCAAATGTTCTTCCGCGGGTTCTTGCTTCTGCTGTACCTGTGGTTTGGATTGCTATCAGCTATGTAGACCCTGGAAAGTGGGCTGCGACTGTTGATGGGGGAGCTCGCTTCAGTTCTGATGTGGTGTTGCTCATGCTTATATTTAATTGTGTTGCAATTCTTTGTCAATACCTCTCAGCTTGTATTGCCGTGGTCACTGGCAAAGATCTTGCTCAGGTAGTCATTCGCCTTCAGCATTTTATTTTGCACAAGATGGATAAATTTTTTTAGACTGGACATCTTTAGTGACTTTAGATTAAGAATTTGCAGATATTGGGGAATGAGGAGTCGACTAATACTATACATGATTTGTTACTCAGTATGGCCTTTTAATTAATTTGAAAAGTATTTGCACTAATTACTAAGAAAACAGTCATCTTGCAGAAGTGTTTTTTTGTTGTCTTGAATATTGAACCCCATAATGATCAGACTAAGCTTAATTTAAGAAAGAGCAGTGTATGTTCCTTCATCTGGTGAAAGTTTAAAATGTGCCCCCGTTCTTTATGAGCTTGCAATCTTAAGAATTATGACGTGTTATCTAGGGGTATGTAATGTACTAGATTGCAAGTTATACATTTCTCCTAATAATGTATTGGTATTGAGAGTTCGTTTGGTCTCCCTCCCCTCCTCCCCATTTTTCCAATTGACTGTTCAGTTGTTTTTTATATCTAAATTTTATGCATTATTCTGTTTGAGAGTTTCTTATTTTATGTAAATGTTGAACAATATGCTAACTGATTGTAATTGCCATTGTCAAAGATTTGCAGTGAGGAATATGACAATATAACATGCATATTCCTAGGAGTTCAAGCTGAGATCTCGATAATTGCATTGGACCTTATGATGGTGATTTTACTCTTCTTTTCTTGAAACTATTTAAAGTTAGTTGTTGCCTCTTCCGCCATCTTTCTCTTATTGATCATACATTTAACTGATTCTGGTAGGTTCTGGGCACTGCTTATGGACTTAATGCTATCTTAGGAATCGATCTATTTAACTGTGTTTTTTTAACGGGCATTGATGCCATTCTATTTCCATTTCTTGATACCCTTCTTGTAAGTTTTGCAAATTTCATTTTGTTAAAATTTTGAAAGCATTACCAATACAAATTTAAATAGTAGTCTGAGTTCATCGATATGGTTCCAGGAGAATCGCAAAGCAAAGTTCTTATCCATATGCTTGACAAGCTTAATTCTACTATGTTATGTTTTTGGAGTTCTGGTAAGTCAACCTGAAAGATCATTTTCAATGGGTGGGATGCTTACAAAGTTGAGTGGGGAAAGTGCATATGCCTTGATGAGTCTCCTTGGAGCAAGTATAATGCCTCACAATTTTTACCTCCATTCTTCCATTGTACAGGTCTCTCTCTCTCTCTGTGTGCACATTCGCGTTTTCATTTGCACTAGCATTCGTGCAGGCATGCATATATTCTTTTTATTTTTGTGGGATTCATGTTGCCGCATTTGGCAGTACTTCCATGCTGTGGCTGTTCCTTTATTACAGGGCTCTTTAGAAAATTATTCTGTGATGATGCTTGTATGCCTTTAAGACAATTTTTTTGATGTTTGGTCTATGGAAAGTAGAAATTATGATCATTATGAATTGTCTCCGTGTCGCTCGTTCCCTGAATATTTTTAGGCACTTTCCCTTAGTTTTATTTTCCTGATTGACATTTTATACATTGTGTTCTGGAATGATATTAAGTTGTCGACTTGAGAAACTTTGTGCATTTGACATAATCGCCTTGATATCATCATATGCTTGCTTACATCTGTACAAACTTTGGAGTGCTCCGACAATGACTTTAATTGATTTTTCTGATCGACATCAAGCTTTTGCAGTCAATAACACTTTGGGTTAGTAGTGGCTAGGGTGTATGTGCGTCTCTCTCTTCTTTTTCGTTTTTATATTGGTTATTTTTTCTTTATAGATTAACAAAATCTGCTCATTTTTCACCATTCCTTTATTTTGCAGCAAGTTCAAGGGCCAACTACTGTTTCTATAGGGGCCTTGTGCCATGACCATTTCATTGCCACTCTATGCATCTTCAGTGGCATTTTTCTGGTGAACTGTATGCTAGTGAACTTGGCAGCCAATGTGTTCTACAGTACAGGCCTCGTTTTGCTCACTTTTCAGGATGCATTGTCATTGTTGGATCAGGTCGAGGTTGGATATGCTATATATTGTTTTCCTGTTACCCATATTCAGTTGCCGTTTTCTCATGCATACATTCTAATGGAACTCTCTTAATAATAATGCAGGTGTTTAAAAGTTCGATAACTTCATTGGCCTTGATACTGATATTGTTTTTCTCTAATCAAATAATAGCATTAACATGGAGTCGTGGTAGGCAAGTAATTATCCATGATTTCTTTGGAATGGACATTCCTGGTTGGCTTCATCGTGCAACCATCAGAATAATTGCCATCATTCCGGCCCTTTATTGCGTGTGGAATTCCGGAGCTGAAGGCATATATCAACTCCTGATCTTTACACAGGTTATGGTTGCTCTTCTGCTACCATCTTCTGTTATTCCTCTATTCCGAGTTGCTTCATCCAGATCAGTTATGGGTGCTTATAAAGTTTCCCAGCTGGTTGAGTTTTTCGCTTTAGTCTCGTTTATTGGGATGCTGGGGCTGAAGATTATTTTTGTAATAGAGATGATATTCGGCAATAGTGATTGGGTTAATAATTTGAAGTGGAGCATAGGGGGTAGCTTGCCTATTTCTTATCTTATTCTTCTGGCCACAGCTTCTTTCTTTCTCTGTTTGATGCTTTGGCTGGCAACCACTCCATTGAAATCTGCAAGTTTCAGAGTAGATAACTGGGAGCCCAAATTTTCTGTGCCAGAGGCATTTGCAGAGAGAGATCAGATAGAAACTAATGGTGTGCAATATCAAATAGATAAGGCTACAGAGGTCCAAGTGCCCAGTTTGTTGGATAAATCTTTGGGAAGCCATCAAAACGTATCAGTTCAAAGTCCCAGTTTAAAATCTACTGAAATGCTGTTGGATTCTGAGAGTAATCTTCATTTGACCACAATTGAGGAGAATAAATCTGAAATCACATTATCAGGTGCTTCTGTGCGCTCTCCTGAGGCGTCTGCAACCCTTGGAGAGACAGCTATGGCTAAACCTGTTTGCAAGGTTCTTGAAGATGAATCTACGGATGCCTTCACCTTCAACACTGAGACAAAGAACATAGGGGAAAAGACATCGAGTATAGAGGGAAGTAACCAGAATGAGAGGTATGATGAAGGAGAACCTTTGGAGCCAAAAGAATCCACTAAAGATGTTTCTGAAAGCATACAGTCTTTGACATCTGAAGGTCCAGGATCATTTAGAAGTCTTAATGGAAAAGGTGATGATTTAGGAAGTGGTCCTGGAAGTCTATCAAGATTAGCAGGACTAGGCCGTGCTGCAAGGCGCCAATTGACTATAGTTCTTGATGAATTTTGGGGACAGCTGTTTGATTTCCATGGGAAAGCCACACAAGAAGCCAAGGGTAAGAAACTAGATGTTTTGCTGGGGATTGATTCAAAGGTAGATCCAAAATCTTCCTTTGCATCAGTTGAAGTCGAAGGCATTACTACAGAATCTACTGGATATTCTCTAACTATGGGTGGAAGAGGATCTGACTTGAGAACTTCAAGTCTTTACAGTCCCCTTCAACAGATTGGACGTAGTGGTATGGAGTCCTCTCTTGGGGTTCAGCATGGGTCTCCAATGCGGTCGACTCAAATGCAATTATTTGATGCAGACGTGCAAAGTTCCAGCCACAATGCACTTGACTCTGGTGAGAGGCGCTATTACAGTGTGCATGTTCCAGCATCTTCTGTTGGCTATAACCAACAGCCAGCCACTATTCATGGTTATCAATTGGCTTCCTATCTCAGTCGAATGTCTAAAGAAAAAGATTCTGATTATATAAATGCTCAATTGGAGTCATTAAACCAGAAGTACTCACCCTTGATCAAATCAAACTACGTAGATTCATCTGCTCGTCTGTCGAGACAGAAGCTGCAGAGTGGGGTGAGCGCCCTCAGGCCACCTGGTTTTCACAACATTCCCGTTTCTCGAAACAGTTCATTGAAATCTGAACGAGCAGTTCACGACCTTTCCTCTCCTGATCCTGCGGATAATACTAATAGCTCAGTCAATGTGAAGAAATATTACAGTTTACCTGACATATCAGGACTTCGTATCCCACAGCAAGACTATTCTCTGTCTGGTAACAGCCCCCAGTGGAAGAATCAGGTGGGATATGGGCAATCCATTAGCCGCCTAGCACCTGTGCAAACCTGTTCCAGTGCTTCTTCGTTAGCCAGTACTGCTTTGGGATTTGGTGAACTCTCTCCTTCAAAAGTCTGTAGAGATGCTTTTTCCTTGCAATTTGGTTCAAGTTCGGGGGCTGGTTCTTTGTGGTCTAAGCAGCCCTATGAACAATTTGGTGTGGCTGTTAAATCTCCTGCCCATACTCAAGAATCTGCAGCTACAATCGATTTGGAAGCAAAGCTTCTGCAGTCTTTTAGAAGTTGCATTTTAAAGCTTCTGAAATTGGAAGGATCTGATTGGTTGTTTAGCCAAAATGATGGAGCCGATGAGGATCTTATAGATCGAGTGGCTGTAAGGGAGAGAGTCCTGTATGAAGTTGAAACTAGTGGTTTAGACAGGAAGCTTGGTTCTGGAATAAAGATAGACGAGACAGACTATATGAAGTTGCTGTCAATTCCTCATTGTGGTGATGGATGTGTTTGGAGAGTAGATCTTGTTGTTAGCTTCGGGGTATGGTGCATTCACAGGATTCTTGATCTTTCACGCATGGAAAGCAGGCCGGAACTCTGGGGAAAATACACTTTTGTACTTAATCGTCTTCAGGTAAATGCTATTCTTTCACTTATTTCCATCTGTACCTTCTTTAGTTCTCATTTCACTCTTAATTTATTTGTTACTGTTTTGTTCCTCTCCCCACTTTATTCTTTACCAAATAGGAAATCAGTGATTTCTGCTAATTAATTTTCCTTTAGATCAGTTGCTTCCTGCAAGGGACATGTATTGTTATTGTATTAAGCTCATGATTATCCCAAGTATTTATACAAGAATCTTTAGATGTTTTTGGGGGGTTTTTGGGTTGGTGTGAGGTGTTTGGAGTAGTGCAGTTAGTGCTGCTATTAGGATATTGTTCGATAAAGTAATCCCCCTTCCTCATTGTGTCCTAGTACTTCAAGCGACTTGAACTTTGGCAACATTAAGACGTCACTTACATATAGGGGTGGACAAAACTCCCCGACCGAATTGGGGACCCGAACTGAAGCGAGCAGTTGGGTTCGGTTCTTCTTAGGTTAAATTTGGTAATAGGTATTAGAATGGAGAATCGACGAGTTCGGTTCGGTTCTACGTCTTGACCTAGAACTAAATCTCCTAATTTTTATTTTTTATTTTTTGATATCGAATCTGCCGAAATATTTTAACCATTGTTTCACTTTAATCACACATTCTCCTAATAAAATAACTTTGCACGACTTTTCCTACTTTTTAATCACATTCTCCAAAAATATCATTTTTCACAAAATTTATTCTCAAAAAATCTACATAGGTGCTTAATTTTTTTCTAGAAAAAATTACGCCCATTCACCATCAATTGTATTTCAAATGATGTATACAATTGTGAATGAATGTTATTAGACAGCTTGTTTTGTTTTGAAACTTGGGCTATTTTTGTTATTTTTCAAGATGAAACCTATCATTTGTTAAGACTAATGTTGTGTTGTTTCAAACTTTAGGAGAATGGAATAGTTGTTGGAATTATGGAAACATTGAAAAATTTAATTATGGTATGGAACCTAACAGAATGGATCCGAACCCAACCAAATGGTTCGGTTTTGGTTCCATAATTAAAGTTGAACCCAATGATTTCATTTACAAGATATCCAATAATTCTTGGTTTGGTTTGGTTCTCTTTGGAATCAGCTTGAACCGAACCATGCAAACACTGTTTACTTGTATTGTGAACTGGTTATTCTTGGACTTGAAACCACTAGAATCTATCTTTAATCTTCTTTTTTGAGAGAATTATTTCTCAAACAGAGGTGGTGTTTTATCGAGAGAGTTAAACTTTGAAGTGCTTTTTGGCTAGAGATGTTTATAAGGGTTTTCACCTTTTCCATGAATTAACATTTTTGTTTTGCTTTCGTAGTTTTCTCAATGACCTTTGATTACGTATGTACATTTTTCTGCAGGGGATTATTGATCTAGCCTTTTCGAAACCTCGTGCTCCAATGGCTCCCTGTTTTTGTCTTCAGCTTTCAGTTGAGTACCAGCAAAGGTTAAGTCCTCCAATTTCAAATGGGAGCTTGCCCCCTCCTCCAAAACCAGGTCGGGGAAAATTTACAACTGCTTCTACGCTTTTAGATGTCATCAAAGATGTTGAAATTGCTATATCTTGCCGAAAGGGTCGAACAGGCACTGCAGCTGGTGATGTGGCTTTCCCCAAGGGAAAAGAAAATTTGGCGTCTGTACTCAAACGTTACAAACGTCGTTTGTCAAATAAACCAGTTGGTTCTCAGGAAGTCGGAACTGGGCTGCACAAGGTCCCGCCATCACATTCCCAGGGCTTGTAACCTTTTTCTCTTTCCCGAAGGGAAAATAAATTTGGCATCTGTACCCAAATGCTAGAAACGCCGTTCGTCAAATAAACCAGTCAGGTCTCAGGAAGTCGGAACATGGCTGCACAAGGTCCCACCATCGCCTTCCCAGGGCATGTAACCTTTGTTCTCTGTTCATAGAAGCCGGGTGTTAAATTCTATGTGGGTTGCTTGATTTGCGTAATGACTCGTAGGCGTCAAGATACACCCGGCTGCTACGAACTCGCTCTCTCTTGTATTAAATCTTTGTGGCTGATTTAGTTTTCATGTACTTTTATCATGTATACATAGGATGTAATGTACTGAATGTAGACAAAAATGAGGGGTAAAGGTGGAATATATTTATTGCCATTTAAGCTTCTTAACCAGTTACGGGTCATATTGAGAAGCAATGAAAACTTGTGGGGCATAAATATTGGTGACGTTGTAACTCACGGACCAGTCTCTGTCTCGTTGTTCTGACGTTATTTTTGTCACGATACTCCAATCTATAACTAAAAAACATATGGATCCATCGGAAATTCATTATTTTTGTCGAAAACTGTGATGCCATGAATCGAGATGGATGAGAAGTACTCTAGTGTTGTTTATTTATTGCAATATTTACCCCCCCGTTAGACGAACATTATAATTATTATTTTTTTTCCTTTTTTCGGAGAAACTGAGTTTTGAAATAGTAATTTTTTTAAGGACGTGATTAAAAATTAGGAAAAGATTTTAGATATAGGTGCAAAATATTTTATTGTAAGAATGTATTATTGAAAATAAGGTCGATAGAAAAAAAAGATTTTTTTTTAATGATTGTCAAATGGGGCTTACTCACAGCAATTAAACTATTTTGCTAGAAAAAATTTGACAATTCTATTGACATCCTCGAATAAAATCATTTGTACAGAAATGGTGTTCCAGAATTCCTACAAAAATTTCACATGTGAGGTGGGCTCCACATGAATAAATTTTGACAAAAAAAATTGGACCCCACCTATGTGTGTATTCTGTCCATTTCTGTACACACGGCAAAATTGGATATCCTTTCACATTGTGGTGCGACCCACGCGGTCCCTGAGCCCAGCATTGATCTATTGACAGCAAAATTTGGTCAGATTGAGCTGTCACATTGATCTATGTCCACTTGTTGTAATGCTTGAACACTTGAGCACTGTTCGCATGCAAATGTAGCTGTTCAAGGGATGGTTCTGTGGTCATTTGCATTCCGAAGATGAAGTTAGCTGTCGAAAAAATAAGAACAAGTATGAAAGAGAAACAAAGCATCTATTTGTTTCTCATTAAAAATTCATGAAAATGAAAAATATGACCGTTATCCATCACATCAATCCATCAGTTTTGAATTCCTATCTCTTGTGTGATGCCTAATAACGACCATATTTTTCATTCTCATTCTACATTAATGAGAATCAAATTGAGCCAAAGTATGTGAATATTTGGCTATGGGTTTATTTTCATACCTTTTTCATCACCATGCATGAAGTATTTGTTATATCTACAAGTTACTGACATGCACGATACGGAGGGGATGCCACGTTAACTGATTGGGTACTGAAGATGTTAAGTTTGATTAAACCAAGCAACATCTTTTCATGCTTGGACTTGGGCCGCATTCATTAACCCCTCCTGGCACATTTTCCTTCCTCTGTATATATATGTAAGTTCATTTCAAACCAAGGCAAAACCTCTCAGCCATCTCTGCGCAAATTGTAATAGTTAACTTCATTTCATGCTCGTTCGTTTGTAAATGAAAGTCATATAGAAGAACCGGAAGACGTAACCAGAGATTTATGTGACTTGACAACTGATTCATAGTCATTCTTGTATACATTTTGGTTACATGAAGTTCTCATGAGAAACAAAACCTGAAATTATGAATTCTACAGAATGTTGGTAAAAAAAATTAATTTAGAGCACAGTACAATACACCTTGAGAATGGATTTGTTATATTCGTAAAAAAATTAATGTGATACATGACTCCTTTTCATTTAATTAAAAGTAGGACTATGGTTACTTGGGAATGTCTGTTACTTCAAATGCTATAGCAATATAATTGATCAAATTTTGTCATACAAATTTTTATTCCAGTTCTTTAGTAGTTCAAGTTGACAATAAAGTGTCCTTCTTGTTCTATGAAATGCAGCATTGCACATTTTGGTAATCTAACGAAGATATGAGCTTATTTTCACAGTCGTGTATGGAAACAATTTTGATGAAATGGCATCGAAAGTAGAATGTGGAGTACATTGCTTGAGGTAATTTTTTCATAACTGAAGAATTCAATTCTTAAAATTGGTCTAATCTCATTCTTCACTTTTCACAAATGTATCACTGAGCATTACTGGTGATTTGTATAATTTGTTACTACAGGAACTACTCAAAATTCATTCAGAGTTGCTCAGGTAATCTGAAATCCTTTTCATGGATCTATAAACTTTTTGAATATTCATGCTGCTAACATGTACGGAAGAATAAGTTGCATGTGCAGATTTTCAGTATGAACTTTTCTGCTTCATTCTTCTGTGAGTTCTTTAAGGATGTCCAAGACAAAGTATTTCCCTAAGGCCAACGTCTTATTCTATTGATTAACTATTTAAATGGGTCTTCCAGAAATTGATTGAGCGATTTCTACTATTTGGTTCATGTATATTGACTTCGTCTTTGGAAATGAAACAGAGGCAATAAGGTATTGGCTTCTCTGTACGACATAATCTGACATCTTTTATTATTAGGACAATGCTATATGTACACTCTCTTTTTTATCTAATTTTTTACATACACTTACAATAAGGTGTGTGGACCACACATTTGGAGTTTTTTTATTCATGCGGGCCCCGCTCGCATGTGAGAGGTTGTAACATTTTCGATACACCATTTTCGATATAAATAGAATTATCCTTATTATTAATATGGTTTACTGTAGGTTTTTTTAATGAACAGACTGAGAATGTTGAAGAAATAGCTTTAAAAATTTCCCAATTGCCAAAGGCATCTGAAACGCACAAAAGAATTTCCTAATTCTGTTGCCAAAAGAAAAACTCAATGATACCAATGGCGCAGGTACACTACTTTTCGTTCTTTCATCTACAATATATTAATGGCGGTGACTGTCGAAAAACTTCTGAATACCACTTTCATTCTTACATATTTATCTATATGCCCAAATATACCCTAATGGTTTATAAAAAGAAAAAGAAAATAAAAATTGAAAGGATGCATTAATATGTTGTATTTATTATTTACCCTTATTTAAAAGTTGTTTTAATTGACAGTTACATATGAATATATATAAGTTTAAATAAAAAAAGAATACCAAATGATTCAACTTGTTACTTCTAAATAAAATAATTAATAATAATTATTTCTTTAAAAAATTAAGTCAATTAATTTTCACTAAACACGATTATTACTAATTATTAGTGTACAATTATATATAATTCACTACAGAATATCAAATGATTCAATTTATTTCCTCGAAATAAGATAATTGATAATTATTATTGCTTTCAAAAAATAAATCATATAATTTCCACTAAACACAATTATTACTAATTACTAGCACACAATTAATAAAGACACTATTACATAAAATTAAAAAGAAATTATGGTAGTACTACATATATAATTAACTTGAACAATATTACTTATAGTTAATTTTTTTCAAAATATTACAAATTAAAAATAATATTAGACAATCGATTTGTACAATACTCGATCAAAGTTGGTAATGGAACACAACTTTATATAGAGGATGACTTCATTAACTTACCAAAAGAGATAATTATAACATGTGACGATGTTGAAACTTCGGAGTCACACTTAATCAATGCAATGTTCCCAAGTTTGACGAAAAATGCATCTTCTTCCGATTACACGACACAATGTGAAAAAATTTCAACAAAAAATAAGTATGTTGACTACCTCAATGACAAACTAATTGGGTTATTTCATGGAGAAAATAAAGAATTTGTCAAGTTTGACGAAACAATAGATGATACAAATCAATTTTATCAAGATGAGTTTTTAAATACAATGTTGTCGAATGGTATAGCGCCACATACATTAATCTTAAAAGGAAGCTGTTCAATTATGCTCTTGAGAAATCTAGACCCATCCAACGGTCTTTATAATTTGAACAAGAATGATTTGCTGTGATTTCAAGAAACATTTATCCATACAGAAATAATCGTTGAACAATGTGCTAAAAAATAAGTTTTCCTTCTACGCACCGCATTAACTTTAGCAAACGATGAAGACTATCCATTCAAATTAAAAAAGAAAACAATTTACAATATGTTTATACTTTTCAGTGACCATTAAACAAGGCTCAATGACAAATGATGGCTATTCTTGGAATATACATTCTTGAACGTGTATTCTCTCATGGGCAACTATATGTTGCACATTCTTCCAGAGTCTCAATGTAAATAACAAGTCTTTGTAAAAGCAGACATAAAAAGAAGAAACGACGTCAGACGTTGACAAACAATATTGTGTGCAAAGAAATGTTATTGTAAACATAACATCACATTTATGTTTATTCAACATTTTCACATTATATACATAGTTTCATATATATATTTTACAATTTTAATTTTTCCTTTAACAATATCCATTACCTCAACTACTTTAACAATCGTATTAGTACTTCTAAAACATTGCGCATATCATTTATCTGATACATAATACGTGCAACAGACGTGCTTACTAGTTAGTAATGTCAAAAAGCCCTTAAATACCAACTCTGGGCATGCCCTTATCACACTCGAACAAAGTTTTAAGTTAATGAAAACTTGTAGATCGTTGAAGGCTGTGTACCATAATTTAACATCCTCCTTAATTATTATTCTTACAGAAAATCAACCCCGAATAACGACAAATCTTGACCGTTTATAATTATTCACATCCTCCTTAATTATTATTCTTACAGAAAATCAACCCCGAATAACGACAAATCTTGACCGTTTACTTTTCATTTACATTTGTTGCCAGGGGATGCTTTTGTTGGAGAATTTGTGTCTCAATTAGTTCAAGAGAAACTTATTGAAGATAGCGTTGTTCATGCATCTCCAATGATAGTGTAAAATAGAAATTTAGATCTCCCGAGTGGTCGAAAATCTCTTCAATAGAGAGACGCAAAGAATATGGAAATTGCATTTTTCGACAGAAAATATTAAAAAAGATGTAAATTTAGACATCTTTTTTTAGGTCGGCGAGAGGTAAAAAGTGGATTTAGATCTTTTTATTAGAACAGAATACAAATTTAAATTTATCGAGATTTAAATGAAGATACAAAATTAGTTTTGAAGATACTAAGGCCCCTTTTCGGTAGGAGTTAAAATCTAATTAAAATTGGAAATATGGCCGTTATTAGGTCTCACTCGTCCAATAAAAGTCAACAATAATGACTAATTTTTCAATTTTAATCCCTACCGAACGGGCCTTAATTTACGTCCAATTTTACACCCCATTGGAGACGATCTTATGGTGCAAATGTCATTATCCAGAGATCAGGATGCACATATCTAGTGAATCCTGATTTTAATTGAAGCATAATTTCCCATTATTCTTAATCCCAGGTCGGATTTTGATTGTCGAGAAACTAAAATCATCGTTAATAGTTTGTATTTTGAAAATTGCTACTTGTACATTACACGATGTACATCGGGGTGTACACCCCCCTCACAGGGGGTATAACCCACTTGTGTAAAATATTTTTCTATTAAAGTGGGTCCCCCACTCCCATGTGAGGGGTGTGTACACCCTGATGTACATTGTGATGTACCGATAACAAAATCGATGTATTTTACATACGGTTCACCATTACCTAGGCTTTTGGTATATTATTGATGTTGGACTGTAACCCCCTCTTCTAGTTAGATTAAATCCGTTGTTACCAAATTGATTATACCCCCAGTGGCTTGGCTTTTACCTTATGGCTTGATCGTTAAGGTTTATGTGCAACACTAGACAGTATTAAAGAAGAAAAGAACTGTACGTATTGTAAATTGTAACGTTTAGGGTCCGTTTGATTGAAATGTGGAAAATAAGTGGAAAGAAAATATTTTACAGAGAAAAGATTTTCTTAGAAATTGTTTTATTGGGAATTGTAGTTAATTGTGTTTGATTGGTAAAACTTTTCATGAAAAATATTGAAAGTTTGGTGTCCGTTTGATTTCTTATTTTATGAAAATTGTCAATTAAAGTGATAATGTTTTCTACCATTGGGTCTAGAATTTGTTTCAATTGAAAAAAAAAAAAAACATATACCGAATACCATTCATTCGTCTTTGTTTTGCTTGGAAATTGTAAATAAAAGTATTTTATTTTTAACCATTGTGTCTAGAATTGTTTCTAATTGCAAAAAAAAAAAAAAAAAAAAAAAAAGCCGCATGAAAATATTTACCCACTAAAATATCAAGAATTTATTTTCCTTAAAAATGTGAAAAATTTGGAAAGTTGGAAAAAAAATTTCCGGAAAAATTTTGCCTATCAAACACTACAAAAATTGAAAAATGATTTTTTTTTTCCATTTTTCATGAAAAATGTGATCTATCAAACGGACCCTTAGTCTTGTTTAAGACTAGTTTGCCCCCAACAACTAGTTTTCAAGTTGTAGAGTGGAGTGTACAATAACTGCAGTTTCTCACTTGGAGACTCTAGGTTCTTTATTAAATTATTAAAATATCCTTCTTACTAGCTTCTTGACAAGATTGGCAGAAGAATTGAATAGGAAAAAATAAAAATAAAAATAAAATAAAATTCTAGAGGCTAAGAACAGTGGCATAACAGAGGTGAGGCAGGATTAATTAGATTCAACAGAGTGATTAATTTGTGGAAATTAGAAAAAAATCATTGTAAATCAAACTAGTAATTGTGGGTTGTGTGTTGGTCCAGTCAATTGAGTTGGTAGATTTTTAAACGGTCAAATTGTAGAAATCATCAAGGTCGAGTTCCGGCCATTGAGATCGATGCTTGCAGTCAAATGAATCTTTAGATAAAGAAATACTGCATTTTGTGGCTACTTTCCATGTGTTAAGAGATCTGGAGCAACGACATTATTGCTGTTCAAACCTCTGAATCTCTTATGCTCCGCGCGATACGTGTGCTACATTGTTCGGGACAGAGTCACATTGAATTGCAGGTACTACTCTCTCGGGTGCACGCCAAATTTGACCAAGTTTGATGAATGACTCCAACAGCTTTCCATTGCAGCTGAATAATGAATTCATATTACAACATTACATGGTGAACACAATGTTAACTATATATATATAGGTACTATCATCCTAAGTTATAGGTAATGTGAGTCGTACAATACTAGACATTAATCTTGTACATTGTACTATCCAATCATGTCCATTATTGCATAACGAATGGTGGACTAAGGGTCATAGGCAGAGCAGTATGGATTGATCTTGTGTAGCACACTGCAAGATACTCGTGAAGATATTCTCGTCGCACGGAATCCGGAGTTTCGAATCAGCAGTGAAATCATATACTTCCTGGGCTTGATCCAACAATGCCTTGAAGAGTGGATGATCGAGTAAGGTCATTTTGATTACATACCTCTTGTGATATTCTCCTACATAGACTACTAAATGACCCTTTGGAACATCATTTGGAATTATTTTCTCTTCATGAATTGAAGGCCATAAACACCACTGGAAACACTTGTCACAGGCTGCAGAATCCAGGAATATGAGACCTATTTTTCGCCACTTTTTGATGCATATTTTGAAACAATTCCCTTTCAAGATATTCATCTTTTGTGCTTATATGTGTGTACGTATGTGAAAGTTAAGGAAGGAAAGGCTTTGGATTTGGGGGTGGTTTGCTTGTCAAGAATGGTTTATATAAGAGGAGAAAGAGCCAATATATTTTGGATTATATGGCGTGTAGTTTGTACCAACTCTTCTCCCTCACGTGCAGATTGTCATAGATTAAGGGTTGATTACACTAATTGTCACTTTATGCAAATGAACATTAAGAGGGTGTTTGATGCACGTTATGGAGAATAAAATACATTTTCTGATGTGATGTGATGACAAATATGTGGTTAAAAATAAAGAAAAAAAATTTTGAATTTGCGTATAATATTATTTTATTGAAAAAAGTGTGGTTAGAAATGAATTTTTTGAAGAATGTGTATCAAAAAGGGCTAACGTTATTATTATTATTTTTTTTAACGTTAATGGCCATTCAAGTTTTTACATTTTATATTAATGGTTATTCGATTAGAAGAAAAAAAATTAAATCCTACTCGATGCCGTTAAGTGCTAACATGTTAACAAACTTATTAATTACGAATCAACAAAATTCGTTGGTAAAAAAGCGTGGGTTTACCATACGATTGAAGCAAAAAAAATCTGATTAAAAATAAAGTCGTATTACGTTTTCTTATCTAAAAATGTTTATTTCCCAAATCCTAATTCTCCAATTTTGTTGACTTGACGTAATAAATAAAGTCATTTGGCGACACATTGGTACTTAACAATGCTAAGTAGAATTTAATGTTGATTCTTCGGTTGAGTAACCAACAATCAGTATAATATTTAGAAATTTGAGTGACTACTAACGAAAGAAAGTAACTCCATTGATCATTGACGTAACTAATCCTATAGATTAATGAATAAACCTTAACTTCAAGAGCACGTTAAAGAAACACGAGACCCTAAACTTCAAAATAATCTCACATGCAGTATTAAAAATCATATCGTTTAAAGTCGAAAAAGTAGGAAAAATATATTTATTTATTTAAATTTTATTTTGGACACAGGTGACACAATGCACAGCTAATTAGAATGAAGATACAATCATGCTTGGTGTACACTTTGATCTACATCAATTTCGACAGTTTGCCACGTTATTTGACAAATTTTTTTTTAAAAAATAATTTTTCCTCCAACAAATTTTTTAAAACAAAGGCAATGTCAAGCATGATATACACTTTGGAGCGTACAAATGACGTTTCCATGAAGATAGCCCCATTATTTGACAAATAATGTATTTTTGAATAGTAAATTGGCGGAGAATGTGTAGTTAAAATAAGAAAGTTTTTTGAATTTGTATATAATATTATTTTATTGAAAATTGTGTAATTGAAGAGAAAAAAATATATATTTTGAAAAATAATGGGAATCAAATAACCGCGCAAAAAACGACTGCATGTTGTTGTCAACATTTTAGAATTCACCTCGATACGAAAATTTACGAACGAAGATTGTGATCTTCTGAAGTTGTCAAACTTGGACCCCACCAATGGAGATTTGAGCAGATAAGATCTGAAAGAGCCAAAGAGGGATGGAAGAGAAAAAGCTTCTTGGACAAAGTGCAACACCCACTTATAAAATCTAAGCACACTGTCTTTCTATCTTCGTATCTGTCTAGATAAGATGTGTTGAGGTGAAAAAATAGGACTTTGCTTGATGTACATAATACATGTATATAGAGGCGTTCATAACCCTCACATGAGGGTCTCACTCATGTGAGGGTTATGTACATATATTATGTCCATTCAGCATTTTTCAAAATAGAATAATGATATGTGTACGTTTCTCTTACAACATAATTGACATTTTCTATTATATAAAGAAATTTGAACAATGATGTGATGAATAAGTTTAAAATTAAGAGCATAGAATCGTTGCAACGTGAAAGATGATAAACAAGTGTGCAAGGAAGAATGTATATGTAGCATGATTGGTGAAAAAAAAGAGAAGCAAGTTTATACACATTATAATTCTTAACGACTTTTTGTTACTTGTTATTATCGCTCTCCAGAGTACATAATTAGACGTTTAATTATCATGAGCTAGTTAGGCATTAAAAGCACGTTCAAGCCTCGTTTTTAGCCAAAAATACATTTTGAAATAGTAATTTGATGGATAATGTGTGGTTAAAAAACAAGAAAAAATTTAGTGTTTGCGAGTAATATCATTTGATTGAAAAATGTGTAATTAAAAAATAAAAAATAAAAAAATATTTTTTAAAAATAATGAAAACGAAACAAGGACTTAGTTAATCTCAAGATTCAAAAGTAAAGAAAAATAGTGGATAACCTTAATTGATAATTATTCTTGGACGTGTGTAGTCTATTTAGATTTTAAAATTGCAAGGCAAGTTATCATCTCGATAAGTACACAAATCTTGTACTGCCCGTACTACAACGCTATTCTTCTTTTTGTACACGACTTATTCTCTAATTCAAGAAATGATAAAATCTCTTCAGTCCGATTCTGACCATACTTTCACAAAAGGGAGCTTTCACCCCAACCCGAGTGGTTAGATATTGCAAATTGGATCGAGTCTTGCATTCTATTGTGTTTCAATTATAAGATGTGTTTATTATTATATGTCAAACACGATAATAACATTCTTTTTTCATGCATTTTAAAGTGACATATTGAGGCAATACCTTTATTTATTGCCCAATCTATATATATATATATATAACAACTCTACATTGGATCCATTCATAAAAGTATTGGATAAGAGATCTATAAAATTCATAGATAACGTTCATCTTGAACACTGACCATCGTCATCAATAAACACCATCATTACCCAACTAGAAACGTGTCTCTTAGTGACGTCAACATCTTCCCAATGATCACTCTTAGACAAGTGACAACTCTAGTGTCAGCATCATATCACCCACCATTTAGAAAAGAGTATTGATTACTTAGTAGCAGGCAATCATTACCTAGGCAGCATGCTACGTTTTAGGTGAAATGATGAGCTAAAAACTCAATAACCAATAAAAATTCTTCAAACGGTATGGTGACACGTAAATCAAGGTTGAACATTGTAGCATGATTTGACTAAGGACGACGTGCTCTTGTTATTATGCATATGACTAGAAATAATGGTCCCCAACAGACGATCGAGCAAAGCCATCCTATACAATAAAAAATGATTCTTAATGGGAATTTTTCATTTCTTTACAATTTTTCAGCAATTACTCTATTAAATTTCCTTTAAATTGATCTAAAATTGCCACTTCAGTTTTAATCGACGCCTTTAGTAATTAGTTTATTAGAATGGAATGTGTGGATAATAAGTGACTAATAAATTGTAAGTACTATGAAATGTATGTGGATAAAAGAAATACGTTTAATTAGTTTAAATCATAATTTAAGATTTGCTAAATATGCTCTATTAATATGGTGGTTTTGTTGGTAGTAACTTGTTTAAACCCTGTTTTATCGTAAAAATGTATCTTGAAACAATAGATTGATGGAGAATATGTGGTTAAAAATAAGAAAAATTTTGAATTTACGATTAATATTATTTTATTAAAGAATGTGTAATTAAAAGGAAGATAGAAAAAGGCATTTGAATGTAAATGGTCCGGCACCTACATGCCTGGATATTTTGTAGAAGCTGACAACATAATAATAGATAACAAATTGAATAGCTGTCCTAGTTAAGGAATCCTGCCCCTATTTCTCCTTTAAACCACTCTTACCCTAACCCAACCCTCCACACGCAGAGTACTACGGAATTGAGAGTAGGCCATGGAGAGACAAGCATGCATGTTGGTGACACCTCAACACCATTATTGTGAATCTTGAACTCTTTTCACTTTGAAATCGATTAGCAATGATTTGATTGGACTAGATAATAAACTTCCCACGTGCAATTATCCATATTATTTATTTTTCTTATATATATTAGCTGGCTGTGGCACTGGCACTGGATTATCCCTCCTGGGACCTACCTGGATCCAAGTATCTACTGATTTCCCAATATGGGTTGGAGGGATGAAATTCGGAATTCATAGATCAACCACAACTTTTAAATAGAAAAAGAAAAGAAATTTTCTGACTTGCATCTTTTAGGGTGGCAAGATCCAAAATTTTTACATTTTAAAACTAAAACTCGAGTCTACATATATACTTTCCCATTGTGTTATTTTTAGTGAAAATTACATCTTTCCAGAGTTTCAAAATGTCTAATTCAAAAATCAAAGTAGAACTATGAGGGGTTGCTCAATTGATTAGATCTTGATTTGCTTCACAATGATCATTAGTTCGAGTCCAGAGATTAATCGAAGTGCGCGCAAGTTGGTCCAACATCCACGATTATAAAAAAAATCAGAGTAGAAAATTTTTTGTTCAAAAATCAGATAATAATTTAAACTCTTAATATTATAAAATTAAATTGATTTGTCTCCCCTTCACACACCCGCCACCCACGCCCACAAACCCAAATTCATCTTTCAAGAATATTTTCTTTGCAACCTCATTTCCCACTTCAATAATGCTGCTTGGCCCGGGATAAAATCCCGGGTCAAACCGGGGCGCCACTTTCGATCCCGGGCCAAGTAGCATAACTCTTTCCACTTTCACTTCACCATTCCTCCGGCGACAGGCACATCGATGACCAATGCTCACGATGTCATCGTCGATCTCTATAAACCACGTCGCAGTCGATTTCCTGCCTCAAACGTCTCTTTGCAACCACTCTTACAATCCCGCTCTTTTTCTTCTCCCCAAAAGGGTTGCCATGCCTTTCAAAACTTACCACCACTTCTACCACCGCATTATTCAATTCCCAGAATGACCTGGAGTTCCTCGACGTTCCCATCTAACTCCCTGAATCTCTGTATCATCTCACTGGCGAAGCGACTACAAGCACTGCAAGGAGCCTGGTTGCTTCGCGACGACGCTTGGTTGCTGCGAACTCGAGATTAGTGACGTTTTGGTTCTTGAATTGAGATCGGTATTGAGTAGAATTTTTGTGTTTTTCGATGAGGAGAGGGGCTGTAGTGGCGTTCTGGTTTTAGATCTGATATGAGTACGACCACACACAACCAGCGGCGTTCTGGTGATGGAGTTTGTGGATCTGATTTGTTGGTTTTTTAGGGTGACTATGGCATTGATTTTTCTTGGATCTTGTTGGTAACTGTGGTGGTAGTAGTTTGTTGATGGTGGCGGCGGCGACGGTTTTGATGGTGTTTGGGTGGCGATTTTGTTGCTTGTGATTTGATGTTTAGGCGACAGTATTAGATCATGTTGGTGGTAGTGCTTTTGTTGGTGGTTGTGTGGCAATTTTTTTGATTTTGGGAGGTGATCTGGTATTTTGGCAACGGTGTTGGATCTTGTTGGTACGATGGTGACAGTGGTTTTGTTGGTGGTTGTGGTGATGAGGTGGTGGTGTTGGTGGTTTTTAAGTTGAAAATTTGTTGGAGGTTGTAATAAATGATTCCTTGGATTCAGTTTGTTGATACCTCAGCCACATGATAAAACTGGTTGCAAGAAGGTGCTGTTAGTTGATGGTTTGATCAACTGAATTCAGTTGGAATCTTCAACCAATCAGAGCCTTGTTAGTTGTTAGTTAATAATTGTTTTTGATGCATTTTGTGTCTATAAATACATGTATAAGGAGTAAAGAAAGGAGGGGCTCGAGAATGGAGAAAGTGAGCTCTGGAAAGGGAGATACGGAGCAGCTCGTGAGAAATAGAAAGTAAGATAAGATAGAGTGGTAAAACTCTTGTAAATCTATCAAATCTTTCTGATGATTTCTGGTTAAGAAAATCATGTAAAGTCTTGATAATTTCTAATAAAAAATCATGTTAAGTCTTTTGATGAATAAAGATTGAGGAAGTTGGTCTTCATGTTCCAAATATGATCTCTGCTCTTCAGTGTTCTTCTTGCTGGTCTATTTTTTTGTTGTTTTCTTGCCTTAGTTTCTACTAGTTTATGTTCAGTTGGTTTTTCTGTTTTGCTGGTGATTTTTCTTGCTGAGTTGAATCCATTTACAGCTGGTTTTCATAGATATTTGCTTCCTCTGTTGGTGCAAATGTGCTTCCATTGATTCTGCATTAACTTGTGGATATAAATGAAGCCATTAAGTCCCAACAGAAGTGATGGCGGCGCTAGCAGTGGAGGCGAGGCAGAGTCGTTTTGTGCCATGGTGGATTGGGGTTGGATGGGGTAGGCGGTGAGATTAAGAGTGTTTGACCAGTTATTTGATATTGTGACTAATGAATTGAATATTTTGTGACCAAAATATAACATGTGATCGATAAATTGTGATCAATAAATAATATGTGACATAAAATTTTGAGTTGTGAACTTATAAAATTTAAGATTTTGTGACAGATAAATAAATTGTGACCGATGAATAAATTGTGACCTATAATTTTTTGATTTGTACCCGTGAAATAATTTGGGACTTACAAAACTCTTGGTTTGTGACTGAAAATGACGTGTAATCAATTAATTCGATAATTTGGGACCAAATTGTATAGAATTGTAATCTTAATGTATCTAATTAATAAAATATATGTTTAATTACTTATTTCATAAATAAAACTTAATAATATCCGATTTTTGAAGTTTTAAACTTATTTTGAAATGGATCATATTTAATCTCTTAAATATGAAATTTTCCTTAGACCCAATATCTTTACAAGGTCGGGTTTCACGTGTAACCTTTTCTTAGCACAGAAAGGGGGCACCGTGCGGCAGTAGTTTGCTCCACTAGACTACCTTCCGTCTATTCCTCGGTCTCGTCGGGACGAAAGTAAATTTTGCTTACAATTTTAAGAAAGCTTACAACATGAAATTGAAATGCATTGGAAATAACTGATCATTGATTGCTAAAAAGCAGGACATTACAATAGACGAAAGCAGGAAATTACAATTGACTAGTGTAGGGGGAAAACACTAGTAAGCTTGAAAATGTTTGAAAGACCAATACCCCCTATAATAGACTTAGCAACAAAAACCCAAATGACGGGAGTAGACGTTATTTGGCTCTAGAATCATACTTTTCTTTTTCTATTTTCTAACTATTTTACGAATTAAATAAATATTTACAACACGGGGCTTAAGCAAAGCTGCAGCCCGTGACATTCTCCCCCATTTGTTTTGGCGATATCCTCGGAGCTATTTAGTATTCTTCTCGCTATTGCATCCGCTCCATTTGACCAAGTACTCTTGAAGATGTTTTCTAGAAGCTTGAGTAGTTTGGTAGCCAAGAATCTTTTCAGCAACCTTATCTCTGGTAGTTTCACTTTAAGAACTGGTTGTTTCAAATCTGCAGACTTTTTGTACTGTTTCTAATCGGTGTCTGTAGTATGGAGGAGTAACGGTTGTTGGCCAGTAGAAATTTCAAAAGGAATCTTATTAGGAGAAGAGCTCTTTTGAACATTGAAACAAATCTGAGCCACATCCGAGAGTTTCACCTGAATTTCATGCGAAGCAGAGGTAAAGTGCTGAAAATAGTCTCCCAACATAGAATTGAACTGATCTGTCTGTCCGTCTGATCTTCGGTGAATAGTAGCATTTGTGCTCAAAGTTGAACCAAGAAGTTTGAACAACTCGGTCCAAAAGGTGCCAATAAATCGAGAATCTCGATCATTGACAGTAGGCGATCCTCAGTATTTGATAATAGGCTTGAAGAAGAGTTGAGCTGTCTCTTCGGCTGATACATACTTGGGCGCTGTGCTGAACGTTGAATCCCTAGATAAACAATCCATCCTGATGATGATAGTGCCAAAGTCTTCAACTCTTGGCAATCCACTAACGTAGTTCGTCGATCCACTCTCGACTGATTCATTCAGGATGGAAAGGGGCTCCAGTGAGCCTGCATGTTGTGGTAGTGCGGAAGTGTGCTCCACGATAGTCCCACTTCCCAACACTTCTTCCTCTTGTGCCCGAAGCTCTTCAAGCTCCGGTTGAGCCATATGGTATGGAGTCTTGTTGGAAGACTTGACACCCGAAACAAGTCCAATCCCATGATCGATTGTCTTCCTCGGCAATTTCCTTTGTAACTCATCTGGCATGATGTCTTCAACTTCCTCAGGCCTTGTGATAGGCGTTGGAATAGAGCCAGTTGTTTCTTCGGTATCCTCTATTCGAAGAGAACATAAGAATGAGGGTTCATTCCTCTTGAAACCCTTGCTGTATTGCATGGCTGAGACGCCTTTCTCGCCAGTTTTCCCAACCTGTGTGGGAATAATGAATGGTTTGCTCCCCATCATTATTAATGAGTCAGAATGCGGCAACACTGCTGTCTTTGTATCTCGCAGATATTCCAATCCGAGAATCAGCTTGAAATCATCCATCTGAACTACCGATAAATTTGTCCTTCCTTCGAATGGACCTACTTTGATCGACACCGATTGTGCTATTCCCACTATTGGTTGAGCAACAGAGTTGATCGCTTTGACTTTCCCCTTACCTCTCTCCAGAGAAAGTCCGAGCCGCTCTACTTCGGAACTTGGAGGTAATTGTGCGTGACACCAGTGTCCACCATAGCCCTGATTGGCTTTCCATTGATCCTCACATCAATGTACATTAGGCCTTTCGCCTTGCAAGTGCGAGTCTTTGATTCTTCCATCTTCGGCTCTTTCGAGGGACCGACGTCCCTTTTAGTAGTTTGGTGCAATAGTGTATTGCACGAATGCGAGAATGCAGCAATTACATCCTCGTCTCCTTCGGAGTCGGTGTTGCCACGACAGCTAGCTTGTGGGGTATTTCGCTTCGAACCTGAGCCCCCAGTTGACAGTATGCATTCACCATCCGTTTCTATGTGAGGTCCTTCACATAGAAAGCATTTCAATCTAGGAGCGACATCAGATCTGCCCTCCTTCGCCTTTCCATGTTTCCAGTCATTACTGGAATTGCCGTTATGGTTTCCTTGACGACTGCTGTGATAGTTTCCCTGCGAGTTACTCTGGCGCGGTTGCCTTGATAGGGTCCTCCCCTATTCTGAGAGTAATGCTCTCCCCCATTTGAGTTCGAGTTGGGTCTGTAAGGTCTCCTTCCACCTTCAACAGACTGACTATTTCCCGAAGGTGGATCCTCTCTCGACTCGGGTTGATAGTCACTTGCACATTCGGCAGCTCTTTCAACCCTTCCATAAAAGTGAATAGCTTATCCTTCTTTGACATATCTTTGATATTCAGCATATGTCCCGAGAAGGCCTTCACATACTCCCTGATGGAGCTTGTGTGTTTCAGTTCTCGTAAGGCCCGACGTGCCTCATATTCCACGTTCTCTGGGAAGAATTGAGATCTGATTGCTTCTTTGAGAAGCTGCCAAGAATCTATCTGAATCCTGTTGGCCTGAATGTCAACATACTTCGTTCACCACCATAGCTTTGCATCTCTACCTAGATACATGGTAGCTGTGGTGACCATTCTCGCTTCGTCTTTGATCGAAGCCGCAAGAAAGTATTGTTTCATGTCGAACAAGAAGTTCTCAACTTTTTTAGCATCGCGTGCACCTCCGTAGGTACACGGTTCTGGAATTCTGAGCCTATGCACCGGCTCATGTGCGATGGCTTGTCCGTTGCCAATCGCGCGCTGAAGAACTAGTAACTGAGTTCTTAACGCTCCCATCTCATCCTGTAACTCAGGTATGATAGCAACAGCTTCAGTCATAGCTGCGCATGCCTCTTGGCATTTATCCAGTTGGATGCGTAATTCCCGATTTTCCGTTTGTGCCGCCTCGGCCTTATCCCCGAGGTTTTCCATGGCAAAACACAACCTAGAGGGCGTGTGGTAGAGATTAAAATCAGATTAAAATTGAAAATATAGCCGTTATTGTTGACTTTTATTAGACGGGTGGGACCCAATAACGGCCATATTTTTAATTTTAATTGGATTTTAAACCTCACCAAACAGGCTCCTAGTGTTCGTCACCTCAAGCGCCTCCAAATGCTGTCGGGTGTTCCTCTTTTGAACATCTACTACCTCCGTGGTGTTCGAGGAATTTAGATCAGTTTCCATAGCTTTCTTAACGAGATCTCGAGCCGCAACTCTGATACCAACTTTCACGAGTAACCTTTTCTTAGCACAGAAAGGGGACACCGTGCGGCAGTAGTCTGCTCCGCTAGACTACCTTCCGCCTATTCCTCGGTCGTGTCGGGACGAAAGTAAATTTTGCTTACAATTTTAAGAAAACTTGCAACATGAAATTGAAATGCATTGGAAATAACTGATCATTGATTGCTAAAAAACAGGACATTACAATAGACGAAAGCAGGAAATTACAATTAGCTAGTGCAGGGGGAATACACTAGTAAGCTTGAAAATGTTTGAAAGACCAATACCCCCTATAATAAACTTAGCAACAAAAACCCAAATGATGGGAGTAGATGTCATTTGGCTCTAGAATCATACTTTTCTTTTTCTATTTTCTAACTATTTTACGAATTAAATAAATATTTACAACACGGGGCTTAAGCAAAGCTGCAGCCCGTGACACCGGGACATGCTAGGGCTAGGCTAGATAGGTCTATACATTTTAAAAGATTTAGTTAGTGTTTACATAAAACTTATAAATCTCAACGAGTATGAGCCAAACTCAAAACGAACCACTTCTCCAAAGAGGCTGACCCACCTACCTTTACACGACTGTGGGGGACGAGACAGCCTATGCTTGTCTCTCCTGGTTAACTAATGGCCCACCAAAATGGCAAATTATGTGACTCTTTGGGAGCCACGGATGGTCCAAAACTGAATTTCCTCAAATGCAAATAAACATAAAATCCAACAGTTGGCCAAATATCGGATAATTAATCAAGATTTGTCAAAAATTTAGCTCTGCTTTGGGACAGAATGAAAGAAGCGAGGGTATTCTCGAACTTTCCAAAGCTTAAAACTGCGTATGTGTAGTCCATCAAGATGCTACAATTTAGATTTCTTGTGCTTCCAAGTGACCTAAATATATGCATCTCGAGGGGTAAAAATTCTCGAATTGTGTTAAATTTCATCATACTTTAAAAAAGAAAATCGGAAGATTAAAATCATACTCATATTTCAAGTGGCAATCAGTTCAAAATATCTTAAACCCACACTCCTGTGCACTGTTTTACAAAGGATAGATGCATAATACAAGAAAAAAAATGTGGTACTCCAGAAATCTAGCAACAAAAGTTATCAGTTGCCATTTATGCTTCGAAGAATTTGTTACCAGCCATCTACACAACTCTCTCCCCAGGCCTTTATAGCCGAGCGAAGCCCAAGCCTCATCTTTGAAGATATTGTCATGATGGAAATCTTTGAGAATGATTGATGTGACCCTTGCATAAAGCAATTTTTGTCTTGTCTTATCAATGTAAGAGTATTTAATTGAGTATGTAGTTATAGGGGAGAGGACTTGATGGTTAAGATGTGATGCTCGGGCCGGGGAGATGAGGCCACGTGTACATCGATCCGACGATCACCATTCTATTTGTAACACTATAAATACCCAGCCATGTAATATAAGAGGATGATGCAAATTTGAAGACAAAATACACTTAATATCTTTGAACATACATAAAACAAGATACACCAAAAGCAAAGACAAATCAGGTTTCTCGTGGTCGGATTCTTAAAGGATCACGTTACATTTATCTTGCCGGAGCCTGAACGGAAACATCACTCGCGGCGGGTCCCTTCTACGTTCGGATTCGAGAATCTTTTTTGAATATTCTTCGGTACACGTATGCTGATCGAGGCTTGCACGTGCACGTGTGGGTCCGGCTTCTGTTGACAACATTTTTTGGGGTCAACAGATTGGCGCCGTCTGTGGGAACGTACACAAAAAACCACGAGCAATCCTATGGAAAAAGCTTTCTTCGAAAAGGTATTGATCGGCATCCCCCTTTAAGTAGGATTTGTTCTTGAAAAAAAGAGCAAGAGGAAGCCCCTAGAGTTGTTTCAAGCGATATGAGTTCGAACGAGGAAGCTCCTCGCAGGCGAAATAGAGAAACCGAAACTGAGGCCCCGGCGGTCCGACGCCGACCCCACCACCATCACAGGCGAGGTGGTAGAAGGTTGACGGCCCAGTTAACTAGAGAAATGGCGACCATGGCAGCTCATATGAGGAGCATTACCAGCCAGAACTTGGCAATGCAAGAAATGTTGATGCACATGCATGGTCAGGGAGGCCCCCCGCCTTCCCCTTATGTTCCCCAGGAACAATACAGACCTGACGAGGGACCAAGCCAAAGAACTGGCCCTCCCAGGCGCCCTAGAGAAGGAAGCCCAATGGAAAGGGTCGTGGGAGTCGACGTTTCTTCCAATTACACTTCTGACCGACCCACCGAGACCCCGTTCGACATGGGGAATAACTATCATACTGAATACGAATCAGAACCGAGGCCTCAGAGGTCTGCCAGTGTATTTGATAGACCAAGCCCAGCACCCAGGCATAGGCAACGCCCCCCACCTCCTGAGACTTGGCAGCCGGAGGAAAGGCAAGAAAATGCCCCCCGCGCTGTACCGCCTCGTCGTGGACATCTTAGGGGAGAAGAGGCTGGATACCAGGTAGAACCTTTTGGACAGGAAATGCGAGCTCCAAGAAATAGACCATCGCCCCCACCTCCTGAGACTTGGCAGCCGGAGGAAAGGCAAGAAAATGCCCCCCGCGCTGTACCGCCTCGTCGTGGACACAGGAGGGAAGATGAGGCTGAACCCCAGGCTAGACTGCCCCACAACCACCTAGGTATGGAGCAGAAGCTAATTATGATTCAGACGGTCCACAGAGATACTGTGATTTGGATGACGACGATGACAACTTGCCATTTTCGAGAGAATTAAGGAACGCCCAGGCTCCGAGCCACTATGTGATGCCTAAAATACCAAATTATGATGGGAGAGGCGATCCAGCGAAGCACTTGAACAGTTATAAGACGCACATGAGCCTGCGAGGTGCTACCCCAGCTGTGAAGTGTAGAGCTTTCCACCTAACTTTGAGTGGAGCCGTCGAAATTTGGTATAGTAGGCTACCACCAGGGAGCATTCGAAGCTGGCCAAAATTCAAAACCACCTTCCTAAAGAAGGTGAGGCCCCCATCCAGCGCCTCCAAGACATGAGACCACAACTCGGGGAAACTCTGAAAAGTTTTTTATCCCGCTTTACGGACGAAATGACCTGTTGCGTCCAAGTTACAGATCGCGAGGCTCTATCCGCCCTAAGATGAGGCCTAAAAGACATGTAACACGTTGTGTTGGAGGGATGTACAGAATCAAGATCCCGCTATTTACGATGCACTGTTGGAAATGATGCGTCGTGAAATCATCAACGAAGAACTAATAGAACACAGGAATAGGGCAACCAGAGGCCTCCAGCCTCAACAAAGACAGCGCGGGAGGGGCCCAACCTCCCATTTGATGGATCAACAATGGAGCCAACCCAGTGTTGAAGTTTCTCATGGCTTAGGCCAAGTGCTTGCCGCAGCCACATTAAATGCTGTACCCACTTTGGCTTATGAGGATGTACCAGCCACTGGCACCCAAGCAAACCCGTCAACCAACAGGCCCCCCCCCAATGGACGAGGCCCCGGGGAATAGAAAGTTCACGTCAGGGAAGAATTAACTCCAGGGGGTATTGCACATATCACCGTTCTTACAGCCACGCCACTGAGGATTGTAGAGATATAGCCCTGCATCTTAGAAACCCAAGTCCCAGGAGTAGCAACCGGAATACCTCCAGGCCCAGGAGCAGGCCCCCTCCCAGGCGAGGTCAACAGCCTGGGGGAGATGAGGCCCCTTCCCGTCATAGGGAAGCATCTCCTCGTGGAAGAGAACATGAAAGGCATAGGGCTCAGGGGAGCATCAGCGGAGAGGCCACCGAAACATATTAGAAGACGTCCCATCCATGAGATCACACAATTTTCGGGGGCCCGTATGTAGGAGGAGAAACCCGAAACTCACGGAGGAATTATATTCGAGAAGCAAGGGGCCTTCCATTGACCAGTTATATTGTGGGCAACGGCTCTCGAAGGAATCAATCACATCCCATTGTATTCACGCATGAAGATTCAGAAGGTATTCACTATCCCCACTGCGATGCCTTAGTCGTAAGGGCCGTAATAGCAAGGAACGGATTGAGAAGAATGCTGGTAGACAACGGCAGTTCGGTGAACATTCTTTTCGGATCCACCTTTGATAAGATGATTTTGGATCACGAACTGACCCCCACCAGCACACCTCTGTTTGGTTTCACTGGAGACAGTATCATATCCAGAGGCAAGATTACCCTCGCTGTGGAGATGGGAGAACCCCCTTGTCGATGATGAACTTCATGGAATTTTTTATTAGTGACAGAGATCTGCCTATCACAGGGTATTGGGAAGGCCTGCGTTGAAGGACTTGGGAGCGGTCACATCCATTCACCATTTGTGTATGAAGTTTTTAACTGATAAAGGGGTGGCAACGGTAAAGGGAGAACCAAAGAGGAGCCCGGGAGTGTTACCTTTAATTCTATAAGGAAAGCTGAGCTTAGGGATATGAATATGGTAACAGACGCCTGTAGCCTCGAATTGCCAACGCTTGATGAACTTGATCCACGAATTACTGAAGTTGATCCCCATGCGGCTCCCATGGAAGAATTAGAGAGTTTCCCTATCGATCCGAAAGATCTCACCAAGCAGTTACATGTTGGTAAAAGTCTTGCCCCAAGATTTAAGGAGGAACTTAAAGAATTTGTGCAAGAACCATGTATGTCCTTTGCTTGGGAGGCATGATGATATGGTGGGCATTGACCCTGGAGTCAGTTGTCATCACCTGAAAATAGATCTTAAAGTTGCCCCGCATAGTCAGAAGAGGCGAGCCTTGAACCCGGACAGATATGAGGCCTTGAAAGATGAAGTTCAGAGACTGATCAATAATCGCTTCATCAGGGAGGCCCTATACCCGAAATGGATATCCAACCCAGTCCTGGTTAAGAAGAATAATGGGGATTGGAGAGTGTGTATCGACTTTTCTGATCTTAACAAATCATGCTCAAAAAATAGTTCTCCCGCTCCCTAGAATTGACCAACTAGTAGACTCCACCACTGGACACGAGTCCCTAAGCTTCATGGATGCTTATTCTGGCTTACAATCAAATGTCCATGTACCCATAGGATGAAGAGCACACCATACCTCGTTCATCACAGATCGAGGCCTCTACTGTTATAAAATGATGCCTTTTGGGTTAAAGAATGCCGGAGCAACGTATCAGAGGTTGGTAAATAAGATGTTTGCGGACTTGATCGGTAACATATGGAAGTTTATGTGACGATACATGTTAGTCAAAAGCTTGAAAGTAGAAGAGCACATAACCCACCTCAGCGGAGCCTTTGATATCGTACGTAAATATCGCATGAAGTTGAATCCCCTTAAGTGCGCATTCGGAGTAGCTTCGGGCAAGTTCCTGGGATACATGGTCCATCAACGAGGAATTGAGGCCAACCCTGAGAAGATCCGAGCGTTAGTTGAGATGAAGTCTCCTCATAAACCCAAAGAGGTGCAAAGCTTAACGGGCCGAGTAGCCACTCTATTCAGTCGCTTATTTCGAGGCCACTGATAAAATGCCTCCCATTCTTCAAGGTACTAAAGGGAGGTCAGAAATTCCGATGGAATGAAGAGTGTGAAGAGGCTCTCCAGGGATTGAAGAGGCACCTAGGACAAACCCCCTCCTATCAAAACCCAAATTGGGAGGTCTTGCAGCTGTATTTAGCTGTTTCCCTCGACGCTATAAGTGATGTCCTGACAAGAGAAGAAGGATCAACCTAGTTGCCAGTCTATTACATCAGTAAGGCATTGTTGCCCCCTGAGACTCGTTATCCAAACATGGAAAAGTTAGCCCTGGCATTGATTATTGCCTCCCGCAAGTTAAGGCCTTACTTTCAAGCTCACACTATACACGTGTTGACTAACTTCCCACTCAGGCAAGTTCTGCAAAAGCCCGACGCCTCGGGCAGGCTACTGAAATGGGCCGTGGAGCTAAGCGAGTTTGAGGTCCTTTTTAAGGCTAGGGTCGCCATCAAAGGTCAGGCTTTGGCAGATTTTGTGGCAGAATTTACTAATGCACCTATAATGGACGAGGCTGTAGCCCCCGTCAACATTCCTTCATGGAACTTATATGTAGACGGATCAGCTGGTGAAACCGGCTCAGGGGCTGGTGTGGTTTTGGTAAGCCCAAAAGGTCACAAATTGAATAGTGCCGTACGATTTGGCTTTAAAGCGACCAACAACGCGACAGAGTACGAGGCCCTTCTCACTGGCCTAAGATTGGCTAAGGAAATGCAAGTGAAGAGGCTCCATGTCAACAGCGACTCCCAGCTTGTGGGCGGACAAGTGAATGGCAACTTCGCAGCCTGGGACAAGGCCATGGCTTCCTATCTTAAATTGGTGATGAGTTTTCTCCCTTCCTTTGACAAATTCGAGTTAAGTCAAATCCCACGTGATGAAAATGCACATGCCGACGCTTTGTCTAAGCTTGCTAGCAGTAAGGATTCAGAATTGTTAACAGTGGTCCCAATTGAATACCTCACCAAACCATCCACTTCATTGGAAGCGATAATGTGGGTCGAAGGTACCCCTACTTGGATGCAGCCTCTCATATCCTACCTTAATGATCAGTCACTGCCTGAGGATAAGGGAGAGACATATAGAATCAGAAGAAGGTCGGCCCGTTTCCTGCTGGTTGATGATGTCCTCTATAAGCGTGGATTCTCCGCGCCTCTTCTTTGGTGCGTCGGAGGGGAAGAAGCTAACTATGTACTCCGGGAAATTCATGAGGGCGTTTGCGGCAACCACTCCGGAGGGCTGGCTTTAGCCAATAAAGCAGTGAGACAAGGATACTACTGGCCTACTTTGAAAAAAGATGCCCTCCAATTTGTCCGTAAGTGTGACAAGTGCCAACGTTTTCTCTAGCATACAGAGACAACCCTCCCAGGAGCTTACTGTGGTGTCCAGCCCCTGGCCCTTTAGCAAATGGGGTGTGGACCTCATTGGCCCCTTGCTTAAGGGCAGAGGAAGCGCCAGTTTCGCCATAGTGGCCATAGATTATTTTACGAAATGGGTGGAAGCTGAACCTTTGGCAAAGATCACTGAGGCCAATACCTCCAAATTCTTGTATCATTTTGTCCGCTTTGGCATCCGTACTCCATTGTCTCTGAAACGGAAATAGTTCGACACAAGAAGGTTAGGACATGTTTGAAGAATTGGGAATCAAGAAACACTTTTCCTCCCCCCCATCATCCCCAAGCTAATGGCCAAGTCCGAAGCTGTGAACAAAATATTAAGCATACTTGAAAAAGAAACTAGACACGGCCAAAGGAGCTTGGGTGGATGAGCTGTCCCATGTACTTTGGGCAATACGGACTACCAGCAGAACTCCTACTGGGAAAACCCCTTTCTCTATGACTTATGGTGCCGAGGCCATGAGCCCCGTTGAGGTAGGATTGCCCTCTCCTCGGAGATTGACCTTCAATGAGATATCAAATGAGGAGCTCCGAAGATGCGAACTCGATTTCCTTGAGGAAAAAAGGAATGATTCTCAACAAAGGCTTGCTGCATACCAAAGGAAGATGACCCGGTCTTACAATTCAAAATGAAGAAGAAATCCTTCCGGATCAATGATCTGGTACTCCGCTGGGTTTTCCTATCCTCAAAAGAACCAGGAGTGGGCATGTTGGGACCCAACTGGGAAAGACTTACCGTATTGAAAGGAAATTAGGCATAGGCACCTATTGATCAAAGACATGGATTGCTAAGGTCAACCCCACCCATGGAACATCGAGCATCTTAGAATGTATTATCAATGAAGAGCTTTTGAATGTAACCCCCATGCTGGAAGTGTTTCCTTTCTCAGCCTTTGTAAATTAATAAAATTCTCATTTCAGAAATATGCCATGTACGTAAGCGTGGAAGCATCGGAGGAGAGAGTGGAACCTTAAAAAAGGCCACCCCGTTTGAACTCCGATGCGTTTGACACAAGCCTCCCTTCGAAGAGGCTAACATCGAAGGGAGAAGCCTCGGGCTTGGATGCACCATCCACCAAGTCGGGAAGCGTGAGAGCCTCGAAGGAGAGAGTGGAACCTTAAAAAAGGCCACCCCGTCTGAGCTCCGAGGCGTTTAACACAAGCCTCCCTTCGATGAGGCTGAACATCGAAGGTAGAAGCCCCGCTTGGATGAACCCTCCACCAAGCTGGGAAGCGTGGGAGCCTCGAATGAGAGAGTGGAACCTCAAAGGAGGTCACCCCATTTGAACTCCGAGGCACACACAAGCCTCCTTTTGATGAGGCTGAACATAAGAAAAGCTTTCAAAAAACCCCTTTTTGATAAGTGTCAACGTTTGGTTTTACTCCTGTTGGTTATTACTTTGATTGAGCCCTTTTATTTTGAAATGAAGTTTAAATGGTCATTTGCAAAACATGAAAGATAATACAATACTGCATAAAAGAAGTAACAATTTTCATCTCCTTTAAATAAATCATTACAAAGAGCTAAACCTTCTTTATTAACTGCATGACGATTTACAGTTAAAAGTTCAGAGGTAGTTGGGGGGTCTGCAGCCTCGGAGGTGGGAGCCTCAATTGGCGTTGGAGGTGCCTCCACAGCTTGGGGGACTTCAGCTGGCGGGTCATCAGAATCTAGTTCTTCTACTTCGCCTTCCTCAGCCGAAGTCTGGGGAACCTCCTTTTCAAGGAATTCCGCTTTAACCGCAGATATATCCAGCCCCGAGTGCACCTCCTCTATCTTCTCAAAGACCTCCTGGTAGGCCACCCTGCTCCAGTACATTCCGAAGCGGCGGTACTCCTCAGTGAGGTGAAAATTGGCAATGTAGTTCCTCACTGCGATTTCACCTGCCTCGACGACATCCGCTTCGTACTTCTTCACCTCCGAGGCATACCACTGGATCTCCTTCTCCATGAATTTACTGGCGTCTCGAGCCCCAACTAGCTCAAGGTTTGCCTTCTCCAGGGCCTCGGCAGCAACCTTTTGGTGGTTATCAGAAATTTCCACCCTCTTTGTAAGAGCAGCCACCTCGCACTGGGCCTCATGGACCTCCTTCTTCATCGCCTCCACCTCGGCCAAGGCAGACTCCAGCTTCACATCGTTTTCATCCTTCTGAACTCGGAGTTCAATATTCATGTCAGTTTTCTCCCTTAGTTCAGCTTGGACTTTGACCAGTTCGTCACGCGAGGCCCGGTTCCTTGATTGAATGTCTGACAGAACCGTCTGGCACTCCAAGGCCACGCCAAAAGCCCTGGCCGTCTGACTCACCAAGGTGGCAGTGAGGTCCACGGCATCACATGTGGCAACGTAATTCTGCCACCTCTCCGTCCAAAATTTATTAAACCCCTCGGTGGCCTCCCTCACCTCGGGTGGGAGCATCTCAATCAGCGTGGGAGCGATCTTGTCCTCCCTGCCTCCCAGGAAGTTCCCGGACTTCCCTGGAGTCCTCTCGATTTTCTTCTTTGAGGCCTCAGCTGCCTCTGTCGCCTCCTTAATTATTTGGCGAGACTGAGCCACCAGCGACGAATCGATCGAAGATTGCATCAACTTCGGCCGCTTGGGCGCCTCTTTCCCCACGTGGGAGACAGTAGTCCCAAAACTACTGGAGGACCCGCCTCCGGGGCCAAATCTCCTCTTTTTATTCTGAGGCTCCTCGGCCACGCCTTTGCCCTTGGAGGATACCACCTAGCCCTCCTTTCCAGCCCCCTTGGAGGCTCCCTCCTCAGCCTCCTTTTCGTTCTTTTCCTTGCTGAGGCGGTCCAACTTGGACTTTACATGCTTCGCCCCAAAGGAGCCGGACTTCAATGTTTTCACCCCGGCGGTGGATGTAGCCCTCATAATGCTGGCCATATCAGGCAGGGCAAACTCCTTTTTGGAAAATTTGTCTGCAAACATCAGAAAAGGTTTAGAGCAGATAGCAGTACCCACTAATTCATAAAAATCACCTAGTTAAATGGCGTCTTACCTTTGGGAGCCATCAGTCCGAAATCAACAAAATATTTATCCTTCTCGATGAGGTGGTTAAAGCTTCGGAGCCTCGGGGATCGTCGGTATATGTCTTCAATGATACCCCACTCAGCCTCGGATAGTTCGTACCTCGAACTGCCGTCTGCAAGGCAAAGACAAAAGATTAGAACTATGAGGCTATATTTGAATTACAGTCAAACAAACCAACACTCACATGCTTCGTAGTATTGGGTCGGCGCGGTACAGGCTGGGACAGCATCTCCCTCAACCCTTTGCCACCTCCCCGTTACCCAGAACCAGGACTCCTTCCACCCCTTTATGGAGGAAGGAAGTCCAACTACGAAGGGGGCATGGGAACCCCAGGGGGTGATATAATACCACCCCTTAGAGTCGTCTTTTCCCACGACCCTGGCATGGAAGAGGGTTTCGAATACATGAAGGGGCAAGTCCTCGCCTAGGGACACTTCCTTCCAAAGGAAGTAGGTCCCAACGACTTGGCTCCACCCGTTTGGAAGAATTTGGGTGGGGGACAACATAAATGTCCTCAGCACCGCCCTAAAAAAGGGGTGCAGAGGCAGACGCACACCTGCCTTAAGCAGGTATTCGCTAAAGGCCACACAGTTTGGCCTCGGAAAACAGGCTCTTTCATGGGGGTCGGGGACTATTAATTCTACGTAGGAGGGGATACGGTACAGCTCCATAAGCTCGGCTAGTTTGGCGGAGGTGATGTTGGATTGAATCTTGGTTGCCCCCCACCCCACCTCGTAATCTATGGGCTCCTCGGCCATACTGTACCACTCTCCCGAGGCCCCAGATACCGACTCATCACCACTCCTAGCCACTGTAACGGCCAAGGACGCTTCGACTGACATTATGAACTAAAAAACGATAGAAAAAACTGCAGAGATGGTATTGAAGGAAGGAAAGGCGACCGAAGCAAGTAAATACCTAAAATGCAAGAAAACACTCGCCGGAAGGTTGCCGGAAGACTGGAAAGCAAGAATACTTTGAAAACTTTGGAAGAATGATTCGCGAAAGTAAAGTGTGAGAATGGCAAGGTCTTGCCTTTTATACTTATAATGGGCCTAACCCTGGCCGTTGGATTATAAGCCCAATTGATCTGAAGCATCCACGATTGCGTCATTCTGGGCCATGGATTACAGACGATTCATACGCCTACGCCTCAGATTGATGCGTGTTCAACACGAGTGCGTCTTGGTGCGTGAATGAATCTCCCAATACCACACGGCCTAATAATTACCCATGATGACGCTTTAAATGCGAACGGCTGTACGGTAATTGAAAGTCGTTTCGATGCCACAATTGACATTAGGAATACGCAAAAGTGTCATGTCGAAGGCGTGAATCTCCAAAAGACTTCAGCCTCACCAGAACTGCAGCTTCGCCTCGTCAAAAAGACTTCAGCCATGCCAGTTCTAATATGAACTCGCCTCGTCAAGAAGACTTCACCCATGCCAGTTCTAATATGAACTCGCCTCGTCAAGAAGACTTCACCCATGCCAGTTCTAATATGAACTCGCCTCGTCAAAAAGACTTCAGCCATGCCAATTCTAATATGAACTCGCCTCGGCCTTAAACGATCTTCGGCGTTCGAGGTAACCTTCTTAACTTTTGTACTTCACAATTTCTAACTTCATAGCTGAAAGTCCACGTATGACATAAATGATTACACATGGACTTGGGGGACTATTGTTACCAGCCATCTACACAACTCCCTCCCCAGGCCTTTATAGCCGAGCGAAGCCCAAGCCTCGTCTTTGAAGATATTGTCATGATGGAAATCTTTGAGAATGATTGATGTGACCCTTGCATAAAGCAATTCTTGTCTTGTCTTGTCAATGTAAGAGTATTTAATTGAGTATGTAGATATAGGGGAGATGACTTGATGGTTAAGATGTGATGCTCGGGTCGGGGAGATGAGGCCACGTGTACATCGATCCGATGATCACCATTCTATTTGTAACACTATAAATACCCAGCCATGTAATATAAGAGGATGATGCAAATTTGAAGACAAAATACACTTAATATCTTTGAACATACATAAAACAAGATACACCAAAAGCAAAGACAAATCAGGTTTCTCGTGGTCGGATTCTTAAAGGATCACGTTACATTTATATTGCCGGAGCCTGAACGGAAACATCACGCGCGGCAGGTCCCTTCTACGTTCGGATTCGAGAATCTTTTTTGAATATTCTTCGGTACACGTATGCTGATCGAGGCTTGCACGTGCACGTGTGGGTCCGGCTTCTGTTGACACATTTTTTGGGGTCAACAGAATTCTTCTGTAGTCACTCAATGTTATATCTGTACTTCTGTCAGGGGGAACATGGTGAATAATCTTGGGTGGTTTACGACCATTTGGATAAGGATAAATGGCGGCCAGTTCACAAACGCGTCGTAGTATAGGCTTTGGCAAAGGGCGCTAGGCCAGATTTCGTTTCTTCTCCCCCTGAATAAAATGTGGACATGTCAAAGGTCACAAGTTCTTTGGCATGCAACCAATATTCGACAATACAATATATATATCAGAGACCCCCTTGAGTTTTTTGACAAATACAGAGACACCCTCACATTTGAATTACAACCACCTCCCTACTTCTATTCGATATGGTTTCTCTACGCCTAAGACACAAGAATATCGAACCATGAATGAAGAAAGGCATGAGACAAAAGCCTATTGGCTAGTGATAGAGAGGAAGGGCAGAGCTTTTGGTTTTTTCATGTTGTCAAAGAGCTGAGCAGTGGTTTTGAGTATCATATTCATGCCATCACCATTCCTTAGTCATCTGTAATTTAAAGGTGGCTATGATACCTAAATTACCCTTGTGAACAAAAGATAAAATTTTGTTAAATTGACACATTACACAAAAAGCTCGGTTGACACATTTCAAATTTCAAAATTTTAATCATAGAAATTTACTTATTTGTTTATAAATGGTATTATTTTTATGAAAAATTAAGCCCTTGTTTGAGCCCCTTTTTTGGGTTAATAGATTTTGAAATAATGAATTTTTGAAGAATGTGGTTAAAAAGGAAAAAAAATTGAATTTACGTATAAAATTATTTTATTGGTGGAATGTATGAATAAAAAAGAGCTTTGAAAAAAAAAATGAGATTTGGGAAAATGAGGCTCAAACAAGGGCTAAATATCATACGAATAAAAGCATATTATGCTATTCTTATTAAATATTGTAACCTTTAATATATTAGATTAAATTTAAATTCTATTAAATAACGTCATGTCATCATTTACTGACAATTTTTTAGGGCATATAGCCCCTGTTTGACACCCTTTAATTTCTATTTCTATTTCTCATTTTCATTTTCATTCTTCATTTCAATCACACATTCTCCAAATAAAATAATATTACACACAAATCAAAAACTTTTAATCACTTTTTCACCACACATTCTTACATCAACCACTATTCTAAAATTTCTTTTCACCTAAAAATGTGTTTCAAACAAGGGCATAATGTGTTAATGAACTAATGTGCACTATTTTTTAGCTAAATTTTACCTGAATAGTAAAAACAAATTTTCATATTTAACATCTTCTTTAGTTTATGAATTTATAGATACAAATTTTATTTTTATCATCAATCAATTTCCCAACCTCTGATATAGTCCACAATCTATGATGCTTCCTCCGACTGCTAACTTCAGGTTGTCTCACTGCTGTAACACGAACTTCCCTTTTCTTTTGGCTAGCTGCTGAGTCACAATCATCCCTCTTCTTTTGACTCACAGCTGAAACATGATTGTCCCTTTTCTTATGGCTCACTGCTGAAACATGATTGTCCCTTTTCTTATGACTCAATGCTGTGACACAGTCATCCCATTTCTTTTGACTCATTGGTGTAACATGATCTTCCCTTTTCCTCAGGCTCACTGCTGTGACACGGTCATCCCTTTTCTTCTGACTCGTTGCTGTGACAAGATCGTCCCCTTTCTTCTGACTCGTTGCTGTGACACAGTCATCTCCTTTCTTTTGATTCACTGCTGTGACTGAGTCATTGTATTTCTTTTCACAAGCTGCAATTACATAGCCACACCTTTTCTTATGACTCACTGATACCCAGATATCTTCTGACTCATCCACTGAATTCTTATTATCAGAACTAAGTACCTGTTCACATATTGATGCTTCATTCCATTGAGTATCAGTGTATCACAAATACAGGAGTTCATTTAATCGAAAACTAGTATGAAATTGTTCCCTTTCGTTCATAGCAAAAAATCAGTAAGAAATAGGACGGGATAGCTACATAAATTATATGTGGCATTTCAAGAACATGATCGAATTGACTCCTACATCTTACCCAATGAACATTTGGTAATCAATACCACAAAGTCATCTTGAATTTTATTGTGTTTATTCACATTCCATAAGAGCCTCTTTGCCGTAGGTTTTTAAGAATATATTTTGTGAATAATGATTTTTATTTATTTTTTATTTTTTATTTTTTTTGAGAATGTGAGGTTAAAAAGTAGGGAAAATGTGTTTTAGAAAATCTCTACCAAACGAGGCTTAATACTCGTGAATCATAATAGGGTCAAGTGGTGTCCAAAAAAGTGTGATTTTTTAGATATTCAAATTAATTACTAATAAAGGACTTGGAATGTAATTCATAGCATAAGAGTGGATTGGACAAAAGGCAAAAGTGCTATAAAATAAAAAAAGACCTATGAAGTTAAAAATAAATTCTATAAAATGGTTATTAGACTAGCTGTGGTTCATGATATTGGGCATTATCGTTAAAGGACATGTCCATAAGATAAATTTAATAGAAATGAAGATATTTAGACATGGTCATACTAAAATGGAGAAAATAAATGAGAATGCACGCCATCCAACAAATGGAGGTGACACCAATTGAATATAAATTAAGGAAATATGATTTAGTTGGTTGGGCAATGTATTGTGTTGACATAAAGAAATTCCTATTCGCAAGAGTGATAGGGAGATCAAATCATAAAAAGGTTTGGCGTGGCTACAGAAGGTTTGATTTGATTGGATCTTTCAATAGATCTAGCAATATTGGAAAATAATGAAGCATGCAATGAATTCAGAAACACAAAAAAATCCACATGATACAGGTATTCTAGTCCTCGGGCATTTCAGACGTTGAAAAAGACAAGCAAGCAGCAAAAACAATAAGCATTAATGTTAAGTAACAAGGTGATCATGCTTTGCGTCAACTTACCATATTCGATGAATGACTCTTTTGACATTCTTTATGCACTAAAGAACCGAAGGGCACTTGAATAGCAATGACAGAAGACTCCTCAGGGGAAACTCTCGTTCTTGATTCGATATGACATTTCTTGTGATTTTTAACTACTGTAGACTTAGCACTAGGGGCAGACGTAGAAACTTCTTGTCTTTTCTTAGAATATCTAGAAATAGGCTCTGATAATTCATCAATGTATCTACGTGTAGGCTTACGGGATCTCTTTTGCATAGTAAGGGCATCCGTGTTGGCCGGGTTTGAGATCTTTGCCAATTCAATCTGGTCGTTAAAGCTGTTACTCTCAATAGTTTGACACATCAGCCCAAATTCCTTGTTTTTCCGAATCTTTGAACTGCAGAACAACTCCCCAGATGTAAAATCAGAAGGAAGACTTCCACCATCCTCATCAGATGATATACCTTGTGGAGAATGGCTCAGTATATTTTGAGACTCGCTAATATTTTGTGTAGTAGATGACGTACGAAATTTCAAAGCCTTCTTCTCAACCGATGTTTCACTCTCTTGGTGGATACAAATGTCACTTAATTCAGAATTTTGCAAGTTATCCTGGTCATTCTGGCATTCTGGCACATCAGTTATTGCTAATATATCTGAATTCCAAGGAGTGTTAGCATCAGAACTCGACCCCGGAATTGGACTTTCTGACAATGAGATATGCAAGCCTTCACTCAAACCATAATCCAAATTGGTAATACTTTGAGCAAATTCAATACCTGCACCCAATTAAACAGATATTTTTGGTGGCTTATCTCACTTGATAACTATAAATTGATTTATCAGAATCACAGTCGAATTTCAAGGAGAAGGATGTCCACCTGAAAAGTAATCTTCACCCATGCTACAGAAATCATTTGACAATTGAAAATATCCAGCTTCAACTTCACTTGGCATTACATCTTGTACCTACATGTGAACCATCCCGCTGAGAAGATGATGCCATTTAGCAAAGTACAAACAAAATTCAACAAAAACTTGTTAAGCAATCATTTAGTCTTCTAACTATTATCTCTTGAAAGTAACATGTCTTTAGACTTCAATAATAGTCCTCTGAAAACACAGCACCCCAACGAAAATAAAGGTGTTAATGTCCCAAAATGGCATTACAATGGACAAGAATAACTGGAAAGTACAACATTGAGTTTGGGTATGAACATTCAATAATGCATTCAGATACAATCTTGTCCGTAGCTTCCTTTTTTTTTTGCCTGTGCGTGCGTGAGAGAGAGAGAGAGAGAGAGAGAGAGAGAGGTGTTTTAGCAAGATTTGCAACACCTGACAACAAGTATTAAAAAAAGACACTGACAAATCACATTACAGGGTTATATTTAATGATCACTTAATGGTTGTTAACCTTAGAACATGAAAAATAAAATTATAATATTACATGAAATTCAACTCGATGATCACATTTCATAGGGTCTATACTCAACCATTTGTAGGGGAAAAATAATAATAATTATGACCTACTTCTTGCTTCGGAACATCTCCCCCTTCCTGAGCAATACCAAAATTTGGTAAAACTGCATAAAGTCATTAAGTTCAATGAGGTGTCAGGTGGCAGCCCATCAAATACACAAACATTTTGGAAATTCAAGGATAATAGCAAATGCACTACATTCAAAGACTGGTCAAAATTAAAAATTGAGTTAGAACAAATATCAATAATTGTATCTTAACCAAAAAAAAAAAAAAAAAGGAAGCAGTGAACTTTGTATCACCTAATTCTCTCACATTACTAATAAGACAAAGTTGTTAATATTGAAATTGTAAGACAGAAGTCAGATTCCCATGACTGCTTCCAGAGTTCAGCATAATGAACAGTCACACTCAGTTACATGAACTATTTTTGTTCCCATAGATGTTCCTAACTGAAGCAGAGACACTTCCTAAAAGTTTTGTGCTGGTTGAGAGCATTTGCCTGAATGATAAATGATACTTTCTTCTAAACCAAATGTCAAAGTTAATTTGGTAATGTTACTTAGGTAAGAGTTGAGTAAATTTTATGATGATCCAATTCTGTCCTCTGACGTATGGAATAGAGAGATTCTTGAGGGCATGTATTACTTTGAGAATGTAAAAAATACTAAAGAAAGACTGTCTTGATAAGGACAAGTGGGTGGATAAATGAAGAATACTTTTTCATTACCAACTAATAAATTTTTATATCCCTCCAACCACTAATTACCAATTGAGGAGAAAAATGATTCATTTGTTTATTTGGTCTGAAGAGGAGGGGAGGATAACTACTTCAGGTTTTAGGCTATACCAAAACTGCAGGAAACTTCTTCCATTTTCATCGCAATCTCTGGAATCTTTTCATTGAAAGACTAAGACACTTTCCATTGAAACATGCTCATCTTGGGGTTCAACAAGCAAACGTTGAACTTCAGTTGTCCCGTCGTCTAAAATGTCAGAGGCCCATCTTCCATGACACCTGAAATTAGTATTGATAACAAGAAAAATGCCCCTCATAAGTTCCATTAGTAAGAAAACACAGTATCCTATTTACAGTAAACTAAATGGATCAAAAAAAAAAAAAAGGAGTGATTAGAATAAACAGCAAAATAATCACAAATGAGGGCAATAGAGGAGAAAATTCACTCTCTTCTGCATAATAAAAAAAACCAATAGAGACATGTTTCACTGTCAAAGATTAATTCACCGAGATAAAGCTTTAGCAACTCGGAATTTTATTCAACTAAGTCCACTCAACTTTGTGGCTAAAAGATGGAAAAGAGTAGTAAACAATTCCTAGCGAAAACTTCGTCTACCTAAAGAAACGAAATTTATTTTTGTTTATCTTAAAAGCTCAAGCTACTTCAGTGCCAGAAAACCCAGTAATTTATGTCGGCATAGACTGCATAAAGAACAAACAGAATTTAGATTAAAACACTTTCTGTTGTTTAGAAGCCGTAACATAGTCCAAGTTCTTGCCAACCTCATCAAACCTCTGACGCAGACTTAATCTACACTCACAGTTCTCATTTATCACTAAACTCTCTCTCTCTCTCTCTCTTCCCCCCAACAGAAAGCTAAAACTATGAACCACCATAGTTGCGTCCCTCCCCCTATTTCTCCAAATCTCAATCTTCATAAAGTCAAACCTAAACACTAACACCCTGTTTTATGCAAATTTTTGACAAATTGTAGACAAATTTGGAACGTTGGAACGGTAAACTGTCTCACAACAACTGCACACTTTTCTCTAGTTCAGGTTACTACATTCTCCATTACACCCCTCATTCAATTTCTATCTACTAACTTTACCAATTTCAAGTGTATTATAGTAATTCATAACATCATGTAGCCCCTGTTTGGCCCACATTATTTTTTTTCATTCTCATTCTTCTACTTATTTTCAACCACACATTCTTCAATAAAATAATATTTTTCATCACATCAATAACTTTTCTTTCTTTTTCAACTACATATTCATCATCATATCACTTCAAAAAAATGCATTCTCTCATTTTAATATGCACCAAACACACACTTAATTTGACCGGGAACAATAGTACCAGGTTTTGGGCCCACGTGATTTGAAAGAAAAATGCATTATTGGCCAGGAAAATATGCATCAAACAGGCGCTAAATGTGGAGGATACAGTCCTCTTCATTAATGCATGCTCAATTTAGACAGCCTGCAAACAATTTCATTTAATTGCCAACGAAAATTGAACTTTGGGTCATCACTTATCAAGTATGCTTCTCAAAATCTTTCAAGTTTTGGGCAAATCAATTGTTTGTTGCAGAATTGTGATATTAAAGACAAACTTCCAATGTTTATGTACAATAGAATCTATTCTAGATTTAAGCATTTCCATAGTGGGTTTTTAAGGCAAGGAGAACTTCCATACACAGAGTTGATTTCTTGCATAACTATTAGTTAGCAAGAAAGTTCTTTATATTTTCTCGTTTTAGAAATAGGATTGAAGATGGGTAATAGGTTCCTAAGTCGAGCAGCTTTCTCAATCAAAAGTGTGTGAATAGCCAAACTCATTCAAGGGTTTCTCCAATGAACGACAGTTGCGGTCCGTTTGATTCAAATATGAAATTTGGGTGTAAAGAAAACGAATTATAGAGAATTGAATTGCTCGGAACTTGTTTTATTGGAAATTGTCAATTAATTATGTTTGATTGGTATAATTTTCTACTTGAAAAATGTTGAAATTTTTTATCTTTTGGTGTTCATTTGATTTTATTTTTCATGAAAATCGTCAATTAAAAGGATAAAATTTCTTACAATTGGGATATAATTTGTTTGGATTGCCAAAAAAAAATTGAAATTTTTTTTGTGTTCGTTATGCTTTGTTTTATATGGAAATTATCAATTTAAAGGATATTTTTTTTTACAATTGAGGATAGATTTTGTTTCTATTGCAAAAAAAAAAAAAAAAAAAAGATGGAAAACCAAAAACCACCTAATAGGTGGGAATTGGAAATCACCAAAAATCAAGAAAAGTGGCAAAGGTAGAAAACCAATTATTAGGAAAAAAAGTGCCATCAAACATGGCAAAAGTAGGAAATGGAATTTCAATTCCATTTTCCATGAAAAAAAAGGGCCAATCAAACGGGATAGTGGTATTTAGTGTCACCCTGATTAATCCTTAACTCTATTAGTGCAAACTTCAAATACTTGGGTTCTTAAGTAATTTTCAGATATTTGTTACTTTAGATAAAAAAAAAATTTAAAAATGAAAGATTTTTTTAGAATATTCCCTTGTCTATCCTCTGCACATCACGACATCATTGAGTTTCTATGAGAATACAATTATGTTTTTGAATTAATACATTAATAGATTCAAGGTGATTAACAAATTGATATCCTTCAGGCCATAGAAGATTTATGTAATTTTTAAGCTCCGGCAATGATCTTTATATAGAGGTTGTTCGGTGAGTATTAAAATTAGATTTTTAGTAAATTGTGATAAAAGTTTTTGAAATGTGTGGTTGAAAAGTTGTGAGACTCATGAAAGATGTGGTTAATATTTATTATTTGACTTTGACTTTGACTTAGATTAAAATCTGATTTTAATCCGTACCAAACATGACCATAGTTTCCAAGAAACATTCTTCTAAAAGGCCATGTCAATATCTCCAGGTTTGGAGTCTTTTGTGTACAATTATTAATTGAACTTGCCAACCAAACATAAAAAGTAGAATCTACAAGTCACAATGAGTACTCTCCTTTTGCAAGGAGAATTTACGAGTGAGCTTATTTCAATGTCACTCAACGAGAAGAAAAGACAAAGTGATATTAAATACCCATAATAATACATAATAAGATATGACACTTAAAACTGGATTCTTTACTCATATAAACCTGTTTGCATATTAACTATCAAGTATCAGATTCTCCATTAGCAGAACCCTCAAGTATGGAAATGTGTTATTAAACTTTTGGTAACGTTTAGCAGCACCTAAGTAAGACTAAATTAGTGGCGCTTCAAGTATTAATTCCTAAGTGCATTTTTAAACTGAACCGCCGATTCAATAATTCATAAATATTTAAACTATTCAACCCAGATATCATGTATTCTTCACACAATTTTCTCTCAAAATTCTTTTTCCTAAAATGTATTTCAACTCAATCATCATATTCCAATATCTCTTTTCTAAAATGATAATCCCCAGTCAATGCGTAATCTGTAAAGGTCTCTAATCTCACATTGATTATCTTAATATACCCGATTAACATGGAAACATAACATCAAATAGCTTACCATCTTTAAACTACTCAAGCCCCAAAATAAAAACAGAAAAGGACAATAAACAAGCGATAAACAATTAACCATAAAAATAACTCATTTAGCGACATTACAAGCAAAAAATAAATGTAATGTCCAGAAATTCACGACAACGTGAGAAACTTAAGAATACATAATTACTGACCTCAAAACTTCAATTTCCTCAGCAATGTTAGAGAGAGAAAGGGGAATCAACCAAAGAGTAGAGGGAAAGTGAGGAATAAGAACGACAGGTTTCATACAGTATGGAAAAGTAGGTACCTTACTACATTCATTGAACGGAATTGAAAAGGATATTAACAAATCGTAATGGAATCTGAGTTTCGCTTCCGCCGTGGCGATGCGTAATTAGTTTTTGACGACGACGCTATAAGCACTCACTTTCGTTCCTGCTGACGTCCTAGGTGGATTTAGTTCTCCCTGCTGATGTCCTATGTAAATAGATGTGTTAGATCCATTGTCATGCTACATCTAAATCTTTTTTTACATCCTTTTTTACATTATGAGACATGAAGACGAATGATTGGATAATTTTTTTAAAAACCGGCGGACACTTTTTGAACTCAAAAGAAATGTTCACAAAAATGTCAACACCACGATATATATACATTGTGGAAATTACAGCCTATCAGAATTTTAAAACTTTTCATTTCAAAATTCAGATTTACAAATTTTAATTTCAAAAATCGGATGATAATTAAAATTTTAAAATATTAATAATCATATTACAAATACATATATATAAATATATCTCACTACAATATAAAAGAAGCTAAAACTTTGTGCGCCATGTGTTGTGATTTCACAGTCGTAATTCAATCTTTTTTTCCACTCACGCATCTCCTCCTCCTTTTCACGCAACCTTATCCCATCTTTCATTTTCACACGCATTCCCTCCCTTTCTTAACGTCATTTACCTTCTTCCATCCCGATTCCGAATCCGATTTCAAAACCCCGCAAAAAATCGATTCTTCATCGCTGTTCCTTCACATTTTACCATAATATTTGGTGAGTATTCTAGAATTCCAATTTATCTGGAAACTTCGATTTCGTTCCAATTTTAATTTCTTGTTAATTTTACTGATGTGTTTTTCTTTTTACGTAATAATTTAAAATGGTTCCAGGAATACAGAGCCAAATAGTATGTGCCCGGGTAAATTTGAATTTGAAATTTCAGCGAAACTATAATTTGTTTGGGTGTTCTTGAAAAATATTGAATTCTTTTGTTTTAAATCAAATATCATAAAATTTGTTTGAGTTTGATAGCTTGATCAGATTGAGCATAAACGTTCCAATATTTTATATGTGACTTAAATCCCCCTCTTCTCAGTAGTGGAAATGTCGCAACTGATATTTGGAGGTTGATGTACATTGTTGATGTACACGTACACTTAATTTATGGCTATCATCGATTCTTAAAACTCACTGTTATATATGATAAAATGCTAGGGAGGGGAAAAATATTCATCTTTTTTATTAACATATTCATTGGTGAGATGATATTCATCTGTTTTGATGTTTTACTCAATCTGCAAAAGTTTTTCAAACATCTCATGATTGAAATATTAGAACTATATCAAAATGTTATTTTCCTTTTTGAATTAGTGAACAATTTTGTCACATTAAATTAATGTTGCATGTAATGTATTGAAGTTCTCAAATACAATTTTTCTTATTCTTAAGGTTGAATAAAGATACTTGATAACAACACATTTGTTACGTTTTTTACCCATTAATATTTGCGTTTCTATGATTATTTAACGCCTAAATGCACTAATTGCTTCTATATCTTGGTTTAGGATGCAAATTGGTGAAAACGGTGGAAAATCAAAGAAAAGAGGGAAAAATGATCAAAATAGAAGAAAATGAAAGTTCAGGGACTAAATGGCAAATACTCAAAACTTATTTCTAACCTTGTGATGATGACATGGAAAAAAATCGAATTCGAAGATGGTATCTGAAGAAACGTTGTAGCCTTTTGAGTTATCTTTCCAACGCATCTTGAATTGCCTCAATCGGATATCGGGGGACGAAGTTATGATGAAAATACTGAAGATGATGAATTCGAAACAGCGCTGCACCGACCCAAAAGAACAGATTTTCAGCGCCTATGCACTGCTCCCATGGCGCCGCGCAAACTTAGGTTTTTTAATGTTTGAGCCACGAGAAGCCTAAAAAAGATCCCAAAAACATTACAAAACTCTTCATTCCTCATCATTCTTCATTCTACATCATTCTATCATCACTTTTTGTTCAAGAACTTCATGAGGAACTAATAAACATTGGTGAAGTTATGAAAGAACTCAATTGGAATTGGAGAAATCAACATCTTTTACTTATGTAATGTGTTTTTTATTGTTTAAACAATTCTAGGGTTTATATTTCCTTACTTTGAATTAGTTTTGAGTTTGACTTAACTTTTATGAAATTTTTCATGGATTTAATCAAGTTTCTTCAATTGAATAATCAAAATATTTGTTTGAGTTAAATTTCAAATACTTTATTGGTGTGATTTAATTATTGCTATATGTTAGAAATATATGATCGCTTTTTGAATTTGATTTCAATAAATTAATGTGGGAATGAGATTTAGGAAACTTAAATTATAGAATTACATGTGGAATTAAATTGGTTTGTATTGCTAAATCCTCTGATTAGAAGTTAGGATAAAAACTTCTAATTGAGTAGAAAATGCATGAATTATTGACGTTGATTGATCCAATCCAGTTGAGAGAATTCCAACGCTTCACTATTTTACATATTAACTTAAATTTCATTATTATATCCGGTGACATTTACATTTAATTCAATAAACAAATTTTTTTCATTCAAATTACAAGAACCCTAAGTTATTGAACTCCTTTAAACATTCTTCAATCTCCATATGGATACGACACCACAAAACTGCACTGCAAATACCGCATTATTCTTTGAGCGTAATCAATACTACATATTTTTTAAACATAAACTTATATAGTGAATGGATTGCATCTGATAAAAATCCTCAAATTGGTTTTTATTTGTATGTCGATGCTTATTCTTTATTTTGTTACACACACACACACACACACACACATATCAGTTGATAGAAATTCAGAAAAGGATTATCAATTCAATCCATATACTCAAACAAATCCTTTTCTCATGTATAATCTTTAAAATCATATTCCATGTTGAAATCAATGAGAATAACAAAATGAAAATGGAAGCGTACCTTGAACCATAGATCCATAGATGTCTGATTCTTCACTTGAATTGGTTATGATCTTTCAAAATTATTTGTGACATTATCTTGAATTCTCTCTATTGATGGGGATGTAGAGAAGAAGAAAAACCACACTCACCATTGGGGACCATGACCCCTATAATAAGAATAAGATAATGAAAAGTCATTATCTTTCATTTGCTTCAAATAAGCCCCTTATCAATTTGAAACAAACATCCGGTCTCTACACTTTAATTCCATAAAACATAATACCCAATAGTCAAAATTCATCTTTATTAGATCACTTTAATTGACTAATATTTAAACAATAGCAACACACATTTTAATATATTATATATGTGGTCCCATATAAGTTGGAATTTTCCAACAATCTCCGACTGGGCCATACATGTAACCTTTCAAATGTGTACAACCTTACGAGCTCAAAATTTTACTATTATTATTATTATGGGTATTTCAAACAATCTCGTCCATCAGTCATATTAATATAGGATCAAAGCAATTTTCGTCACATTTAGCGTGACTAAATTCATCAATAGTCACGTACACCCATACAACCAAATGACATACTGCTTGTCACTAATGATATAGGCATATTGCACGAAACCAAGAGATTTATATCAAGGAACTTTGAAATGAAAGATCTTGGTGACGCCTCTTTTGTGTTAGGGATTCAGATATATCGGGATCGCTCTCGAGGTATTCTTGGATTGTCACAAAAGGGCTATATCGATAAAGTACTTAGGAGGTTTGGCATGCAAGACTGTAAATCAGCTGACACCCCTGTCGCTAAGGGAGACAAATTTAGTCTCAAACAATGCCCACAAAATGACCTTGAAGTTAAGGAAATGTAGAAGATTCCCTATACATCAGCTGTTGGGAGTCTTATGTATGCTCAAGTTTGTACACGTCCAGACATAACATTCATTGTTGGAATGCTGGGCAGATATTTGAGTAACCTGGAATGGATCATTAGATAGCAGCCAAAAGGGTTATGAGGTATTTAAAGAGAACAAATGATTATATGCTCACCTATATCAGATCGGATCGGTTAGAGATCATAGGGTACTCCGATTCTGATTTTGCTGGATGCCAAGACAGTAGGAGATCCACATCAGACTATATTTATTTGTTAGCTGGAGGAGCTATTTCCTGGAGGAGTGTTAAGCAGACACTCATAGCTTCTTCTACCATGACAGCAGAATTTGTAGCATGCTATGAGGCGTCTAATCATGGAATATGGCTGCGAAATTTTGTTACTGGACTGCGTATTCTGAATGGCGTAGAAAGACCACTAAAGTTATATTGTTACAATAACTAAGCAGTTCTATATTCTAAGAACAACATAAGCTTATCTAAGTCAAAACACATTGACATCAAGTTCCTAGTTGTGAAGGAAAGAGTACATAGTAGACAGATTTTCATAGAGCATATTGGGACAAACTCCATGATTGCGGATCCGCTTACTAAAGGATTGACACCCAAGGTCTTCCATGAGCACACTGCTCGTATGGATGTTGTATATCATGATGATATCATGTTTTAGTGGGAGTTTGTATTTTCGTTGCTTTATGTTTTGGACACATTTGTGTATTTGAATATTATTCTGTACAGAAATAAAGTATTCAGTTCATTACACTCTATTATTATGTACAATATTGATCTCACTTAAGAAATAAGGTTGGACCAGTTGGAAATAAACATGTTTGGATCACATAACATGTAATTTTCATGCTACACTCCCATGATTGATCTATGTCATTTGGTTATATGGGTGTACGTGACCATTGATGGATTTAGTCACGTTAAATGTGATGAAAATCGCTTTGATCCTATATCAATATAACTGATGGATGAGATTGTTTGAAATATCCATTATAATAATAATAGCAAAATTTTGAGCTCATAAGGTTGTGTACATTTGAAAGGTTACATATATGGCCCAGTAAGAGATTGTTGGAATATTCTAATATATTTGGGGTCACATGTAACATATTAAAATGTGTGTGCTATTATTTAAAGTATATTAGTCAATTAAAGTGATCCACTAAAGATGAATTTTGACTAATGAGTATTAGATTTTACGGAATTAAAGTGTAGAGATCGGAAGTTTATTTTAAATTGTTGAAGGGTCGATTTAAAACAAATGAAAGATAATGAACGGTCATTATCTTATGAATATATGGGTTATGGTCCCCATTTTGAGTGGGTTCTTCAAGATTTCTACATTCCCATCAATAGAGATCAAAATTGGAGTGAAGTTCACAAATCAAATTGGAAGATCGTGATCCATTCAGACTAATAATCATGGATTCAAGTGTGTTTTATATTTCTGTTAATTTTTTCAGATTTCAATATGAAGAGTGGATCTATGGATTTTTTTATGTGAAAATGATTTGAATAAAGTATATGGATTGATTATTCCTTTTCGATTTTCTAGCAAGTGGTGTATATATATATATATATATTCCACTTAACCATCCACACCAAAACTTTAATTATTTCATCATCTCCATTTTCTCTTTTTCTCTCTATCTCACCTTCTCTCTAGCCATCTGTTGCCACCACCACAACATCGTCGGCAGCACCTCTCCACAACCAACAAATTCACACAAAAATTCCCAAACCTGCAATCACAGTCGTCGTCGCCGCCTCCGATTCCATCATCACAACAAATCCACCATTTGCACCTCAACTATGAACACCACACCAAACAAATCAAGAGAAACAGATGAGATGGGGAACACAGAAACTGATCGTCATGCATCTTCAATGACGCAATGACTCATAGTGTCAATGATGTTGGGATCTGCGAAAATTTATGGGGGAAATGATGAGTTGCAAGAGACCACACAGCGACTCACAACGTCGATGATGTTGGGATTTGGGAAAATTTGTGGGAAATGATGGGATTCGAGGAAATGCCGGGATCTACTAGAGCGGAGAATGACAAAATTTGGAAAAATTTGTGTCGCACGACGACATTGCAGTAACATCGTGAGGTGGTAGCGATTTTCGTAAGGTTTGGCACTACAAATTATTTTTTGGGTGCTTTTTGTGGTTGTGTTTGCTGTTGGTGGTGGTGTCAGTGTCAGTGGTGGTTGCTGGTTGTGGTCGCGCTAGTGGTCATCGTATGTTAGTGGTAGTGCGGCTTTTGTTGTGGAGTTGATTTGTCGGTGTTTTTTGGGCAATGGTGGTGACAGTTTTGTTAGATATTGCTAGTAGTGATGGTTGTGGCAGTGAAGTGGTGATTTTGAAGTTGAAAAGGAAAGTTGTTAGAAGTGGTGTCATGGTGGATTGGGGTAAGTGGTGGGATTAAAAGGGTCGTGACTAAAAAATAACACGTGATCGATAAATTGTGACCAATAAATAATATGTGACATAAAAATCTAAGTTGTGACTTATAAAATTTGTGATTTGTAATCGACAAATAAATTGTAATCTGTAAAAATTTTAATTTGTAATCGAGAAATAATTTGTATCAATTAATTCAAGAATTTGCGACCAAATTGTATAGAATTGTGATATTAATATATTTTAATTGTGACTTATAATTTTTTGACGTGTGACTGATGAATAAATTGCTATTTTTTTATTTTTATTTATGATCTATAAAATTTCTAATTTGTGACGGAGAGATAATTTGTGATCAATTAATTCGATAATTTGTGACCAATAGTGTAGAATTGTGACATTTATATTTTTAATTATTTATTTCATAAATAAAATTTAATTAATATTCGATTTTTGAAATAATAAACTTTGTTTCTTAATTTTTGAAATGGGTTAAACTTAATCTCTTTTATTTGAAATTTTTTCGTGTACATTTAGCATTATTCTAGATCCATTTGTCATCACTTTTAAAAAGTTAAAAGGAGGTTTTCAAATTTAAAAGCAATTTTTGAATTCGTTTACTTAATTTTATTAAGGTGTTTCTTTTAATTATAAGAGTTTTTAGAAAAACCTGATCTAATGTGAATTCCTCTAAAAAAAAATCCTGAAATGGGAAATTCTTTTAAAATGAAAAATAAAGTATTTTCTTCTAAAAGTTCTTTTACATGAAGCAAAAGTAAAAGTAAAAGTCTTATCAAATGAAATCTTAATCTAGGTCAACACAATTTGATTGATTTACGAAACATTTGTTATTATTCAAGTTTTATTTGCCATTAATTTTTGGGATAATTGTAATCACAATTTAATTTTTTTTTTTCATTTTTCAGACTTTGTCCAAATCTCTCGTTTGTGTCATTCATAGTCCTAAACTTTTAATTTTCATTGCAGCACAAAAACAACGAACCGTTACAATTAATCTTTAGTTGACAAAAAAAATTTTAAAAATTGAACAATTTTAAAATGGTAAACTATAAATTTAAATTCCTAAATATTGGTAATTAAAATAATTAAATTAAAAAAAAAACTCTGCCCCAAACCTTCGTCTTCTTCATCTGATTATCTGTCAATTTTGTTTCCACAAAAAAAATGTACCTTAATTTTCGGGCATTTGACAACAGTAGGTCCCCCAAAAATTTAATGTTATTTGTACACAATGGAGTTCCCTAATGATATACATACAAATAACGTGTCAAAAAGAGGGTTTGGAAGTTTTTTTTTTAATTTGATGAAATTTTGACCTAATCATATCTTACCACATATATATGTAAATCATTATGTAAACGATTATGTGCATGTAGCACAACTGTCATAATTTTTGACTAAATTAAGCCCATGTTTGGTACACATTAAAATTTTTATTCTAATTTTTTTACTCATTTTCAACCATACATTCTTCAATAAAATAATATTTTTCATGAAATCAATAATTTTTTCTTCTTTTTCAACTACACATTCTCCATCAATCTACTATTTCAGAATACATTCGTCCAAAATAATATGATTAACACCCTAAGCTTTATAACATCAGAGATTTCAACATCATTAACTGCATTTACCTCCGAGCTGTTGTCCATTTCAAAATTTTCAACCCCATTCGACTCCATATCAGTCATTGCAGAAGTCACCAGTATCAATAACAGCATCCCAATCAATCTTCCCATCCTTCTCGAACTGCTTCAAGTCCCAAGCCCCTCCAACCCATTTAGGGTCCTGAAATTTATTCACACTCACTACCACCTTATTCATAGCCAACTTTGGAGCTTCGCGACGGCCAGCAACGGATTCCCATTTGAACCTAGATTTTCCTAGCACTAACAAGACTTTCAGAGGGGTTCTCATCCTCCACTGTAACAATAGCAGCTACTACAAACCCCTCATCAGCACGAGCAAAGATAAGTACAAATACTGAAGTTTTTCAAGGGTATCTGATAACAACCCCGCTACATGTACATGAAGAATTGCTAGATTGCATTACAATGGGACATGTGGCGTGCATTCAATGGACCTTGAACAAAAAAAGTTTTATCCCGGCCAATGTAGAGTTTCTGACAATCTTCCTTTACGTAGGGCTTAACTCGTCAGAGAAATATCTATCTTGTAAAATAGCATAATCTCGAAGAAATATTAGTCATGATATATGTGACACACTGTCAGGCAATTACAAAGATTATATTTGTGATAAGTCACAAAAATGGTGAAGTATTCTTAAGAGTGGTAACAAGTCACAGTTACATAACGTATCAAATATGTCTTTAGTTGTGTCTGCCATCATAGTCAAATGGTATTGTGTTCAATTTTGATAGATCGCGTGTAAGTATCTAACAATTGACAAGTCTATGGTGAATTGAGATGTCAAAATGTCACGTTTGTGAAGAGTCAAGGTTATGGAAGATTTATTGATGAACAATGATGTCGGATATTGATGAATCAATTTCTATTACAAATTTAAGCACTTTGAGAACGTTTATGGAGGAAGGGTAACTGATTGACTAATTTTTAGGAAGTGATAAGATGAGAGAATATATTCCGTTATTCTAATAACCGTCTATTTTAGTCATATTATTCTCCTATTTTTCAATACCGATCATTTTTAAGCAAAAAATATTGATATATGACCTGATTTTTGAAAAAAATTCTACGAATTTGATAATATTGAAAATGAATTCATAAAGTATGGTAGTTACGTGTTAAAATTTTAGAAGACGTGGGCATCTCTATCGCAATTGTGATAAGGGTCATGCTACACTCACCTAATTATTTACCTAAGGGTTTACCTAATTGACAAGTGGTAGCCTCCTATTGGTTGGACGGTAAATAATTATGTACACATAGAGTTTTTCTTGTGCTAATTACTCAATCTGCGATCTGTAACATGTCAGGAATGTCGCACAACAATGTCCCAAAAGAGCTGACACTATAGGTAGAATATGTGGTCAATCTAGGCACATCTCTCGAAATTGTTTATCCCTCGTCACGTGCAGTGGTTCTGGTGAATGAGATCATATAAGGAAAATTCTAGGTGTACATTATGGGATCCATAAAGGGATCCATAACCCCAATAGGGGGCCGCCATGTGTACATTATGGATCCCTTTATGGATCCCATAATGTACACCTAGCACCTCTCATCATATAATTGTTTAGAAGTTGAATAAATTTATAACAAGAGATTCCCAACACAATTAGTATTCTTCTTGTTCGAGCCTCTTTCAATCCTCATAATTGTTGCAAATCTAGAAATAAACGTACCTCAAATTGTGGATATGACTTGGATAAAATAAAAAAGAAGGATGAAAAGGAAAGCAACTGTGAAACAAAACTTTAGAATGTATGTCTTTATTAGTTGTGTGAATTTTTCTTGGTGTTGATGGCGCCGTGCGGGCTCGAATCAATCATCTCGAGGTGTTTCGAATAGTATAATTGTTGATTTTGAATACATCTATAGCAACCTTAATATTTCTTGTGATATTCAGAATTAAGTTTTGTAAGCTTTAGCTCCCTAAGCCTACCAATCTTATGTAAAAAATAATAATAATAATAACGACGACAATAACAATTACATATTGTTACTTGGTTTAGTAATAAGAAAATTAAATAATTTGTATAGATACTGAATTAAGGATTTTGTTATGATTGAATGACACTTGTCCAAATCTGTAACCTTAAATGTAAACCATCTAAAAAATAATAATAATAATCCATAAGAGATATTATTAAGAAAAAAAATTCCCTATGATATATGCAAGGGATTCGCATAGATAACCATCATCAGTTAACAATTCCATTTCCGATGGCTAAGAAAATTTCTGTACCAATACAAATGGAATCATAAGTGAATTGCTAGGATACAAGGCTGCCAAAACTATGTAATCCATTTTTTGCACACAAGTATAGAAT
>CM032630.1:9997309-10157216 GCA_019097785.1 Fraxinus excelsior
AGTGTCCACACTTCCCCGCATGGTGGATGGTTCATCCATACAGAGGCTTCTTCCATAACTTTGTTAATGAGAGGCATGTTCTATCCACTTTGACAAATTAGAAGGTAGTCCCCCTTTTGAGATCCAGTTCTTCGTCGAAGCGCCCACACTTTCCTACATGGAAGATGGTTCATCTATGCTGAGGCTTCTCCCATGACCTATGTCTCTTGGGAGGTAATTTTCCTTTATTTCAAGAACTTGAACAAGGCAAACTTTATTGATTTAAACAAGCCATACATAAATTGTGTTTGCACATTTACTGATAGTCTCCCCTTAGGTGTTCTGCATTCCAAAGATGAGGCTGTGTCTTTCTATCCAAACTTTCAATCTTATAGGTTCCACGTCGAACCTTTTCTCTGATTCGATAGGGACCCTCCCAATTGGGACCAAAGGTACCCACTCCTAGTTCTTTCGAGGATAGGAATACCCTTTGTAATACGAGGTCATTCAAACAAAAGGACTTTTTCTTAACCTTAGAATTGTAGTACCTAGTCATCTTTCATTGGTAAGTAGCCAGTCTCACTTGGGATTCATTTCTCCTTTCATCAAAGAAATCAAATTTGCACCTCATCAACTCGTCATTAGATATTTCGTTAAACTGTATGTGACAAGAATGAGGGAGACCCACTTCAACTGGGACCCATTTCAACTGGGCTTATGGCTCCATAAGTCATAGAGAAATGAGTTTTTCTTGTAGCTATCCTACTAGTAGTTCAGATAGCCCACAAGACCTGAGGTAGCTCGTCCATCCAAGCCCCTTTGGAAGCATCCAACTTTCTCTTGAGCATGTATTTGATGGCTTTATTGACAACTTCCACATGTCCATTAGCCTGAGGATGATGGGGGTGGAGAAGCGCTTCTTGATTCCTAATTCCTCACGTAAGTCTCTGACCTTCTTATTATCGATTTGGCACCCATTATCTGAGATAATTGAATGTGAATTTTGAACCGGCATATAACATTCTTCTACAAAAAATTGGAAGTGTTGGTTTCTGTAATTTTGGCAAGAGGTTCGGGTTCAACCCATTTTATGAAATAATCAATAGTGATGATTGTGAAGTCATTGCACCCTCCTTTAGGTAGATGTCCTGTAAGATCAATCCCCACTTAGCAAATGGTCAAGGACTAGAGACAACACTTAGCTCTTGTGAAAACTGTATTTTAATTGTTTTGAAGCTATGACATTCGTCACATTTTCTCACAAATTGTTGTGCATCATTTTTTAATGTTGGCCAATAATATCCCTTCCCTTACACCTTTTGTGCCAATGACTATCCTCCCGTGTGATTGCTACATACCCGCTCATAAACTTCTTAGAGCACGTAGGTGGCTTGTTCACCTCCTATGCATCGGAGCAGAGATATGGAGAAACCTCATTTGTATAACATATTATCTTGGAATACAAAATGAGCAGCTCATCTCTAGAGCTTTTGCACCTCCTCTTTATCAAAAGGTAACACTAGATCTTTGAGGAGCGCTATGATTAGTTGTATCCATGGGGGTGTATCTTCGACCCACATCACATCTTTACCTCTAGAGGTGGAGGGTCTAAGAAGATACTCTATAAGCACAATAGTGAGTAGTTCGAAATCTTTGCTGCTTACTAGTCTTGAAAGAGCGTGACATGAGCATTTTCTATGCATGGGGTTTGTGTCAACTCAAACTTTTTTGAAAGCTGGAACTAATTCCATGACCAGCCTCAGATATACGGCCATACTCTTATCCCTAAGTGAGAGATTGCCATCAACCTGGCTCACTATCAACTAGAAGTCACTGCTGATAACAATCACTTTCACTTGCATTTTTCAAACCAATTTGAGGCCAACTAGAAAAGCCGCGTACTCAGTTGCATTATTGGTAGCCTTGAAATCTAACCTTACAATACAATTGAGCTTATGTCCCTCTAGGCTGACCAAAACCACTTCTACCATAGATCCAGTGTTTCAGGAGGAGCCATCAACAAATAAGTTCCATGTGGGAGGTTCGGCAGGTTCCATCTCATCTTCCATTTCTGGAATATAGGCGAACTCTGCCACAAAATCTTCTAAGGCTTGCCCTTTAACAGCAGCCCTTGTCTTGAATACAATGTCAAACTCGTTGAGTTCTATGTCCCATTTCATCATTCTTCCTAAAGTGTCAGACTTCTGTAGCACTTGCTTGAGGGGGAAGTTGGTCAGCATTTGTATGGTGTGTGATTGGAAGTATGGTATCAACTTTTGAGAAGTAGTCACTAGAGAGAATGATAGCTTCTCCATGTCTAGATAGCGGGTCTATATTGTGAGAAGTGTTTTACTCATATAATAAACAGGTAGTTGGTGACCATCTTCATCACTTATAAGCCCTGAGCTAATAGTGTCGGAGGTTACTGCTAAGTATAGTTGTAGGGGTTGTTTAGCTTTGGGCTTATAAAGGACGAGAGCCTGTCCTAAGTGCTTTCTTAGCTCTTGCAAAGCTGTTTCGCACTCCTCCGTCCACTGTAATTTATTTCCTCATTTTAGAACTTTGAAGAAATGAAGGCACTTATCTATTACCTTTGAGACGAAGCAGGTCAAACATGTTATACGTCCAGTGAGGCTCTGTAGTTCTTTAGGCTTCTGGGGCAACCTCATTTCGATAAAAGCTTTAATTTATCATGTAGTCCAAAAATTTCATCGAGGTAACTCCGAAGCACATTTGAGGGGGTTAAGTTGCATTCTATACCTTTGCAGTATTCGAAAGGCTCCATCAAAGTGCTTGACGTGATCAGCTACTTTCAACCTTTTTACCAGCATATCATCCACGTACACCTTCATTATCTTTCCAATGAGGTCTGCGTACATCTTGTTGACAAGTCTTTGATAAGTGGTTCTGGCATTTTTTTTAGCTCAACTGACATCACCTTATAGTAATAGAGACATGTCCATTATGAAGGACGTATGCTCATTATCTGCTAGTTGCATTGGGATCTGATTATAGCTTGAGTAGGCGTCTATGAAACTCAATCATGCCCTTCAATAGAATCAACAAGATGATTTATTTGTGGAAGTTGAAAATTGTGTTTGGGGCAAACTTGATTAAGATTGAAAAAATGTACGCATACCCTCCACTTACCATTGTGTAACTTAACAAGAATAGAGTTTGACTCCCACCTCAGATAAGTTGATTCCCGAATAAAGTGATTGTCAATCAACTTGTTTACCTCATCCTTATACTTTTCTGGGTTGAGGGCCCTCATTTTCTGTTGATGAGGGGTAACTTTAGAATCAATTTTCAAATAGTGACAACTAACCTTTGGGTTAATACCAATCATGCCTTCGTGTATCCATGCAAAGATATCCAAGTTTTTACACAAGAAACACTTCAACTTTTTAAATAAAGGACTTTTCCATCGTGGCGGTTATTCATAAATAACATAATACTATAATTGTATCTCTTCGATGTTCCAGGGAACTGTAATTTAAGAGAAACAACGATCCATGTTCAGATGGGTTTAACATTTCTCTAGGAGAATCAACAGGCTTGTAGCTCTCTTTTATGGCCAATTATGTTGAACTAGTTACTATAAGTATAAAGTTTCTTATTGAGTTCAACATGTTGAGTTAAATACTCTGTCTCTGCCTTATGGAAAAGCTTATTGCTAAATCCTTGAAAATAACAAAAATTGGCATTGAGGTGCCCATAGTTCTCGTAAACAGATAATATGTCAATCTACTTGTTTTCATAAGATACATTTTTCACCCTAAGCACTGCCTCCAATAATGCCTGGAATTGCATAAACGTTAAACATCAGTAAACATTAGTTCTGATCGCTGAAATGCTTTTGTGCAATAAGTTCTGTGCTCAAGATAAATACCCCTTACTGCATGTAATATTTTTGGTGGTAGTTGGATAGTAAGATTCGGCTTAACAAAATATCTAATCACTACTTGCTACACCTACCCATGTATTTGCTTCACCACAAGTGTGATTTACCTTATCAGGAGGGAGTTGATATGCATATCTGAAAATTTTCTTTACCAACATATGTATCAACAAATCATATAAATAATAAAGGCCCTAATAATATGGAAAAGCAAGCCCCTGCTAGGAAATAAACTTACGAATCACATTTGCCAGTGGTTTTATTTAGATTTGCACGTGGGCAATACAAACCTAAAGGACAAGCTGCAATAACAAGACAAGAACACACATATGAGTTAGTTGCAAGAATTTGATCATTAATGATCTTCAATTGATTCATTAAACAAAAACTAGAGTACCTAGTTTTTCTAAGGTCAATATCAATGCTATTTCTAGGCATTGTTGGATAATTTCTACTTGTAGATGTTCTACTAGAGCTTGAAAGTTCTCTAGTACTACTACTTCTTTCTATTCTTTTACTAGGCATTCTAGCAATAAATTGTATTCAAAGTGACTAATCCTTGATTTCTTACCTTATTGTCTATTCTTCTAGATTGCTGATGAAAAGTCAAGCAATATATCTTGTTGTAAAGAAATATTATTATTACTTAACATTCTTGATGGTGTAAATTGTGGTACTGCTACTATTTCTCTATAATAGTATAAACTTACTTTCTTACCATGTTTTCTAAATAGCTGTTGGTATATAGATTTTCTACACCATTCAGATATTTTTATCTTAGCGAATGAAGTTCTCATTCTTAATGTATCAGCTTTGTGGTTAGGATCTTCACATTCCATTTTCTTCCAATAAATTTGGTAATCTTCAAATAATTTTTGACCACATGACCATGGTAGTTTAAGAAAATATCTATTATATCTTCATCTGATAGATTCCATTCTTTTATGGATTTAAATGCTTTGATATATATCTTTTCGAATTTCTCAGTATATTCGTTTAATTCACACATGTCGCAGATTTTTAATAGTTCCATTTCTCTTTCTGCTTGCAAGGTTTCTTGAGTGATCATGTCTATTTTAATTTCTGGTATAACTTCTCATAAGAGTAAGTATCTAAAGAAATTTCCATTAGTTTTAAAACTTCCTTAAAGTTTTCAGCATCTAAGTTTTCAATGCCATCAATAGTAGTGTTGGATTTTTCTCCATATTTGATTTTATTTTTAGTTTCTTCAGATGTTATTCTTCAGATATCTGAAGTAATTCCTCTAAAGATGTGGATTATAAAGTTATAAGTTTCAGTGGTATTCCATTTATGAAAAACAACAGCTAAATCAGTAGTTTTTGCCCATGAGTCAATAATCTCACTTTTATTGTTGCTATCATCAACATCTAGCTATATTCTTGTTGTAGGAATTGGTTCAGTAAATAGTTTAACTGGATTGTTATCTCTAAGATGTATAGATTTAGTTGATGTAGTCTTAGGTCCTTTTTCTAAAATTATAATTTTCTTGTTCTTCTGTTATTCCATGTTTTTTCATCCATTCAAAATTCGAGTAATCAGATTCGACTTATGTCCAATTTGCAGTACTATTAGTTCTACTTGGCTCTCCGACTAACGATTGAGTTTCAACTTGTTGATTTAAAGGTAGGGTATTAATTTCAGTAGTTTCTTCTTTGGGTGGATGATCATTCATATAAATATTCTCAGTTTGAACAGCTAATTATTCTAAACTTTGTTTATAAGCTTCTAATTCTTCTCCAGTATCTTCATATAATTTTGTTTCTAATTCTATAACATATGCAGGTAAAGGTGGTTCAATTGGTATATAAGAATCATTTTTAAGTTTTGATTCCTTAAATTTTAATTCGAGTTATTTATATAAGATTTCGGTCCTATTTTAATATTATCATTTACAATTTCTAAATTAGATGCAATATTTTTTATATGAGTTGTAACATCTTGATTTATAATATCTGTTTTTTCTTAAAGGTTGAGCATAATTATCATATTGTTATAAGAATTGATTTATTATAATATCTTATTCTTCAAATCCGGGAAATTCATCTACTAAAGTTTGAAATTCTTTATTTTTTTATTTCAATTAATTGTTGAGAATTATTTATTTGTTTTATTTCTTCGCTTATGGATCTAAATTTAGGACTTAAATTTGTTGCTAATTCTTGCAATTTAATTCGATTAGTATTAGTTAATATACTAATATTTTGTAATTCTTCTAAAATTATTTTATCTCTTCTATTCATTTTAAAATATATTTCTTAAGCTCTAAAAATCTTCTTCAATTTCGTTATTAGGCTCTGATACCAATTTTAGGGGTAAAAATGTGAAAAATAATTAAAACATAAGATTAAGGGTATATTAGACTATATACTCATAAAATGACAAAACTATGTCTGGTAAGATGTACAAACAACCTTTTCCTAAAAAAATTATATACATATGCAATAAATATAAAGTCCTTTAATCTACGATTGGCAGATGGGTTATAATAATTGTCGGTAGACTTTTTCTATGGCACTGGTGCCGTATGCTGAAGACTCCTTCTTGTGTAGTCTCTGTGTGTTGTAGCCCCTTTTTTGGAAGCCTTTTCTTGACTCACAGTCTCACATGTTCAATATAATCACAGATTTTTTAAAAAGATCTTTTTGGGTCATTTACGAAAGCAACAAATAACATTAATCTTTGCCTCTGGCATCCTACAAGCTTGAAGGTAAACCTTATTCTTGGTCTTCAGAAGAGTTGTGAAAAATAGTTTTTTATTTTATTTTATTTTTACTGGAGAAAAGCTTGAAGGTAAAATCATGTTTTTTTTTTTGTTTTTATGACTGTGGATTGAGAATTATTTGTGTATATCTTGCTTCTCTGACTGAATTGTGTTACTATAGTTATATTGAGAGGTTTAGGAAGGAGAAATGACTGAACTTTGTGTTCACTGGCTGGTAGATGATTTGGATTACATGTAGCATCTTTTTCTTGGATTTGAATTTTTTTTAGTACAATCATGGCAGAAATTTAAGTTGAGAATTGGGTTGTGGGCTTTGCAGCCTTTGATTATATTTCTATCTGTGTGTGTGTGTGAGAGAGAGAGAGAGAGAGAGCGTTTATCAAAATAATTGTTGATTTTATTCCTGGAAGCTTGTTAAAACATTTCTAATTTTTTTTCTTTTTCCCGGAGATTTATTCCCCCCTTCTCTTATTATAGTTTGAAGCTTGTACGTCTGTCTCAACAATTCATTTTCTTTGAATATTGAAATTGGGTTGTTTAAGATTTTATTGTTTTTACTGTTTATGCTTTAGGTTATCTTCCATTCCAGTAGATGCACAAAACAAAGTAGCAAAACTGAATGGGGAACTAGGCTTAGTCTCATGTTATTGTAAAGGTTTATGTTTTAGGTTAAGAAGAGATTAAGCAAATAAAGGGAATGGTTTATGTTTAGGTTGTTTTGAATCTTTAGTTCCACAAAACTATATTCACTAGATATATTACCCATGACACTCCCTTTAAACATGGACCTTGTTGGTTTGATTAACTTCTTCTTGTACATAATAGGTGATTTTGCCGGTATATGTTTAGTGAACAGTTGAGTTGCTATTTCGAAAATTAATCTCTCGTGTTTGATTTACTGTCTTTAATGTTTCTTCTCTTGAAGTTCAAGACAATCTAAGTGAATGATTCGTAGCTATGCTTGATGTGATTGTTGCTATTTTCACTTTACAAGAATATAAAGTTTTACTTCGATACTTCGATTTGCAGTGAAGGGTATTGTCTAGTGTTTAGGACTATGGGGTGTTTCCAATTCTATAATGGAGAGAAAAAGGAAGGACCAAAGACCACAAAATCACATTCTGCCCAATCCTCATTTACTGATCGAGAAACAAGGCAATCTGGATCCGATTTTAATTCCCAGGATGTATCAGACACTAGCACTGAATCCAGAGGAAGAAGCCAATTTCCAATTTTGTCCGACAGGTCCAGTAATCTCAGGGCTTTTACATTTTCCGAGCTGAAACAAGCAACAAAAAACTTCAACAGGTCTACGAAGCTTGGAGAGGGTGGGTTTGGATGTGTTTTTAAGGGTGTGGTCAAGATTTCCGAAGATCCAGCTAACAAACTTGATGTGGCGATAAAACAACTAGGTCGAAGAGGACTGCAGGTAGATTTCCTTTCATATTTTTCTTGTTATCTAGTTCTTCTTTTTTTCTTAGTTTTGGTATTCTCTTGTTCTAGTTTCATTATAAAAGATAGGGAGTAATGATGGTATCTATATTACGCCGTGTAATAATTGTTGGAGATATTACACCGATAAATGTGCACGTTATATTCAAATCAATACGTACCGTGTTATACTCGTGAAATCGAAATAGAATTCGACTTACCGAAATCTGATTTGAGAAGATAAAATAGTGATTTACCGACTTCGAATATAATAATATGGATTCTTCACTTCCCAATATGAGTGAACGCACGTTGTTCTTCAATTCAAACCTTAGCATGAAATCAAAAGAATATTAGTTACTTTCCGAAATCAAAATACTAAATTAGAATGAAATCGGAAAAATAAAGAGGAGATGCAAGTGATGCGATCGGTCGAGGCAAGTGTTTGACACTTTGTCCTTAAGATGAATTTGCCCCGCATCGGTGCTAACGGTTTCTTGACAATCATCTCCCAAGATACAACGACCACGTCTAGCCATAGGAGCACTCCAAATGACTTAGACCAACGAACTCGAACGGAATTCTCTCTCTACCATAACCATGATTTTGATGCAAGAAATAATCACTTCTACAAAGTGTTTTATGCAAAACTAAAATAAAACATGAAATGGAATGATATGGAACTATCAATTGAATTTGTTCCTCTTCTTTTTCCATATTTCCCCATATCAAATTCAAACATGTGGGGATCCCTTATATAGTAGTTGGAACATCCATACCAAGAGACACATCTCTTAGAATTTATATCTCTCCATAAAGAGACACAATTACATCTCTACATAAAGAGACAATTATTGAAAATAATACCACAAGTTAGTCAGAGTCATAATCCATATGAAAAGACACATCTTTTCATCTACATATTTTCTAGAATATTTCACAATATTCCATATAATTTTCCAATAATTCAAAATTTGGCTTAATTTCTCATTCACCAAATAATATATTTCCAACAATCCCCCACATGAATGAAAATTAATGCAAATGACTATGCAGACACTAGTAGAGAGAGGGCGGAAAAACACTGCATCAGAGAAGGTAGCTTTTGGCCTTGAACCTCCCTTAGTGAAATACCATCGGACTTACTGGCTAATTGGTGAACGTGATGTCTTGAACCATTCAGCCGTTGGTGTAAGTCAAGACAACAGTACTCACACAATGTCTTCCCTAAACCGTTCATGGTTCTCACTGTTGTGTTCATTTTGGCCCTGAACAACTCTTGGATTTCATAAGTGCTTTAGAGAATTCAAGCCTTTGAAACATTCTCATAGAAGCGGCCCCACTTCACACTTATATAGGTGACCTCCTATCAAGAGTATTCTGCCATACTCTACTTGACTGAATCAAGCTATAGGAATCATTAAAAGTGTATCTTAACCTTTCAATCATTCTGCAAAAAGCACTTTAATATCATAGGAATGAGTAGGAATAATTTCCTAAGTGCTTCATGGAATCTTCATAACTTAGTTTTCCCTTTGAACCAAGATCTTGGGATCTCCAGTCAACAAGGTAGGGTTACCATTACAAAGACTCTTACGTCGTAGGCTTTAAGCTCATTCCCTCGATATGCAGTATTCTTGATCTCTCGGTAAATCTCTAAAGGTACCACGAGTTTACACCATTGAGATCGACTGCTTAATGGTATTATGTCTACGACTTATACGTCTAGACTTACCATTACATGTGACTTAGTATCTCATCAAATATAGCTAATCAACGATTGATTGATTTAATAGATACAACATGTCACCACCAAGAAATCCTCCCATGAAGCTACATGCTTCTAACTAGCTTTATCTAAAGCTTTATAAATTCCAAACAACAATGTTAGAGGATTTCTATCACACACTACACTAGTCAATCACTTTTACTAGTGGATTTCAGAAAGATGGGTATTCAATATCATTATTGAAATATCACAATGCATTTCAACTTTATGAATATTCTTCAAATATTCTAATTGATCTTGCATATCCAAACAAACACCATAATTGGCTTTTATCCCATTTCATCCACTTTAGACTTAGTGTATATCATCCTTATAATCAATATAAAGGTTTTCTATCCTTTCCACCTTTATAGATACATTTCTATGATTATAAGGTATAGAAAATTGTAACTTTTAACATAAGTTACCCCCACAATTCCTCAATTAGGAATGCATGTGCAATCTAGTAAAGTTGCATCCACAAGTTTTGAACTTTACATATAAGTTCGCAACCATTAATGTTAACCCCCACATTTTTGGGTTATACTTTTGAATTTAGAGTTCATCAACTCTCTCATAGTTCAATTCATTTATCGAATAGATAATGTCCATATCGAATGCTTCATGAAAGTTTAAGTACTTTCAAAGTGGTCATCAATCCATAATTTATTTCAATTGAAATAGTATACAATGTACTTCAATCCAACTATCTTTTAATTTGATAATCCAAATTAAATTAAGGTCATCACATAGACCAACAATGTTCTCAAAACATATACCAATTTAATTGGTTCCACGATTGAAATCAAATTCAACAATGAAGAAGACTAAGCATCTTGATTCACAAGAATTGCAACTTCTCCCAACATATCACATTTGTGACATTTCACGAGATAGTATTATTTCATGTTAAATAATACTTATTCACCATATTCAAATTTAATGAACGAATCATCCATCAGTTGTGTTTTCAAAAAAAAAAAACTCAACGAGAGGACGCACCTCTTCGAATTAATCTCTATGAAGAGATACACCAATTGGAAATTAATCATACCAAAGGTCATGATTTTTCATATGAAAAGACATATCTTTCCATCCAAATCGATTCTAGAATATTTCATAATATTCTACGAATTCCAAATAATTAAGTGGCTTAAATCTCATTATCAAATAATGATTTCCACTTAATATAATTATAACAAATCGCATTTTGTCATATTTGCATAAATCATCTCATTTAATTTCATCAAATTAATTGAGGCTATCATCATTAATATAATTTCTCATATTCCAATAAAAGGAATTTATTCCATCTTAGTCAACACATGTCGTGACTAGGAATATCAATATCATGGAAAATTCACACACTTCCACATTTAGAGATATCATCATTGATCCCAATCTCGATCAATTAAATAACCAAGACCAAATGATCAACCATTGATTTGGTACAAAAGACCAAAACGTATATTCATTATTTTATGTAATAAACATCAACAATAATATTTCCATTGTAGTTATAAAATGAACAGTCATCGAAACCATAAATTAGACAACTTTCCATACTCATTGAATACCAAGAGACTATCACCATCAACCAAAGTTAGTACAATTTCCAACATGAAAACATGCATCCAAAACACGACAATGTTCTATTTTGGCATGTAAACTATACTTGCAATCACGTGAACATATGCATTCAAACTCACGTAAATTATGTAACCAAAATCAAACATGACCAACAAAATTCATCTTAAGATTGTTGGAGATATTACACCGATAAATGTGCACGTTATATTCAAATCAATACGTACCGTGTTATACTCGTGAAATCGAAATAGAATTCGACTTACCGAAATCTGATTTGAGAAGATAAAATAGTGATTTACCGACTTCGAATATAATAATATGGATTCTTCACTTCCCAATATGAGTGAACGCACGTTGTTCTTCAATTCAAACCTTAGCATGAAATCAAAAGAATATTAGTTACTTTCCGAAATCAAAATACTAAATTAGAATGAAATCGGAAAAAGAAAGAGGAGATGCAAGTGATGCGATCGGTCGAGGCAAGTGTTTGACACTTTGTCCTTAAGATGAATTTGCCCCGCATCGGTGCTAACGGTTTCTTGACAATCATCTCCCAAGATACAACGACCACGTCTAGCCATAGGAGCACTCCAAATGACTTAGACCAACGAACTCGAACGGAATTCTCTACTCTACCATAACCATGATTTTGATGCAAGAAATAATCACTTCTACAAAGTGTTTTATGCAAAACTAAAATAAAACATGAAATGAAATAATATGGAACTATCAATTGAATTTGTTCCTCTTCTTTTTCCATATTTCCCCATATCAAATTCAAACATGTGGGGATCCCTTATATAGTAGTTGGAACATCCATACCAAGAGACACATCTCTTAGAATTTATATCTCTCCATAAAGAGACACAATTACATCTCTACATAAAGAGACAATTATTGAAAATAATACCACAAGTTATGATCTCCAAGAGTCATAATCCATATGAAAAGACACATCTTTTCATCTACATATTTTCTAGAATATTTCACAATATTCCATATAATTTTCCAATAATTCAAAATTTGGCTTAATTTCTCATTCACCAAATAATATATTTCCAACAATAATATCTATCCAACTGAGAAGTCTTTTCGTTTAAGTCGTTGATTGACAGAGTTAAGCTATTTTAATAGAGAGTCAGACCTCTGTATTTTGTAAATTAAGATTAAGATTACTAATGCAACTGTGGTGTGGTCTGATTTAATTAAAAGATAACAACATGGGTTTATTTAGAATTATCTTGCTCCTCTCAAAGATGAAGACATTTAACTATATGTTAGAGAAGCTGTATAATTTTAATTTCTTCAAGTTCTCTCTCCATATTTGTATGTGTCTGCATGCCCCCATGCTCGTGCATATGCCCGTGTGGTCTGTTAGAGCAAAACGAAATTAAGTGTTATTTAATGGAGGTATGAAGGAACTCCTTTTTGTATCAATGAACTCATTTAAACAAGACGTATCATAAGATTTTTCCTCCCTCTATCCTGATTTTTTTTTTTTTTTTTAAATGGTAAAGGCACGAAGTCAATCTAAAGTTAAGGAAAGGGATTTTTATGCCTTCTTGCCTTAAACTGATTTATTGGGGTGGGAGGGTGGCTAAGGGGTGTTCCATCCTGTTGTTATGGCTGCATATTGCGTTTTCGGATGTCCAAAAGATTTGTAATATTTTAAAAGGTCTTCCTATGTTTATCATGCAATCTCATTATTTCAATCCAAAAAGAGATGATTCGAAAAGAAACTATCATTATTTTATTGCATGTTTGAAATTTTGAATTCGAAAATACAGAAATAAATAAAATACCATCCATTGTCAATGGCATAAACACTTCTGCGTAAAAACCTGGAATATTGAAATTAAGCTAATTTTGTTGGATGTATGGAGTTAAATGAAACAATTATATGGCTGCTTAAGTGGTTCGATATTCAGAATAACTGAGGTTTGAATATGAAGAAGTAAATGATGACAAAATGGTGGCATTGCTCGACTGTGAAGTCTTTTTGGGTGGAAAGAGGGAGGAGCCTCACAAAGAAATAGATGATTGTGCCAAAATTGAGGGTTTCTGTTTGACATTCTTAAATTACTTTTTCACGACACAACTGACCATGCAAAAATCTTACATTACTATTAATCACAGAGAATTAAAGAATACTGCATTCATTCACTAGTTTTTTCTAGTTTGTGGTTTGTTGAGTATATTAGAATTCTTTTAGTTGATTTAACTATATTGGAGAATGATTACTTACAATTGGATGTCGGAACATGTCTTGTTTCTTTGACAGAGAACTAATATCTGATCTATGTGATAGGGTCATAAAGAATGGGTGACAGAAGTAAATGTGCTTGGTGTGGTTGAACATCCAAATCTCGTGAAACTCATTGGATACTGTGCTGAGGATGACGAAAGAGGAATCCAACGGCTTTTGGTATATGAATTCATGCCTAACGGAAGCGTGGAAGATCATTTATCGGCTAGGTCAGAGACACCGCTTCCTTGGGCTATTAGGCTGAAGATAGCCCAAGATGCTGCTCGTGGCTTAGTAAACCTGCACGAGGAAATGGATTTTCAGGTCTTTAATTCTACCTTTTGAATGTTTATTGATTTCTGTTGCCAATTAGTGCCATAAAAGAAGCATAATCACCTTCCTTTTTGGGATAATCAAGCTCATTTAGGAAGACAAAAGAATAATCACTTTTTCAGGTCATTTATTTTTCCTATTGAAAGTTGGTTGATTTCTTTTGCCACTTGTTTCCAATATTAGAAGCATAGTCACATTTTTTCTGGGGTAACCATATTGGAAATATAATGGAATATGAACTTGAAGTTTAAAGTACGATTTGCAACACTGCTATAATGATTTAGTCTGACATTCATCTTCTGTATACAGATCATCTTCAGAGATTTCAAATCTTCTAATATTCTCCTAGATGAGCAATGGAATGCTAAGCTATCAGACTTTGGATTGGCTCGGTTGGGCCCTCCAGAAGGACTAACACATGTATCAACAGCGGTATGGTGAATTACATAATGGCTTAGTGTCTCACTTTTATGTGCTATTGGAGAAATAATCCTTTCCTTCTTGAATTACACCTCCTGACCTTTTAAAACTGTGGAACTAAGAATTCTTTTCAATGAACTAGGAACAACTCTACTCTGTTTCTAATGAAGTTTTTTATTTGAAAAACAAAAGTGACATGTAGAAGTCATTTTTTCGTTATGGTATATTGCTGACATCATAAAACTAAGTATTTCAATTAATCTCTTAGGAAATTGAAGCACAGGGTTTTGAATGAACGCAACTAAGTTGTGAATAGGGAGGGATTATAAATTCACTGCAAATATTTAAATAACACTCTGACTCACTAAGGATTTAAAATACCACTAGTACTTGGAAATCATCCATCTCTGTACCTAGGTAGATTTGCACGCACTTTCAGGGATTTGATCCTTAGTCATTGTAATTTAGAGAGAAAATACTTTTCTATATATTATTCCAAATGAGCAATTACATATATATACAAGTTTAGAATTCTAAATAAGGTAAGGAGAATCACTATAATTATGCCCTAATTATTGACGCTAACACTCCCCCTCAAGCTAGAGCATATATATTAATCATGTCGAGCTTGTTACAAATATAATCAACCCGAGTTCCATTTAGAGCCTTTGTGAAAATATCTCCTAGTTGTTCTCCAGTTTTCACATATCTTGTAGAGATCAAATTTTGCTGTATTTTTTTACGAATGAAATGATAGTCAATCTCAATACATTTAGTACGTTCATGAAACACGGGATTAGACGCAATATGAAGAGTAGCTTGATTGTCACACCACAACTTTGCTGGTGTTAAAGTTTTAAGACCAACTTCAGTTAAGAGTTGATATATCCACATGATCTCACATACAGATTGTGCCATAGCTCTATATTCTGATTCTGCACTTAATCGGGACACAACATTTTGTTTCTTACTTTTCCATGAAATCAAATTTCCTCCAACAAAAACACAGTAGCCAGTAGTGGATCTTCTGTCAATCTTGAAACCTGCCCAATCTGCATCCGAGAAACATTCAATGCGAGTATGCCCATAATTTTTGTACAATATTCCACGTCCAGGAGCTCCCTTTAAATAATATAGGATCTGTTCTAAAGCTGCCCAATGGTGCACTGTTGGGGAAGACATGTGTTGACTTACAATACTGACAGAATACGCAATATCAAGACGAGTTACTGTAAGATAGTTCAATTTCCCAACCAGTCTTCTATACTTCTCAGGATCTTCAAACAAGTTACCATCTTTGGTAAGTTGCAAATTAGGAAGCATTGGAGCACTGCTTGGCTTAGCTCCCAATTTTCCTGTCTCAGTTAATAGATCAAGCACATATTTTCTCTGAGATAAGAAGATGCCTTTCTTGCTTCTTGTTTCTTGCTTCTTGTCACCTCAATTCCCAAGAAATGCTGCAACACCCCTAAATCTTTCGTATCAAATTGGGTTTGAAGAAATGACTTTAGAGATAAAATCCCTGAAGTATTACTGCCAGTAATAACAATATCATCTACGTACACGACAAGGAGGATAATACCAGATTCAGATTGGTTATAGAAGACTGAGTGACCAGACTTGCTCTTTTGCATTCCGAACTTTTCCACTGCCTTACTAAATTTTCCAAACCAAGCACGTGGACTCCGTTTCAAACCACATAATGACTTTCGAAGATAACACACTTTACCATGCTCCCACTGAGCAACAAACTCTGGTGATTGCTCCATATAAACCTCCTCCGAAAGATCACCATGTAAAAATGCATTTTTGATGTCTAATTGATGTAAGGGCCAATTATGTAGCTACCATAGAAATGAATAACCGAACAGACGCTAATTTGGCGACAGGAGAGAAAGTGTCAGAATAATCCACACCATAAGTCTGAGCATAACCCTTTGCCACAAGACGAGCCTTAAGCCTAGCTACGGAACCATCAGAATTGACCTTGACTGTAAACACCCACTTACATCCAATAGCCTTCTTACCTACAGGTAAATTCACTAAATCCCAAGTACCATTAGCATCTAAAGCATTCATCTCCTCTATCATAGCATCACGCCAACCGGGATGGGAAAATGCTTCATGAACAGTTTTCGGAAGTGTCAAAGAGTCTAGAGAAGCAAGAAAAGAACAAGAGGAAGAAGACAAGTGATCATATGAAACAAAAGAGGAAATAGGATAAATACATTGACGTTTACCTTTGCGGAGAGCAATAGGTAGAGCAAGATCACTAGACCCTGGATTCGATGCCGAAGAAGAGATAGGCGCCGAGCATGCCTCAGGAGGGTGACATCTTCTGGAATAGACCTGGTGAATGGGTGGTGGTGGAGGTGGTGGTAGTGGAGTAGGAACAACATGGTGAGAAGTAACATCAGTTGGCCGAGAAATGACATGATAAACTAACAGATCATCATCCTCCCCCTTATTGAAAGATGTAGAAGAAGTGGGAAAGAAATAGATATGTTCCAGAAATGTAACATCAGCAGACACAAGATACTTGTTAAGACTCGGACGGTAGCACCGATACCCCTTTTGGAGACGAGAGTAACCCAGGAAGACACATTTTATAGATATCAAATCCAATTTAGTGACCTGGGGACGAACATCACGAGCAAAACAAGTACTACCAAACATTTTAGGCTCAATAGAAAACAATGGTTTGGTAGGAAAAATGATACTATAAGGAGTCCCACCATGAAGAACAGACGAAGGCATCCGATTAATCAAAAAACAGGATGTGGAGACCGCATCAGCCCAAAACTGTTTAGGAACATGCATTTGGAACAAGAGTGCCCTTGCTGTCTCAAGAAGGTGTCTATTTTTTCTTTTAGCTACACCATTCTGAGAAGGTGTGTCAACACACGAAGATTGGTGTAGAATACCATTCTGAAGCATGTAAGTTTGAAAAGTATTGGAAAAATATTATGTGGCATTATCACTTCGCAATGTTTGTACAGAACCATTAAATTGAGTTTTAATTTCAGCACAAAAGGTACTAAAATGAGAGAATAATTCAGAACGACGTTTCATTAAATAAAGCTAAGTCACACGAGAGAAATCATCAACAAAGGTAACAAAATATCGAAAACCAGTTTTGGACACTACAGGACAAGGACCCCATACATTTGAATGAACTAGCTCAAAAGGAAAACTAGCTCTCTTATTGACTCTAGGAACGGAGGACAATCGATGATGCTTTGTGAACTAACACGACTCAATCTAAAGACGACAAATTTTGAAACTGAGGGTATAATTGCTTCAACAAAGATAAAGAAGGATGGCCCAATCGACAATGTGCTTCAAACGGAGTTAAGACACTTGAACATGCAATGGGTTTGGGCACCTGGGTATCCAGAAGATAAGAGACCGCCTGATTCATGTCATTTACCAATAATTTTCTTCGTCATAAGATCCTGAAAAAGATAATAATTAGGAAAAAATGAAACGCAACAGTTAAGGGTCCGAGTAAGTTTGCTCACAGACATTAAATTGAAAGAAAACTGTGGCAAACTTAGAACGGAAGATAAAGAAAGTAATGGAGTTGGATTAATAGTGCCAGAACCAAAAACAGAAGACGTAGACCCATCTGCTAAAGTAACATTGGAAGGAGACGTGTGTGACTGAAAAGTGGAGAAAAGACTAGGATTACCTGTCATATGATCTGTGGCACCAGAATCTGATCTGTGGCACCAGAATCAATGACCCATTTTGAGGAAAATGAGAGAAGACATGTATCAGGTTTACCTGTCTCAGCAATGGCAGAGATAGGTTGAGACGAATTCTTTAATGCTTCTTGGTACCGAGTGAATTGAGCAAACTTATCTGCAGAGATCGTTATGGTCTGCTCAGAGGATGAGATGTGTGTAGCAGTAGTAGCTGCAATATGAGCTGAGTGTGGCTTCAGAGATTTATTGAGCAACTTTCGGCACGTGCGTTTGGTATGACCCGGCTCATGACAATAATAACATACAACTCCCCTATCATCCGAACTTCGAATGTCCCGACTACCTGTACCTCCGCTTTTCGTATAACCCCTGCGACTAATAAGAGTACTAGAAGACTGAACAGAAGAAGCAATAGAAGCACTAGTATCTGTGCGAAGTACTCGAGTAAAGGTCTCTTGCAGAGAAGAAATCTCAGCACTGGAGAGAATCTGCGATTTAGCAGTGTCAAACTGAGAATGAAGACCAGCGAGAAAACTCATCACAACTATTTGCTCCCGCTGAGCTTGCTGAACCTTCACATCTGGGCTAAAGGGTAACAAAACATTCAGTTCTTCATACGTCTTCTTAAACTTCATAAAATAAGCCTGAAGAGACAGATCTTGTTGTTCAACATGGTCAAAATCCTTACGGACGTCATAAATACGGGACACATTCCCTTTCCCGGAGTACATAAATTCTAAATACTCCATCAATTCCTTAACATACTCATAGTGATTAATCAAACTGACTATCTCAGTGTTAATATAATTCCGAATTTGTAAGAATAATCGTGCATCATCTCGTAACCAAGTCTGGCTAGTATTGTTCGTTGGCGGATCTTCTGTAAGATGGCTGGCCATAGAGATACTCCGCAAGTAAATTCGAACTGTCTTACACCAATCTAAATAATTTGGACCAACCAATTTATGTTCCGTGATTTTAGACATCACTGGAATGACATCAGTGACAACTAAATTCTTTTGCTCATCGGCCATTGAAATAAAACCCAATATCCAAATCAACACTTCCAACGAGTATCCAACGAACCGAATTTCCCACACGAGAGCCCAAAGTAAAAAACAAATAAATGAAGCCCAAGATTGAACATAGATATAGCCTACAAACAATAATATGCCAAAAAAAATGTTGAGCCCACCAAACAAATTGGGCTCAAATATAATTGAGCTCACTAAACAAATTGGACCCAAACAACGAGCCCACCAAATTAAAGTACTGAACGGACCTGAAGCGTCACTCACAAGGGAGACGCACCAAACCAACAAATTGCTCAACCCGGACCTGAGTTCCAAAGTCCTCTGGCCGAAAGTCTACTGTCAAGGTTGGACGGCAGAGGGTGCTGAACGGCGTCGGAAAAGGAGTTGGGCTGAAGGAACAAAACCTTAGGCGCGACGGAACTAGAGGAACCCTAGGTGCGAGCTCGACGGAGCTGGAAAAACTGAACCCTAGGCACAACGAGGAGGGCGCGCGATCTCTGGACTAGTCGGCGACTAGACGGATGGCGACAGAAGCGACGCCGACAAAGAAGCCAGAGACGGAAACCTAAGGTAGCTCTGATACCATGTAATTTAGAGAGAAAATACTTTTCTATATATTATTCCAAAGGAGCAATTACATATATATACAAGTTTAGAATTCTAAGTAAGGTAAGGAAAATCACTATAATTATGCCCTAATTATTGACGCTAACAGTCATGTCTAATCTAGGAGAAGCATGGAATTTAGCTTTGATATTGTTATGTCTAAGATTTACGATACAGTATTCTGGCATTGAACCACTTGTTAATGTAACTTGTCCATTGTAATTTGGCTCCATTATAACTTAGAACATGTTTGAGAAGTGTTTATAAAAGGTTTAAATTATAAATAGATACAAATGAGTAGTGGATGAGTATGTACTACTCGTGGATCCCTATAAATGTATGTATAAAAAGTGGCTTCTGCGTTCATGAAAAGTTTATAAACATAAGCCAAACACAGTCTTATAGTTATAGCTTGTCCATTTTTGGTTAAAATGTGAATCACAAACAATTTTGCTATCGTGTATAATATGTTGCACTGTTGCTTGGGTATAAGAGCATGATCTAGACATGTACATTTCATTAAATGGAGAGCATAATCCCGAACGTTCTATAAATATAAATAGATTCTCATCAAATGATGTCTGCTAAAACAGCATTTATTCCCTGCTTCATTAGGCTTTCCACTAATGACTTGAAAATTTTTATTATCTAATTAGTTTTTAGATACTTCTTTATTCTCATATGAATAAACACCTCGTTATCAGGTTATGGGAACCCTGGGGTATGCAGCTCCTGAGTACATTCAAACTGGTCGTCTAACATCCAAGAGTGATGTATGGAGCTTTGGAGTCTTTCTCTACGAACTAATTACTGGTAGACGACCATTGGATCGAAATCGTCCCAGAAGTGAGCAGAAGCTCTTGGAATGGGTAAAACCGCACTTATCCGATGCTAAGAAGTTTCAGTTGATATTGGATCCGAAGCTTGAAGCTAAGCACGTGGTTAAATCTGCACACAAGCTCTCACTTGTAGCCAATCGTTGCTTGGCCAGACTCCCAAAAACACGCCCAAAAATGAGTGAGGTTCTGGAAATGGTTAATCAAGTTGTGGAGGCATCAACAGGGACAGGCAATCCTCAACCATCTCTAAGGAGTACTGTGTCGATGGCAACTTTTGAGGAAACCGAAGCTGCTAAAGGCAGAAGGAGATTCATGGATGTGAAACCTGGAGACGCTGGTTGGTTGGTTCGTATGTGGTCAACAAAGCTAGTAAAGACCTGCTGATTTTCATTCTTTTCTGGAAACTAGTCATGCGCCCGTACAATATACAGGTTTTGGTATTTTTAAGGTAATATTAGTGCATCACATTAATAGTATTGTAGAAGGTCACTAAGTTTTTATCTAACATAATAATTAGTAAAATTTAATAATGAAAAATATTATCTGATAATCCTTGAAGTTCAGAGCTTCAGTTGGTCTCTATAGAAATTGAAAAGAGTTTCTATTATCTGCATAGAAATTAGTGATGTACTTTACTTAATGACAATAATAGATGAAAAATATAAAGATGAAAAATTTTACATGTATACTCATTTGTATATTAGTCTTTGCAAGTATATATGGAGAAGTGAAAGAGTGTGTTACAAAAAGTAATCGATTAAGACATTACTGATTTTATAACTGAAAGTAACAAAAAGTACTACATGTGAATGGTTAAAGAATTTGTACATTTAGCTTGTTATGATCATGAACAATTTTGATCATCAATATTGCTCATTGTCATTAAGAAGATCATATGTCTCAATGTTGGTCATGGTAGAAATTCTCAAATTAAGTTTACAAAAACATTTGAAATTTAGAAGCACAGATGGTAATGATTTAAAAAAAAAAAAAAACCTTGTTAGTTTATAATCAAGCAACAATACATATTCATTATGAAGGTGGAGCATGGAAGATAAAGTAAACGAAATTTTTGAAAGCATATGAGGGGGTATTGCCTTTCGTGGGGGTTGAGGGGAGCAGCATCTCTCGTGGAATGTCTTCGACGGGAATCGACTTGAGCGGGGGTCGAGGGGGCTCGGGGACAACGCTCTCGAAAGGAATTTTGATTTTTATATATATATGGAATTAAATATTTTCTAATGTTTTTTAATTAAATTATTAATAAGTGAAATTATATTTATAGTTTGTACAAAATATAAATAAGTAAAATTTCTGGCAAAAAATAAATAAAAAATTGCGCGGGTGTAGAGACACGAGCACACACGGAGTGCCCATGTCTCCGTGTCCGTGTATCCGCACAGTGCGAAGAGACGGTCTCCTTCCTCTTTTTTTTTTTTTATCATTCTTCTTCTCAGAAACACATCACAAATAAAAAATTCATATCGAAAACCTTGAATTATTATTAACAATACCAAACTATTTCAGGTAATTCGAACTAAAAAAATGACAAATATCAAAAACAAGAAATAATAACACCATTATTTTTACTGCATCATGGTCTCAGTGTGAAATAAAGATTTTGGTTCCTCTCTTGTTGGTTTGCTTCTCCAATACGCACGTGGAGAAGATATTTATAAAATATCAACTGCAATTGGACGGGTGAAGATGAAGAAAATATATACCAATTAGTCAACAATGATGACTAGATATAGAGGGAATCACTGTAGCAAAATCAGATTGTGAATAATGTTGAACCAGTTTTAGTGCGAAATGAAGGGTGCACAAATGAACAGTGACTTAGTCATCATCTCTTTTAATATAGTAGTGATATACAAGAATATTAGCTAATAGATATTGCAATGGATGTCACAGGGACAAGAAAAAGCTAGTCCTATTATTATCTGCAAACATTACAAAATCTGGATTGTTAGAAATGACAACTGTGTTTATGTGAATTTAGATATTTTTATGGAGATGATTCGACCATGCAGAAAAAAAAGTGAGAAATTTTTGTCATTATTTTGCATGCATCAACTTCAGAAAACTACTGTCCGTCCAAGTTTCGTGTCTTGCTCAAAGTTGTAGTTCAATATTGAATTTCCAATGAAACATTCTACCCAAACAACACCATAGGCGGCCATGCTAGCCCTTTGTATGTGTTGGAAAGTGCGCGATGTGATTGGTTGACAGTTGACACAGAGAGGAAAGTATTATAGTTTGGCCAAAGTCCAATTGCGTCTTTTTTTTTTCTTTAATCAGAATTTCTACTCGATATTTAAATCTCTATTTGGTGGGAATTAAAATAAGATTGTAATAAAAATTAACGAAATATGTTATTGAAAATATGTTGATTCAAAAAATGTGTGGTTAAAATTAATTCTTAATTTTGATTTAGATTAAAATATGAATTTTAATGTCTACCAAACGAGGGTTAAATATGTTCTTGACAAGTTAAAAGCAAAAGTCAAAACTTTAGTGCCTTTCACTTTCTTACTTACCTTCTTAGAGAAAAGTGGGAAAAAAAAAAAAATCACCAATAACTTTCAAGCTACATGTATCAAGAATAGGGAAAAGATTAGCAGATCCAATCAAATAACTTTATATCTTTTCAATTACGTGTAAGAGACGAATTTTTCTCAAGTAAACGAACATAGTCTTCTAATGAATCAATCGAAATTCCTTTTAAATACTATTATATATCAATTTCAATTTTATTAAAATAATATTTTCTCGATTTTACTCATCACGTAGCTTACTTTTTTTTGTTTGTCCCGATTAAAAGCATCTCTTGAGGTTGGACCTTAATATTTTTGTTTTGTTAATGATGTGGGATAGCGTATTGTCTTGAAAAAAAAAAAAAAAACCTATCATTCTTTTTAAGTTGAGAAATGAATATATGTGGACCATTTTGTGTGTGAAAATGGGACCATTTGCTGACTCAATACTGCACTTAGCTAGTCGAATAATTAAAATTCCTTAGCTATGAGGCATTTAAATCAGACCTTTAGTATATTTTGATAAAAGTTGATAAAATATGTTATCTAAAAGTTGTGATTTCATGAATATATTGTTAAAATTAATTATCGATTTTAATTTAGATTAAAATTTTAATTTTAATGCTTTGAATTAATTCAAAATTACTTTGCTGATACCATTTGTTGGTCGAGCCATGCTAGCGGTACATCACGGTGTACACCCCCCTCACATGGGTAGGAGGCCCACTCGAATAAAATATTCGAGTGGGCCCCTCCATGTGAGGGGATGTAGATCTTGATGTACACTTTTTGATGTACATCTAGCATTTTTCTTGTTAGTAAGGCGAATAGGAGGGGCCAAATTCAAGCAGCAATAATCATGTTTATAAACGCTTTGTGAACGATTTAAATTATAAATATATAAAAATATGTGGTGAAAAAAAAAAGAATACTTGTGAATTATTGAGAACGTATAAATAGAAACTAACTTAAATATTTATAAATAATTTTTATATATGAAACAAACGTAAAGAGACAAATCAACACTATTTTTGACGCACTCGAGAAAAAAAAAAAATAGAAACGAAAAGAAAGAAGTAGAAGAATTAACATCATTTATTATGATTCATAGGTGTACTTAAGTCAAATTTGTCTAACGAGCAACAATTCCTGTAATATTACACATAATCAATAATAGATTTCAACACTACAAACTAAATATAAAAAAAAAAAGTAATACAAGATAAATATTTACGTGGCTTGGAAAGCGACTTCATTTCCATATTATTGCCACGTTTGGATTGAATAAATATTTCGAGATGCATTGAAGCGATCTTCATTCGCATCTAGCTTCAAATTCAATATTTCGAAATACATTGAAGCCATCTTCATCCGCATCTAGTTTCAATTGTCTATCAAGTGATTAAAAGGGAATCGAAAAGAAAGTCAACTTATTAGGTGGAATTCCATTTACACTTGGGTCCATTTAATTGCAAATGTAAAAAATGAGTGGAAAGAAAATATTTTACAGGAAAGTGAATTGCCTAGAAATTGTTTTACTGTAAGTTGTAATTAATTGTATTTGATTGGTATAATTTTTCACTTGGAAAATGTTGAAAGTTTTGTATCCGTTTGACTTCGTTTTTTATGAAAATTGTCCATTAAAGTGATATTTTTTTTGTACTATTTGGTTTAGAATTTGTTCCAATTGTCAAAAAATAAAAATAAAAATTCCCATACTAAATACTATTCGTGTGGCTTTGTTTTGTATGAAAATTGTCAATAAAAGTGATAATTTTTTTAACAGTATCTAGAATTTTTATCAATTACCAAAAAAAAAAAAAAAACCTGAAAAATCAAAACCAACCAAAATATCAAGAATTTTTTTTCTTAAAAAAGGTAGAAAAATTTTTCTTGGGAAAACTTTACCCATCAAACACTACAAAAATTAGAAAATGAAAATAAATCTATGAAAAATAATATGTATCAAACGGTGCCTTTCTTAAAAGTACGTTGAGCTATACTTTATTAAACACACAAAAGTAAAAAACAAACGTTTTGTCAAATCCTAAGAAAACATACACACATGACACACCTAAATTGAAAAGGCCGTTTAAACCATGGAATCTTTGGGTCCACTCAAAGGCCACTCGTTTGAGCACTTCGAAAGGCTTTCGTACACCATTCACTATTCAATTTGCACAAACTTTTCCTTGACCACGAACTTGTAGATTTATTTTATGTTGGTCACTCAACTTTAATTTTCTAATATTTTTATTTTTCAATTTAACTATTTTGTTTCTTAAACAAAACTAAACGATAATTGTTATTTTGCAAAACATATTGAAATGAAAATGTATAGTGATTTATGATTCTCATTTTATTCATTTGAGTTTTTCTTGTTGGCAAAAACTACAGATTTCATGACAAACAAGCGTTAGATTACGCACTTCATGAATCATGGTGGACTAATCGTAAATCATTATAATCCAAAGCAACTTTTCCAAATTTTATTGACTCCGTCAAATTTCGTTTTTGCTAAATATTTAGCCATTAATTCCTCAATCATAGTTATAAAGAAATGATATAACGAGCATTAATGACAATGTTCATCATATGCTTTATATGTTAATAATTGGTTACATGTTATATTCATTTAATTCAAATGTTGGGATCTATCATATTTTTTGTACCAATAAATTGATATGTTATATTATTGACAATTAATATAAGATGAGCGCCGATATTAATAGATCATTCCTAGACTTCGTGGTCAAAATGAAACATAAGTGTGCATTAGATGATCAAATAGAAATAATTTAAAGTTGGGTGATCAGTGTGAAACAAGACCGTAACTTGGGGCATTTCCTCCAAGCTCGATCGATCTTGAACTATAACCCACTATCCTTGACGCAAACTCTATATATACACCCTTCTCTTTTCTTCCTCTCGTCATTATTATCCCCTTTAACACACGCATACATATTGAAGGTGCGTTTCAGTTTTGTTGAATCGATTGCGAGGTTGAGTGCATTTTTTTATTATATGGAATTGCTTTGCTATGAAGTTTCGGAATCTTGTACATAGCACTATCTTTCATTTATACCTTTTAAGTGCTTTCTACATGTACTTATTGATGCAGATGTATATTCTCTCTTGGATATTTAATTGAAACGATTGATTTACTAGATTTTAGATGTCTGCTGTGGTGGGTTGTTTTATTGTATTCGTGTAAGTTGTTTGTGTTTCAAAGTGTTGAGATTTTTTTTTTCCCGAACAATAAATTATTAAATTTTAATTGGAAAGGATTAACAAGAAGTCCTTGACGGATTTTTGAATGATTTTTGAAATGAAAAAAAATTATTTGAGGCTTTAGGCTGAGTTCTTGATGGATGAAGTAAAAGTGAAGGGGGATGTGTGTATTCAATTATGTGGTTTGAATCTTTATAGGAAAGCGTTTGTGTGGTTAACAACTTAACATGTGATGCAGAAGTTCAGTTTTGGCATTTCTGAATAGGTGGAACTACATTACACTAAAGATCACACCTTTCCTGTGAAATTTTTTGTAGTGTGATGCGAAGACCAATCAACCCCTCGTGTTCTGACTTGAATTGTGGCTTTAGATCAATTGGGTTTTCTAGGAATTCCATTCCAGAGCTCTTGAATCCAAGCCACCAAGGTGTAAGTTCAACTTATCATACATGTGCACATACATGGATTAACCACCTAAAGACTTGGCATGTGGATGCATTCATTGATTTGCTGAAATTACGATTTAGTAATTTATTAGTGGTTGTCATTTTCAAATTCATATACCATGACAGCAGTTGAAACTTGTAGGACCCTGTTTTTCCAAGAACAATTAAGGGGCATTTCTGGAAACTAATGATTTAGAGGAAAAACATTTTTATGATTGATTTGAACTAATAAGATGGTTAAAGTAAAACTATTGATTTGGGTTGATTAGGTGGAAGGTTAATAGTTATTCATTTGAAGACGTCACGATACTCTATTTTTCACAAGTTAATGTTGATCTAGTTGACTTTGCTGCTAGAATATAGGTACTTTTGTGAAGCATCTTATTTGTCCAGATACAGACTGCTTTTAGACAATTGTGAATGATTCTATCAAGATATCGTGATGATGCCTTGATCATTTCGTATGTGGGAGTTCAAAAGTTTTACTAATTCAAAACTCCTTTAGGAGCTATGTCGGGACATTTCCTACTGTGGAACCAAGCTCTGAGACTTAAACCTCACTACTTTGAACATGGAAAGAAACTGCACTAAGGACCATGTTAATAGGAAGTAGGATGTTTCATTTTGATATAAGCACCCTTCGGACCATTGCGACAACTGTTTGCATTCTTTTGGACCGTGCTTCAGCACATCAAGTGATGCAGCAATTGGCCAAACAACTTGGTTTACGTTATGATAGGAAATTTCTTTGCTTCCTACATTCCAAAAAAATCAAAAAGATTAATAGTGCCCTCGCTGTTCCCTAAGATTGTCGATAAATTGGATTTTGATTTGAATCCGATGAAATTAATGGGAGATGGATTTAGGGTATCTGTCCGATAACTTGATTAGGATCCGAATCTGATAATTCTTAACTAAATGGAGCAAATATATATATAGGTCAATTTGATCTGATAACAACCCGATCCGATTTGTAATAATAATATAATATGTTTTATATATTTTTGCATAATTCATTACACAATTTTTTTGTTTTGAAACTTGTATTATATTTTAAGATTTAATGAAGAATGTTAAACCTATCAAATTCCAATTAATATTAATATTAATATATATTATAATAAAATTTTATTGAGATTGAAAATCCTCTCTTTTTAAAATATTTCAGATCGGATTATCGGATCGGATATCAGATAATGTAGGAAATCGGATATGGACTTAACAATCAAATATTCGTTGGATTATCGGATCAGATCTATGAATTATTCTTATCGGATCAGATATGGACCGGATCATCGGATATGGGCAGATTCGGTCCATATCCAATCCATTTACAGTCCTACCGCTCCCTTGATTTGGAGTTGCTTGGATTTATATTCTCCCAATTAAGTATCGCCAATCATTAATAATATGTTACCAGCATTCAACTGTGCCAAGTCTTAATTGCTTGCTTTATTGTGTTTCCACATATTGAGATTGAATTACAAGTACTTTTGATATTCAGCACTGATCATTATGCCTTTTCATCCTTTGTAGCTGGGAGCTGTGTCGATGCAAGCTTAGCTGGGCATCACCATAGTTTTCTTTGACAAGGATGTATCTTGAGTTGTTTTAGTAGTCTCTGAAACAAGTAATAATGTATGAGCCAGAATCAGATTCTGCTTCCTGGGGGGACCAATTCTTCAATAATAATTACTATGGGGACCACACTCAACATAATGTGAAAATCTGTCATGAATGGTATGCTAGTGATAGTCATTCTGATACAGAGTGCGACAACATTGACAATGACGAGAGTATTGCACGTGCTCTTCTTCAAGAAGAATTATCACAATTATCAATTGTAGAAGCTCCTGAATTATCATGTTCCGGGGAAGATTACTCGCAAGACTCCAATGTTGTCCCGAATTGGCAGAGCCCTTCAAGTAACTATAATCCTGGTTGTTGCTTTGATCCCTGTCCGATATATGATAATCCACATTTCTGATAGAATATGCGGCTATGCAGGGCAAGATGGTTACCTGGGAGAGACTGATGATGTAAGAAGTCTATGCTCCAGTCCTGGTGATAGATCATGTGATGGAGAAGATTATTCTTGTACGTTGGAAATTACAGATGAGTCTGAGCTTGATGGAGAAGTTGAAAAGAGGTTATACCAAATGATTCCTGTTCCTGTAAGTACAGGTTCGGTGCAGTCTTACAGTGCGTATAGATCTTGTAACTCACTTCAGCCTTTTAATACTTCGTTTCTTTAATGTTGTTAATTATAATAATACCTGGGACAGTTACCTTATTGGCATAGTAAATATATTCAGTGCTTGCAGTTGCGAAGTCTCCTTAAAACTTGATGCCCTTCTTCCGTATTGAAATTATGCAACATAGGATTCTGATTTCATTTTTCTTAATGAGGTCTTATCATCAGCTTTAAATTTCAAAACTTTCTTTTTTCCATTTTATTTCACTTATGGTAAATATTATGAGTAGAATAGCAACGACTTCTTGCTATATATTGTACATATGAAGTCAACAATATCTTGTACTGTGTATAGTTCTATTAATTAGTGTCTGAATTTTGTTTGATGACATGTTATGCTGATAAACATTTTTTGTTTACTCCTTGTGCCCATTGGTAGAAATTGTATAGTTTTGAGAACCACTAATCAAGTGTCTGTAGTATGTTTGAGGCCCCTAAGGGGCTCTTCAGAAAATCCTGATATGGATGCTTAGCTTGCTTTAGGACTTTCATCAATTCTCCAGCAAATAAGCATAGCCTGAATCTGTTTTATGCCATTATTGAATCATTTTTTGGTGCACCAAATATATGAAGAAATAATGCAATTAAAACTTTTTGAGTTTCCACGATCAATTGACATAGTTTTATGTGCTTGAATGATATCAGTTTTTAAAGTAGAGCTAAAGGCATTTATTCATTTGTTTCACAGCACATTCCAAGAATTAATGGAGACATACCTTCAGTTGATGAAGCAACTTCTGACCATCAAAGGCTGCTAGATAGGTACTCGTAGTGAATAAATGCCTTCATGTGCATGCATACTTGTGCAGGTAGCCACCCCAATCCCCTTCCCCTTAAATGTTGCAATTGATGCACAGATGCCTGTTTTTTGAGTAATTAATATAGCAGATTAAGGTCAGAAAGGGAAGGGAGACTCAACTTATGTTAGAACAAGATGACTGTGCTATAAATGCTAATCTCATTTTTTACTAACAGCAAAAGAAGTTAACCAAAATCTCGTTTTATTTCAAACATTCGAATCTGGAACTGGCTCAGTTACCTTAGTTTGAATAGGATAACCTGTGTTTGAATACTTACCAAATCCCTCATCACCCTCTCAGGACTTGAACTGTCACTGCTTGACAGTGTTTGAAAATTTACCCACTGGTTCCAACCCTTGGTCTCTTGCTATAGTGGTTGTTTAAGTTACTGAGAAACACATGAGACTCCATGATTTCATCAGCTAACCACCCTTCAAGATTTGAACTGTGGCTGCTTGCCAATTTTTGATGACTTACACACTAATTTCAACCCTTGGTCCCTTGCTATGGTGGTTTTTGAAGTTACTATGAGATAGATGAGACTCCATTCACTCATCCACTCTGGTCTAATTTATGTTTTGTTAGACATAGGCCTGTTTCTGTTCGTTCTTACACATCATGCATATAAACTATGGTTCACTTGGATTCTTTCAGATGGTAAGACTTAAATTTCATCGCCTGCTTTCTTTAGTTATGCATAATGTTGTGCTTCATGGTAAGTGGATGGGCGGAACATATGATCAGGATTTGATATTGGATGGTGTTTGGTTTCAGATTGCAGTTATACGAATTGGTTGAGCACAAAGTTCAAGGAGATGGGAACTGTCAGGTCAATTGATACATCTTTTTCAATAAAAAACTACATCCCCATTGGCTTTATGAAAACATTTTTGTGTTGACTGCCCCAGCTTTGTACTAAAGGACTCTCAAGTAAAATGTTCCTAGAGTCATCTCTTCAGTTATATGTAATGCAAAAATCAATTGCTGGAAAGAAAAACTATGTAACATACAACTTATTTGCTTCCATAGCATAAATCCGTCCTTTTATGTAGTGTGCAAATCATTTTTGAGTACCCGACTAATATTCATTCAAGAGAACACTTAAGTCCCTTTTTTGTTGTTAAATGGACTTGAATGGCTGTTTTGTGGATTGTTTCACTAATAAAATAATGATTTGCTAAATTTTTTTTAGCAAAGTTTCTCCATGGTGTGTCCTTTACATCCATTCTGCATGCCAAGTGATTCTTTATGAGGACTAGTTATTTTGTCTTTTATGTCCATGCATGCTTTTCCCTGGGCAGTTCTATTGGTTCTTCAATTTTATGCTTGGATTTGGAAATTTATTGGCTTTTATCTCTCTAATTGTAAATTTTTGTTGTATTAGAAACATAACTCATGGTATGTATGATCATGTTGAGTTGTGCTGCTTACTTCTGCTTTAGCATAGCAATGAGATTTTTTTTTTTTTTTTTTATGATTTTATTACAATTAGTTTTTTTTTATATAAATTAGACATTACCTGTCCTCTCTTTCCTCCAGTTCCGTGCTTTATCAGATCAAGTATACCGAACTCCTGAGCACCACAAATTTGTGAGACAGCAAGTAGTTCATCAGGTTGTCTTGTAGTTGTAAATTAAATTTTTCTTTCACGATTTATTTCTTGCTGTATACTTGGGTTCTTTTCTTGCAGTTCATCTAAATGCTTCTGTCTTCCTATGCATTGGTTGGGTATTTTCAGCTTAAGGCTCATCCAGAAAGGTATGAGGGATATGTTCCCATGGAATATGGTGAATATCTGAAGAGGATGCCCAGGTACTCTTAATGTCTTGCCTTGTTTCATAAAATCAACAGTTCAATTTTTCCCCCCCTTCTCAGTGCTGGAAATCACTTTAATGCTTACCTATGAATATTTAATGAACCAGGAGCGGGGAGTGGGGTGATCACGTCACTCTGCAGGCTGCTGCTGATTCAGTATTGATTACGATACCTTTTTACTTTTTTTAATTCATTTAGATGAGGTATATGTTAATGTTACCAGAACTGACCTATCCTGTTTTCTTTTCTGGCAGTATGGTGTGAAAATTCTTGTTATAACTTCATTTAAAGACACCTGTTACATTGAGATTCTTCCCAAGGACCAGAAGTCAAAAAGAGGTACCTATTTGGGTTTCTTATTATTGCGTTATTATCTGTTACACGAAATAATAGTTTTAGTTCTTGCCAATGATCAACAGATTGTTCATTATAGGCCAGTCGGGTGATTGACAGTTGAGATTCTTGTGCTATTTCAATGCTTTGATGACATGCTTCATGATCCAATACCTTTTATATCTATTTGGCAATGGGAAATATCATTAATTCGTACTACCTAGAGCAATTAATTATGCGAACAGAAAACAAAAGCATTAAAAGCACATGATTTAGAGTTGTTCTCAATGTGAGAGTCATGCCGATGCTACTGCAGAAATTTACTATATCAAAGAAGAGAGTTATGATGCTTTCTGGACTCATCCTCTCTTTGTTTTCTCTCTACCACCAAAAGTGGCTCACCCTAATACCCATCATATAGGAGGGAACGGTGACCTAATCTGTGTGCGAGTTTCTCAAACTACCCCTATAGCTTGAACAGTTTGTGCCGGGAAAAGTGTACAGTAAAATTCGGCTCCACGTATCGAACAATGCTTAGGGCAATGGAAATGCTTACTCATGTGCTTAAATTTTCTTTCAGAAAAATGGCAAAACTAAGAGCCTCTAGCTAGATGGATAAACCAAACTTATATAGTACTCTTAAGGGCACACAGTAGCACCCGTTCTTGTGGGTCAAATTTCAGAAAGTTCTGATCAAAATATTTTGACTTGCTCATCGAAGAAAAGGAATGTAAGAATATCTAAACCCCTGGAAAATGGCCTTTGCACTTCAAACCAAAAATAATGTATACTAGTAACTTAGTGTGAAACTTCATTGATGATTTGTCAATATAGAATAAACTCCAAAATCTGTGCACACTCCCACTGCCACTCGACGAGACTTGGTCTTGAGAACCAGTGTTTTCTATTTGCAAATAGTACGTTATATTGTTATTTATCATTTACCTATTTTTTTCTTTTTCTTTTTTATTTTTATTTTTGGGGTTGGTTTGGTTTGGATGAAGCTCTTAAAGAAAATTAGTGTATAAAAGTACCAGAACGCTATCTAGTTTAGACATTCTTTGTCAACTCTACAAATGCGATCCAATTTCTTGTTCATGTTTGCTTGTGTAGAATCTTATTTCTCCCTTGGCACAGTTTCAGATCATTTCATTTATCGCCTCAATTATGTCTTTTCCTGTGCAGTCATATATTTGAGTTTCTGGGCCGAAGTACATTACAACTCAATCTATCCTCAAGGAGGTAATAACTTTCTCTTGATTTGATTAGAAGACCAAAAGGACACTATGATAAGAGGAGAGCAAAATGAAATATTTTCACGTGCAGTTCGTGTTTAATATTAACCTAACTTCTATAACCAAGGTTTATTGCCTGACATTATGCATTATACTGAACTTTCTTATTCACTAATTTATGAAAACCACAAGTTTATGGTAATTCAGAAATTCTGCAATATATTTTCGAACTGGGGTAATAACTTATAAGCTTTGTGCTTTTATGTCCATCGTTCAGATTTGCGCCCAAGTGACTTTAAGAAGAAGAAATGGTGGAACTTTCGAAATAAGCATTAGAAGTAATTAATCATCTGAAACTCTCCATCATCTCTCTTTGGCTGAGAAGCGTGTATTTTCTCGGTGCTCGATATTTCAATATGAAGCGTGGCTAAGCGATCCTCTTATTCACTACTGCTGTTACTGTACCTCTGCTATCTTTTTCAATCACTATATTTATACGTATATTTTTCTGTAATCATACAATACAATCAATAATATTATATAGCATTTTCTTATTGCAAGCTTGGTTCTATCTTTTATTCTCGTGTTTCTTTAATCAGCATGCTTATGGCATTATAGATTCACATAGCCAATTCAAATTGGTGGGGTGGTTTGAATATGAAAATTTCATGCTTCACACAGCAGAATAGTACATGTTATCAAACCCCAAAAGGAAAATCAGTGGTCCACAGGTGTACTCTTTTATACTGAGTTCCATGGCAGCGGTCCACAATGAAATAAACTGTATTTGACTCAGAGATGTATAATCTTTACATTCCTTCATTCACAAGTCCAAATGGATTGCTAGAAATAGAATAGCCAAGTAAACTTTCACCTGACTCGATCTCAAAAGTCTCCTAATGTTGTTTATTGGCTATGGCTGCCCAATCTATTTCACAAACAAGTAAATTCTTCTTTTCCATTGCCTGATTAAATCGAGTTTCGTCGAATTGTCCCTGAACATGTGTTCATTGAAGAGATTTGAAAGCCGTCTTGAAGATATTTATTTTCTTCCAATTTTGTGTTGTATTGGAACACATGAAGGTAAATTTTCAGCAAGATATATCTTGTTGTGGTGGGTTGAGTTTTTTGTGCAAATCGGAGCCATTATTATATATAATTATCAGTAATGTCATCTACGTTCATCATACAGAATTATAAGTAATCAAAACCAGACGAGAACGTTTTTCAACTTATTCCTCAAAAGGCCCCAATTATCTTTTATGTATCTATTAATGCCACTAGATTACTAGTATCTAGTGATCCTCAACCACTCCACGATGCCTCTCTTCCGCCTCCTCCACCGCAGGCTGCAGTAGAAGAGCCGTGAATGGCATGTGGCGATACGCATTGGGATCAAACTTCAAGCCCATTGGCGGCGGCGACTGGCCGAGGTCAAGCCTACAGCTCAGCGGCGGGGATGGAAGCAGCGGAGCCTGAACAGAAGCGCGGGAGCGGGACAGAGGAATGGTGGGGGCGGTGGAAATGTTGTCAGCAGGGATGGTTCCGGTGCCGGTGGCGGCGATGATAGCCGGTTCGGCTTGGCGGAGAAGCCACTCAATGGTCTCCCCGTCGGAGCGGTGGCCAAGCTCCCGCGTCAACTGGAACACCCGGGCGGCGCACAAAGCCGGTATTCTCACGCGGCAGCCTCGGCCATTGACCTTAGTGTGCCTATCCTTGGTGGACAACGAAGACCTATTTGAAGTTCTTGAATGACCCAACTTTGTTCCAGCAGGATTAGCACCAGAGGATTCAACAGCAGCGGCGGTGGCAGGATGTGGAATGACAGCCCTGAGTGACTGAAAAAGGTGGTGGCTGGAGGCTGACATGGGGCTCAGGTTATCAGAGGAGAGTTTGTAGATGGCCGTCTCAGAAGCCATTGAGGAGCGGAGGGCGGTGGAGAGGGAGAGAGAGAGAGAGAGAGATTAGGGTTATTTATACTTGGGATATTGGTAATAACTGAGTAAATGCTATGGTTTCTTAGGTGGAGACTAATGGCCCCACAAAAGACCGAGTGGGGTCAGTTCACTAGGTGATAACATTTATGTAAGTCCTGGGTATGGACTTTGGGCCCACAGTTTCAGATTAATGGGCCCACTAGGGTCTTAAGTCTCAATCAATATCTTTGTCCACGACCATTGTTCCCGAAGGCATAAAACATGGCTGGAAGTGGAGGTTGAGTTTTGAACTTGGGATAATTACATAAAATCAGGTGTTTAAGTCCATGTTTGAGTCACATTAAAATTCTCGTTCTCATTCTTCTCTTCATTTTCAACCACACATTCTTCAATAAATTTTATTTTTTTTCAACCACACATTCTTTATCAATCTACTATTTCAAAACCATTATTCTAAAATAATATCCATCAAACACACTCTAAAGATTAGTTTTTAAAAATCAGGCCTAAAGTTTATTTATTCAATAATTAGGTATTTTATTTTACATATCAAACCATAAACTAATCAATTTCTCTCAATCTCTCATCATTTCTCTCCGCCGCCTCCATCGCCATTGTCAGTCTCTCCACCACTGCTTCTCTTCCCTTCTCCCTCCCTAGCAGCGTTGAGGCGCTGGCATCGCAACGTTGCTGTGGGTATGTGGGTCGGCATCACGACTTTGTGGTAGCTACTCTAAGTATGTGGGTCGGTGTCGCGACTTTATGATTTTGCGCCTGGGAGCATTTCAGATTCAAATTCCAATCGATTGAAGCCAAATTGGGGAAGATCGGCTAGGTGCGTTAGGTGAAGGCAAACCTAGCCCATGTGGTCTGCGACCTAACTTGGTGTTTGGTTACAATTGATTGCATGAGTGGGGTCGTCCAGAGGTGGGAGGTTGGTCAATGATGAGCTCCGACCGGTATGGTGGTCTAAAGTGAAGAAATCAGTGTTTTTTAGATTTTCAGGCAGGAAACTTTGAAGTTTTGTACCGGTCGAAATACTTGGAGTTGCATGGAGATATTAGTAAGGAATTGAAGAGGAGGTTAAGAGCTTTCTACTAGTACTATTTTTCGGTGGTTGGAGCTTGCCGAAATTTGACTCCATAAACGGCGGCTAGAGGGCCAAAAATCCCCCCAAAATTAGAGAGTAAAACTATATTTATTTGGATTCATTTGCACTTTTTAAAAAAGTTTAAGAGTAAGATTTTAATTTTTTTTTCTCTTTTTTTTTTGTTTTTTTAAATAGAAGGATATATTGATCATTTTACATTAAAAATAAAATTAATAAAGCAAGCCTAGGTGTGCTTAGTTGGGAATTAAGAGTTGACCGTTAATTTTTCGCTAACTATCACCTTAAGTTGACCGTTTAATTTGGCGCGGACTATTAAGGTGAGACATTTCACTTTCTCCTAATGTCTGTGCACTTTTAGAAATGTTTGCAACTGTCTTCAGGCATCATGGGTCCCACTACAGACATACTTGCATTGTGCTTTTATTCAAAAATAAATTAATTAATTCACAGTCCTTACTGATTTTGCTACTACAAAGCAGTCCCAAAATTGAGTTGGATCTCTCAACTGATTTATTCAATTACGATATATGTTTATTATAATTGAGCAATAGGATGGGATTTTGAAATAGTAATGAAGAGAATTGGAGAGAGAGTTGGGTGCTAAAGAACATGAAAATGAAAATGTATATTTTTTTTTCCCTTTAGTTGATTGAAAGCCACTTCAAACATAATTAAAAATAAGATAATTTTGTTGTAAAATAATTATTGATGATTATTCGATTTTGTCAAGATATTTTAAAAATAATTTTACTTATGTTTATGATGAAAATTAATTTTGGAATAATATTTTAACAGAGAATGTGTTGTTAAAAAATAAAAAGAATTTATGTGTAATATTATTTTATTGAAAAATGTGTGGTTGAAAATAAGAAAGAAAAAAATATATTTTAAAAATAATGAAGATCAAACAATGGCTAAATATAGCATCAATGGTGCTAGATATCATTGTTCAAATAAATAAGTGTGCTTACTTGGTTTGGTGTTGCAATTTCAACATTTTTTTTTTTTACCTAGATAAACTTGGATGTGACATGTTCACGTTAATCCATCCAAAACGATGCTTAGTCTCTATTTGGGCTCTATTTTCTAAAAAATATAATTTTTTCAAAATTCATTTTCAACCACACATTCTTCCAACAAATAATATATACGTAAATCCAAATTTTTTATTATTTTTTAATTATACATTCTCCCAAAAATAACTATTTCAAAATACATTTTCTTCAAAAAAAAAAAAATTCATTTTAGTGGAGCCCAAATAAGAGCTTAATATACCTTGATGCCCATTATTTCATTAAAATGAGTTTTATAATAGTAAACTTTAGAGAATTTGTTGTTAAGAAATAGGAAAAAAATTTGGTATTACGTATAAAATATTTCTTTGTGGGAATGGTTGGTTGAAATGAGTTTAAGAAAAAATAAGTTTTGATATAATGAGAATCAAACGTGGGCTAAGTAATAAAATTCGTGGTCTAGCTTAATAAATTAGGGAAATAGTTTAGGAGTAATGTTACGTAGTCCCACTGAAATTACAACCATTTTCTGTAACATATATGATTGAACGGAAGTCCGATTCTTCAAACTTCAGTTGAATATTTGAAGTTGAAATACGTGCATATATGGATTTTGCTATGCAAAAGGTTGTTTATCATTTGTGCATATGAATTAAATAGACAATATCTTAGATTATACCGACAATGTGTGGTTAAAAATAAGGAATTTTTTTTAAATACGTATATCATTATTTTATGAGAAAATATATGATTGAAAATAAATTTTGAAAAAATGGGGCTCAAACAGGGGTTAAATGTTATTACATGTATTATTAATTGTCATAAGAGATGACAACATATTTAGCCCCCATCTGTTTCCCATTTTGGCTGCAAATTTTAATATTTTTTTTGGTCGTTGCCAATTACAGTCGGTTTTTTACTCCCTATCTCCCATTGGGACCCACTCGCAATAATACAACAGTCCAAAAATGCATTCTCAAATTGAAAAAAAAATTAGAAACAAATAGACGCTTAGTCCATTACTAGAAAGTGAGGCAATAGAGACGGAAATTTAGCAACGAACGTCTTCTATTGCTAATACCAACAGAATAACAACATATTATTACTTTATTATTTTTAAAAATTATATATTAAATTACCGACAGAATTTCCAACAGAAGACTTTTGTTGGTGCAATTTCGTTAATAATTCGTTGGTAAATTTTTTTTAAGTTTTTAAAAAATAAATTAAATAATTTAGTGACAAAATTTCCCAACTGATGATTCCGTTGGAAACAATATAAAAGAGTAAAATAACTACTGATGAAAAAAATCTATTGGTAAACATCAAAAGTAAAACTTTAAAAATATTAATAAATAATAAATTTAGACTACATTTCATTTCCCTCATGCAAAAAATTTCATTCCCGCTTAAAATTTTACTGCCTCTAAAATTTTCGTTTCCCCAATCCAATTTCCCACTCAAATAGGGGTGGGCATAATAAGACCAAAAATAGAAAGACCCCACCCAACACAAAGTCACGAACACACAACCCTAACCTAATCTTCCATCTCTCCCGTTCTCAGTCTCTCACTCATCGGCATCGCCTCTCCAATTTTCTCGTGCCGATGCTAGTCAACGAGCGTCCAAGGTTGAAGGTCCCCGTAAATCATTCCCTTAAAAACCATTCGTAAATCATTCACTTAAGGAAGAACAAAGAAAAAAAATCCCTTAAATGGGCGGCATGGGTGGTGCTCTATGGACGACGATGGGCCATCATTGCAAAGATGTACTAGGGGCGGATGGCGATATGGGTGATGCTCCCATGGATGACTATGGTCCTGCCCCAAGTGGTAGCGGAGCTAGTCCCCAGATCGAGGAAGTCGACTAAATCCAGTCCAGTGTTCTTTATGTGATGTTTTATTTAGGTATCAATCCTTCACCTACTCCATCGTGCCTCGTTTTCCCTTTCTTATTATTTTTTTTTTATTTTGGTTTGTGTATAATGATGTTTGATTTTGTTTCTTTTTCACACAATGCTATTCAATTGATTTTGCCAGACTTCAATTTCCAGTCTCCAGACTTCTCGTTTTACTGGCTCTGTGACTGTGAGTTTAACACATTGATTTTTAATTGATTTGTGAAATGTGAATTACACAATTTTTGGTGGTTAGTCATTAGTGATTTGATATTGTCCTGTGATTTTTGAATTGCACTATGAAATGTGAATTGAATATAGTGTTGCCCTGTGATTTTGTAAAGTGTGAATTGGAGTTAGTATTGCCTTATGAAGAGATTTGCTTTGACTTCTTAATTTGAATATAGTTCTGAGGAGAGATTTGTTTTGCCCTGTGAAATGTGAATTGAATATATTTCTTCATTTCTTTATGGGTTACATATGTGTAAATTTGCATTTTTAGAAGAAAAGATGACCCTTTAATTTAGCTTAGTTTAGTGTCAAACAGACTTATTAACTGAGTGTCATCGCCAGTTTATGTTATTAACTATGCAGGTTGATAGGTACCCGTGAGGTTTCCTAAAACCAGCCTCATAAATGGTCATGACTTGTGTACATAGATAACACCAAATTAATACTTTGGCCTGTAGAGCATAATTGATCTTTGTGCAGAGTATGTAGATCTAAAATGTCCATTTTCCCATTTGATCATTCTGTAAATGGATTTGCATCATACTTTATTCACCAACTATCGTATTGATGCACACATTATAGGGCTCTCACTTTAATCAGCATGATTCTCAAGTTTGTTCCCTCTTTTCTTATACTTAATCATTGCCCAAATGCATTTCCTTAATCTTCACTAGTGCATCTGCATTTTATGAGTTGTTGTCTGTTAGTAAGTGGGAGAATCAGATCTATCTATGAGGATTATAATATTTTCCCTGATTTAAATACTTCAGGAGCTCCTAGCATTTCTGTTGGATGGACTCCATGAAGATTTGAATTGTGTGAGGTGCAAACCATATGTTGAAGCTAAGGATTCAGATGGTCGACCAGATGAAGAAGTAGCCGATGAATATTGAAGGAATCATCTGGAACTTTAATTTAATTAATTTTGAGTGTCTGTAAACTTTAATTTATTAACTTCCCTAGAAAAGAATAATAAAAAAAAAAATTCAAATTAGCGACGGAACTCCGTTGCTAATCATCGACGCAAATAATCCGTAGGTAATTGAACGAAATAATCCGTAGGTAATTTGCGACAGAATATTTAGTCGTTAATTTACTGACGGTCAAAAATTTATCAATAAAATTAGCGGCATGACAATTAACGACGGATCTATCGACATGACTATTCCATTGTTAAAAGCCCTTAGCAACGGAAATTAAGGCTTCAGTGACAGAAATCTCCTTCTCTGAAGCCGAGTTTTTTCGTAGTGGTCTCATTCTATAAAATCTCATTTTTAATTACCCATACTTTTAATAAAATAATTTTACGCTTAAACCAAAAACTTATTCATATTTTTTAATTGCACATTTTACAAAAAAATCATTATTACAAAACATATTCCTCTCAAAAAATGGGGGTCCAACAAGCTGTTAGGTTTAAGGAAGCAGCTGATGAGACAACACATCTGCGGCCCAATGGATGTTTTCAACCCTAATTCTCAAGGGACAGAAAACTATTTGGTCGAGATTAGTCATCGAAGATTCCAAACAAAAATCACTTATACGAGATTGTTGCCTTTTTTGGGTTGGACTTGACACATGCTTTTTTTTTTTCTGTGACCTTACGTTCATTGGAGCTTAATTGTACGACCAGACAGAAAGCTGGCTCATGAGGCCGCTACTTCAGGGCCAATAATATTCTCCACACAAAACTCCTTGATTCAAATATTTCTACTATAACCCTGCCTAAATCAATTCCAGTTCTTCAAACTGTGGAGAATTATAAACCTAATTATATTCCATCGAGAATCTCAAAAAAAATAAACAATAAAAAACATGCAAGATTTCTAAAGATTTGCCACACTATGTCCTCTCTCATCGTTGTAGTAATGCACTATGATAAAAAAAAATAAAAATAAAAATTGTTTACAAGAGAAAAACATACACATATCTTCTCTAGATCCTCTTTATATCTTGTTTTTATGATAAAGTCTTAGAGAAAAAAAAAATCGAATTTTACAAGAACTTCAATTTTTTATAGAATTTTATAAGAATACAAATTTATAAACAGTCCTTAATGAAATCTTGGTTTGGGGCTTCCGTCCCCTTGCACCCCTAGGAGGGGGTCCTCTTGCCTCCTTTCCAATCCCCATGCCGACCTCACCGAAGAGGTCAATCTGAAATCAGCTCCATAAATGCGTGACAATAATTGAAATCGACAACAATTAAGCTCTACAACTTAACAATCTCACACTTTGTACAAATTGATCGGCGGTTCTCTAGGGACAGGTGGTAGACCTCTGGTTACCACACTAATTCTGTCTTTTTCTTACACTATTACTCTCCAACAAAACTTTGGTAACTCGGAATGCTCCCTCTCAAATTTTCATTTCACAAGGTTCAATTGTTTGACATATGCGATGCTCCCTTTGCTTTCGCAACTACTAATTGGATTGGGATTTAGAGTTTTGGACTGTGATGCTAAATCCAACCGATTTGAACTGTAAAAGCGCGTTTGTTAACTGTGACTTTAGTTATATTAATTTAGTTGCCTCTGAAACAGATGAGTTGCTAGTTATTTTGGACCTTTGATCTTGATCCGAGATCAAAGTGGTCACTAAGTGTGTAAATAGGCCCTTACACTGAAACCCTAATTCATTCTTGCATTTTAATTTTTCTTGGTCATCTTCAAGAATTCTCCCTGCTAGTTTTCTTCTCTTCAACTTCATCTTCAACATCTGTTTGGATAATTCTGAGATTTCATTGTGAGTTTAAAATTCTGATTGATTATGTTGCGTGAAGAGTGATGATTTGATAGAGGGTTGAGTTCTTCTGGTCCATGCATAGAAGTAACTTCAACAAGTCTGTTTGAGGGTATGAGTTTTCTGAGGCTTCTATGTTGATACAGAAGAGTACAATATTTGGACCTACGTTCTATGAGACCTTTGCTGCCTTGGTAAAAAAAAGTTATAATTTCTATAAATTGAAATCCATTACTTTCGAGTTTTTGTATAATAAGGAGTATTGTTTTGAATTTTGAAAATGGCATGTTTGCATAAACGCAAGAAATATGTCAGGTGATATAGTTTAGTTAGTAATTTAATACACACTACGATTGAGGGCTTAATTGCAACTACTACCTAATATTTAGTAAATATTTAATTATTACTTTTTAAATTTTGAATATTCAATAATTACTGTTTTAAGGTAGTAAGAATGAAATGTGAAATATTATTCGTCTTCTACTATTTAAATATGGTATTTGATTTTACTCCACTAAATATGACCTACCCTTATGGTGCAATTTAATTATAATCAACCAAACACGTCTTACCCATACATCTGTGCATAGTTATTAAACTCGACCTAGACATCGACCCGGACAAGGTAGAGGGTCTCGGGTTACTGGTTGAAGCGGTGAGTCAATGGTCGGACCGGTGGATCATTGCACGAAAATCTAAAAAAAAAATTTAAAGTATAAAAATTTTTAAGGCAAAATTATATATTTTTTAAATTATTTTCACTAAATATTTAGTACAATAAAATAAAGCAAAATATTTGATCAAAGTTTTTATTAAAATACTTTTAAAAAACATATATATAATTCATTCAACTCAAAATCCCCAATCTTGAGTTTTACATATTTTCTAAATATTGATCATATCATGAATTATGATTGACTGAAAACTCAAAATCATCTCAGCACATTATTCGATTACAGATTTAGTCCCTGTTTGACATCCATTAATTTCTCTTTTTCTTTCTCATTCTCATTCTTCATTTCAACCACACATTCTCCAAATAAAATAATATTACACACAAATCAAAAACTTTTCACCACTTTTCTACCACACATTCTCACATCAATCACTATTCCAAAATTTTTATTTCTCTCAAAATGGGTTTCAAACAGGGGCTTAGCGTAATCTTTAGCCCATATTTTGGTTTTAAAAAAGGTACATTTCAAGGTCTTCCTTTCGGCGTGATAAGGGTTTAGTTGTCCATATAAGCCCTATTCTGAGGTACTATAAACACTAAATATGACCTACCCTTATGGGTATTTGATTTTACTCCACTAAATATGACCTACCCTTATGGTGCAATTTAATTATAATCAACCAAACACGTCTTACCCATACATCTGTGCATAGTTATTAAACTCAACCTAGACATCGACCCGGACAAGGTAGAGGGTCTCGGGTTACTGGTTGAAGCGGTGAGTCAATGGTTGGACCGGTGGATCATTGCACGAAAATCTATAAAAAAAATTTAAAGTATAAAAATTTTTAAGGCAAAATTATATATTTTTTAAATTATTTTCACTAAATATTTAGTACAATAAAATAAAGCAAAATATTTGATCAAAGTTTTTATTAAAATACTTTTAAAAAACATATATATAATTCATTCAACTCAAAATCCCCAATCTTGAGTTTTACATATTTTCTAAATATTGATCATATCATGAATTATGATTGACTGAAAACTCAAAATCATCTCAGCACATTATTCGATTACAGATTTAGTCCCTGTTTGACATCCATTAATTTCTCTTTTTCTTTCTCATTCTCATTCTTCATTTCAACCACACATTCTCCAAATAAAATAATATTACACACAAATCAAAAACTTTTCATCACTTTTCTACCACACATTCTCACATCAATCACTATTCCAAAATTTTTATTTCTCTCAAAATGGGTTTCAAACAGGGGCTTAGCGTAATCTTTAGCCCATATTTTGGTTTTAAAAAAGGTACATTTCAAGGTCTTCCTTTCGGCGTGATAAGGGTTTAGTTGTCCATATAAGCCCTATTCTGAGGTACTATAAACACTATATCCGCCACTGAAATCGAGAAAATTCGATTGGAGTACCATTTTCAAGTTCAATATTAACTCCAATTATGGCATCTCGAAGCAACCAATCAAATGTGTGTTAAAAAAAGAACAAGCAAAAATTTGATATCACCCATTGCTGCAGATCTAAATCATAGATCTTCTGGCGGATCTGTATGGGTACAAAAAGTTACACCTGCAGTGTATGCTCTGAAACATTGGTTGTCATTGAGTTTCTGTTAAGACCCAACCAGGGACAGAGCCAGACATTTGGCATTGTGAGGTCAAAAATTGAAATACAATTTTTTTAAAACAACATATCATTAATAAAAGATAAGTCAATACACTACTATAACTGTAGTCTACGCGTTTTCATACTCTAAAAACGTCGTATAATTACATCATTACTAATATGGTCGAATACATCGTTCTCGATATATGCAACCAAACTATTACTTAACCATTGATCTTCCATTCGCTTACGCAGTCGATTCTTGACAATCTTCATTGTAGAAAATACTCTCTCTACCGTAGCAGTAGCAACTGGAAGAATCAACGTCTATATTACAACCTTGTAAATACACCTCATTTTTTTTCATCATAACCAACTTTTCCGCAAGATCATTAAGACCTCGTAACCCTTCAAAATCTTCATGAGTGCGCATATCAATAATATATGTTTGAATTTGCTCTTCAAGTGTCAAGATCTCTATTGGTTTAAAATCATTGGGATAATACTCATACAATTGAATTAACTTGTCCTTGTCGAAAGAAGAAACAATTGACATTTGCGTCTTTACTGAAACATCACGAGATTCATCAACAAGTATAGAAAACAACCTATCACCTATATCTTTTATAATAACATCAAGTGTTTCAAATGCAATAGCACTCACAATATCCTTTTAAGTACTAGGTGATGTTAGCTGAAGATTTTCGAGAGTATTCTTTAAAGAAGCAGTCTTAATCTCATTATTATGATCACATAACCACTTCAACACTTCTAGAAAATTCTCTTGATTTCTTGAATCTTCATATTCGTCATTTTCACGAAATGAAAGCCCTTACCGTAGAAGCAATCGAACATAATCAATTGACGCATTCACACAAATTCGGTACTCATCTTTTGTTGTTTTCGACTTTTTAAAGAGAGCACAATCAATATTTTATTTCAGATTCACAAAAGCCTCACACTTAATCCGCGTTTGATTGTGTGCACTACCACTTTTCCCAACACGAGTTTGAAGCCTTCCTTTTTTTTTTCAATTTGAGAACCCTCAATCAACAAAAGAATCACCGGGATTTGGGAAAAGTAAACAAACCTGAGTGGCTGATCCAGAGAAATACAATATTTCCAAAGATGTCGCTAACTCGCTTCTCTATGTGGTTGGGGAATTTAGGGCAAACCGGAAAAAGGAAATGTGAAAGAGAAATACATGGGTATGGACTTGTGCAATTGGACTTGACAATGAACAATTAGACTAGGTTTCGCATAATTTACAGTTTTTTTTTTTTTAAAAAAAAGTTGGATAATGTTTTGGATTTAAATAAAAAAAAAAAAAAAAAACCAGAAATTTTTGTCCCCATGTGGGTCCGTCCATGGACCCAACACACATGTGCTTCATCTAAGTTTGTGGAGGTTATTGAACCCAAAAAAGAAATGTCCAAACTGCTGTAACGTATCAGGAATAAAGTTTAAATTAGAGGTAGATTCGCACCAAACTGCCCCAGAGATTTTACATCAATCAATAAAAAATGTTAAAACTTTAGAAATGAAAAATTATCAGCATGGTGTAAATTTTTTAGGGGAACATCAATTACATAAATACATAACAAATCTGGAAATACTTTCATATCAAAAACGAATTTATGTACCCAATTCATAATTACATAAATTTCAGACACATATTTATTTATTTTCAAAACATATACAGTAGATAAGAAAGCTCAATATCACGGAAATGTGAATCATTATCACTAGGAACCAAAAAAGTCGGAGGACGGCGGAGAGAAATCTGTGTAAGAATTCCAGCACCGATGCTAAAGCGTAGGTTACACATCTTAATTTTGAATTTCTTCTATTTGGAAAAGAGTAATTGAATGAAGGCATAATATCTGGGAATTTCAAAAACATTGAGTTACAAGAAATGAATTAGGCTATAAATTTGGAAGGTAGTATATTTAATTACTGTTCACATAGCATGACGTAGTATTTCGTGAATTTTTTTTTTTTTTTATATAAATACGATTAACCGATCATCTGATTATAGTCTTAGTTCAAAGTTTCTACACACATTTTCATCAAAATTACTAAAAAATATATAAATATCAAAAGGAATCTTAGTTTTTATTCAACTCATTCGTTAGTGCAAGACAGGTTAGACCATGTGGCATGTGACATCAATTAGTTTTAATTTAGACTAATTAAAATTAGGTGAACTGCTAATCATAACAAAATCAAATAACCCCACTAGTTTTAATTAAATAAATTACTTGAATTTCTATAGATAATCATTATATGAAATCTTAAACAAAGATTCGGAGGGAAAGAAGGAACGAGTGTACAAATTATCAAACGACAATTAGTTGGCAATGTTGTTAAATTATTGACCTACTAAATTAAATTAAAGCATAATTGTGAAAGAAAGAATACACTGTAATTTATAAATGGCAAAAGCAGTGATGAGAATACTCGTAACCTCACAAAAAAACTGAAATGTGTTAGTTGCACAATATTACAAATTTCTCAATATTCCAAGTTCCAACAAATCATGCTCGTACTTATTATGTAGTGTTGATCCCGAAAAATGGTCACGACACGTGGACAAAAGAATAAAATTCCACGTAAGCTCCTTCATGCGCACAATAACACACCATTAATCACTCGTGGCCTTTTCCGGTGGGGTGGAAGAGGCCGCGCACTCTGACGGTCAAGTTAGTGATTTCATAATCAGAAAGTCACGTCTGGCGGCGAGGTGGTCACCGAAATGTGGCTAAGAATGTGTATATGTGTGTGTTCTTCAGAGTTCAAGAATTTTTAGGCAAGGAATTCGAGAGAGAGTCCCCCTTACCTCAATGCAGAAGTATTTATACTAAGAAATGTTGGGCTTTTGTGGAGCATAGTTTTGTTTGATTCGGTTGACGACCCACCTCGAATAATGTTGCGTGGTTTTTAATGGAGTTTTTATGAGGCTTAGTCCATGGAGCATCTGCCCAAGTCGGAGCTCTCATGGACAAGCCTCTTGGGGGTTAGGGGCCATTGCCTCCGAGAAAATTTTTTTAGCCCGTTTTGTAGCCCATTGTGAATTCTGTCGCAGAATATAAAAAATGCAATTTTGATGATTAGGGTTATTTTTTATATAGAGAGAGAGAGAGAGAGAAATTGTACGGTCACACTGTTGTATTCTTCCATGATAATAGTGAGATCCCTGCAACTCCGCCGACGTAGGTAAATTGGCTGAACCACATAAATATTGTTTTGTGTGTGTGATTGTTTTTTATTTAGCGTGTGTTTTCTCTATTTTTGTTTCTCATAGGTTGGGAATTTAGGGATGATTCCCAACAAGAAAAAGGGAAGGAGAACCGTTGGATATATGGACACGTGGTTTCGGATCTTGGGCAGATCATTCTTTCATAGGCGTCAATCTATCAACTCATAGGTTGACGTGTATTAAATGTTCACTGACATAGCAATGTGAGTTGACCGTTGGAATCCGTCACATGTCCCGTCAATTAGGCTAATGATTTGATTTTGGGGAGATCTCCTCATAAAAGATCTTGACAGGAGTAGAGAAGTGAGTATGGGGTGAGGCGAGTGCAAAGTGCGGGCCTTCACATCCGTCGTTTGTGGCACATGAGTTCGGATCTTTTACAAAGCAGCAGAATTTCAGTTGGGCTATTCACACGAGTTCGGTTCGTCTACCATGTGGCAACACGAATCAGTTCGTACATACATGGTGGATGAACTGGGTGATCAAGGTGGAAAGGTAACCTAATTCAGCGTCCACCACGTGGCAGCATGAGATCAGCTCGTGCAACACGTGGCGGATGAATTGGATGGATGAGGTGGAGGACTCTTGAAGGCCCATAACATGTAGTATGATCTATTTCCCAATAGGAAGCCTACATGTGTCCATTATGAACATCTTTACGTATTGTGTAATGTTCCCATAGCATAACTCTAAACATAATATGTAACTTTACGAGATGTTATGATTTTGACTTCGTATTGTCTAATAAAAATAAGATTGTTTTTGTCTATTTCAAATGTAGGATAAATATTTTAATTTTTCTATTTGTAGTAGGACTGTTATGAATCCCACATCGATCACAATCCAAGTATTCATCCTTTTGTATCCGTAGAGTCAATCCTTTGACTTTTTATTTGTTTCAATTTGTTATGGACTATTAGTTCAATGGGTCAAATTTTAGAGCGTGTGAAAGATTCTAATTGGTTGTACAAAGTATTCATTTAAGTGGAGACTGATTGTACAAAATATTCATTTAGTGGGTTTCTCCGCTTAATTTTGAAGTTATCCACGTTAATCGGTGTTGCTATTTTTTTCCAGGGAAAATCTTCTTGACCGGGGATTTAATCCCGGGACAAAAAGCACGACTCTTTTTCCCATACATATTATATATTAACTTAAAATAATTTACTTGAACAACAATCATGCTGATAAATCGAGGAAGACCTCAATCAAAACACAAGTGACGTCAAGATCTACTTATAAGATGAATGTAGTTGAGACAATGACTGAAAAGAAAATTTGTATGGCTTTTGTATTAAAAAAATAAATGTCAGTATTTATAATTGTTGCAAAATTATATACAATTAGGAAAATAATGTCAAAGAATAAGAAAGTATCATGGAGATATGATTATAAAAATCTGTTCGCAATAAGAAAATAATGTCAAAGAATAAGAAAGTGTCGTAGAGATAAGATCATAAATCACATATTTAAAAATATTAAGAAATAATATGATTAATAATTTCACTTTTATAGCATTATGCAAAGGAAATCTTATGATTTTGGGTAATGATTCGATTATTTCATGTAGAATTGATTCATATCAATGTGGATTATGTTTCCCTGAAAATTGTTAAACATCAAACATAGGTTTTACTCAGTAGTTTAATTAATTGTTTAAAATTTTAACTTCTTCATTAATCGTCAATTTATAAAGTAGATATTCGCATGAAATCTACAAATACATGATATCACGGACAAGTGCCCCTGTTTGACACCCTTTTTTTCTGATTCGGATTCTCATTTTTTTTCCTTTTTCTTTCTTTCAATCACACATTCTCCAAATAAAATAATATTTCACACAAATCTAAAACTTTTCATCACTTTTCTACCACACATTCTCTCATCAATCACTATTTCAAAAATTTAATTCTCATTAAAATGAGATTCAAACACATATATTGTAATTAGAGCACGGACTTGTATCTAGCTATGAATCTAATTAAATCTCGCTTTAACGGAATTAAGAGCTCATGTTGGTCTTGAGTTGAGAACAAACTAAAACTTGAATAAGAATTTTGGAGAAAAACTCGAATGTAGGAAAGGCACAAAAACTTCATTTTTGAGTGTACAAAAACCTATCCACTTTAATTCAAATAATCACGTAATTTTAAATTCTCGTTTATGATGAAGATTGATATCCCTAAATTGTTTAACAATCTCCATCTCTCGAGAGAAGATAGACATATTTTTGCTTATGAACTTTTTATATATCTATGAAAGTTATAAATTAGGAAAAATGCATTTTGAACAACATCAGAGATCGCATAGAATGTAGAACTATATCCCCTATTGAAATCTATATTACTTATTACTTGATCTAAACATGCAAATCATTTCTCGATCTCAACAGAGTATACATAATTCCTTTAACATAAGCCAAAAATGAAAAGTTGAACTAAAGCTTCAAAGGCATGGTTACATCGTCGTCCTATCTATAAAGAGTTCAGCTATGCATATTCGAAATAAATACACGCATAAAAGTTGAGCTCGACATCACCAAGAAAAAAGGAAAGGAAAGAAAAGAAAAAAAGGAGTTATAATCTTCAAGTATCAATCTTTAACATAACCTAATTCTTCTTCTTCTTCTTCATTGAATCACCATACCCTATCTGTTTTCTTCGATTTAACAAAACTGTTATCAAAGCTCGGGGTCTGTCCAACAGAAACAAAAATGGAGCAAAAATAAATTGAAATCGAATCCGAAACACAAAGAAAGCCTTTAAGTATTAGACAATACTAAAGAAGTAAAATGAGTTAAAAATCTCATGTATTACCATGTACACCTGTTTAAATAAGTTTAATAAGAAATTGATTATGTGAATGAAATTAATATAGCAATATGAAGGGAGAAACAAGAAATTAACAGAAAACCTGACTGCCTGGCCGGTTCTGCCATAATAGATCTGTGTTGCTGCATCTGAACCTGTGGCCTCAAGCCCTGAATTAATTTGACAGCTTCAAATCACATAAATGACTCACAAGGGTGGCAAAATTTAGTATTGATATGAAGAAAATTTACAGAAAAATAAGGAAATAATTTCTTACTGTCTTCCATAAACAAGCGAGTAAAGTAAATGAGTCGATAATTGCTAATGCAGCATCATCAAGATTCTCATTGCTCGAGCTGGACGGTGCATGTGAATCTTGATGAAACTGCATTTGCAAACAACGACTGTCCATAGACATCCATCCCATGATAATTAGGCCAATATATACCATTTTTGTCACTTAAAAGGGCAGAAAATTCATATTCCAAGGTTGAATTATCTACAGGGTTGAAAACCCTAACTTACATAATAAACGAAGCATATAACAATCAAACACAAATATGTAATTATGCATCATTCTCCTATAGAATACAGAAATTAAGGTAGTGGGTTTTTGATTTGTCTGTATCTTGTACGGAAATCTAGACAAGAACTACTGCATCTTTCATGAACACCGCGAAAATAATAAGATCCGATTGAAAAACATGATTTCTATGGGGAAAAAAATTAAGCAAGAAATCAAATACAGATGCATACATATATTTATACATATACATATATATAAGAGAGAGAGAGAGAGAGAGAGAGGGTTTGGAGGAGGGCAGTGAGAGTTAAAGAAATATATAGTTGAGGGAGCAATTCCCCCAGAAAATTGCTGCCAGAATTTACACAGATGCTGGGGTGGTAGTATCTGTTTGGTTTGTTTTTCTATTTTATTTTTTTGCCATTTTTCAATAAAAAGTTGCAAGTGTTATTAGTATGAATTCTGATACCACTTTTTCTGTACAAATAACAACTTGTTTCCAAGTACTAGGTTTTATTTCAACGTATTGAATCCACATTTTTACAAGTATATACATTTTAACTGGATGAAATATTCATGACATTTATTTATTATTACATTTTATCTTTAAATTTTTTATAACATTCTTTTTTTCAACATTTCAGTAATCAGCAAAATTTTTATCTCTCGTGATTTTCGTCCAAAAATTCCAGTAGAGAGATGTTTAGAGCTTTTTACACACACTCGAGTCATTTTTCATCTATATATATTTCGAGGGATCCACAAGTACCATCCATCACCATTCTGTATTTATTTATAATTTAAACTATTTATAAACACTATCCAAATATGCTCCCAGCAAGCCAAACAAAAAGTTACACGACTAAATATTTGTACCTCATTTTAGAGCATGCTAACAAAATATTTGTACATAAATCGTCACGAGGCAAAAGATATGCTAATTAATTGAAGGTTAATGATAAGAATATGATAAAAAATAGTTAGGGACATAAATATAATAATAAATAAATGTTAAAATTTTTAATACAAATAAAATATGGTACATTTTAAGAAAAAAAATTGCTCCATATAATTCCTTTATTTTTATTTGTATGGTAATTAGTTTTCACGTCCTTGGGGGTGTGATGCCTCAGCTTCCCCAACCAAGCTTCACAATATTATTTTTTAATAAAAAAATTCACAATATTGTAGATGTTATAATCTTTTAAATTATGATGTGAACCCGGGTACGGGATCAACGTGAAAATCGCGGAATTAATCGAAAATGTCAGGAAAGCCCAAATTTAGGTTGTAGATGATAGAATTCTGACCCGAGCCTCACGAACCAAAAACCTAAGGTATATTAAACCCTAGATCTGTTGATGTGCGGAAACAAGAACCATGATTTTGCGAACGCTACAAAGGATGCATAATCCTTTGATAACTTCTTAGGGTTGAACGCCATAAATATAAAAATATATTTGATAAGTTCGGTAGTTCATTCAAGAACCAAATGAGAGAAAAATCTTGTTAATTCATTATCAAAAGTCTTGGTTTTACAATGAAGTAAATCTCCTATTTATACTAATACTAGAAAACGTAGTAAAAACGTAATTAGGTTACAAAATATTGTAAAATTGGAAATAAAATGGAATTCTAGTTTAACAAGGAAATTCGCGTCAAAACATTTTTCTCGGATCCGGGCAGCTTTCAGTAATTTGGTCATATCTTCTTCTCCCGATATCTGATGGAGGTGATTCAAATTGTGTTGGAAAGCTTACTTCAAGGGCTACATATCTTCTAGAAATACAAATCTTCAAATTCAAACGTATTATATGTCAATAATGGGTCTCAAACTGAGACTGAAAATTCGAGTGTTTTCCAACCCGTTCCAGCTTCCGTCCCCAACATATTACTTGACCATTAACTTGTTTTCTTCAAAATTATAGATTCCGTTGCTCAAACATATAAATGACCAACTTTATCAACTCTTTGAAGTCTCAAACTTGACTCTTCCCTCTCTCCAACATTTATCAAAATCTTGATAAATTGTGGCGCATCCCGGATCATATCAAATTATTTCGAATTATGAGATATTGATAACATTCTAAAAGGAGGATTAAATTGTTAGAAAATGTAAAAACTTAAACTTCTCCCCATGACTCCATATGTTCCTTATTGCATTATCTCTTTGACCCTAGCTTGGAAAAAACAAAAGGAAAATGATAGATTCCTTTGCACTAAATTGCCCACCCAAAGATGATGGCCAACAAGAAAAATAAAATGATGGGACACAAAGGTATCATCTTGGGATTTTTCTTAATAATTATCAAAAATGTATATGTCTTGACTCCAACTACCAAACTTATTTAATTGTAGTATGCCTTCGGAGAATTTGGTTGGTTTACTTTAGCATCTTTTTCTATTCGGTCATCCTAACCAGAGGTCACATTCATATTCGTGGCTGGAAAAGTTTGGCATATATCGTTAATGACTCAAAAGATTATGGGATAATTGCAGCAAAAGTTTCAAACTTTTGAAACGTTAACAGACTTTCCCCAAATATTTGATTTGTTGCAGCCGTCATCCCTAACATTTCCAACATTTGATTTGTGAGCCCCTTTTGGATGATTTTCATCAATTTATCCGTCAGTTGATCCAAAAATTAAGTTTGACTATATTTTTAATCAATTAAAAGAGGGCAAAATGGTAAATATCTATTAAAATAATTAAATAAAAAAGTAATTGAATAAAAACTTTAAAAAGGAAAGGAAAGGATCTCTTCTTTACCAACCTCCACCCCACCCCATAGCAAAAAATCACATCGTTAACAAAGATTTTCATTCCACCGTTCTCAATTCCAAACTAAGAAATGGCAGTGGCTGGCGCCACTATAAAGCCACTTCCTCAATTGCGTCCTTCATCCTCTTCTTCACCAGAAATATACCCTTTTACAAAGATAAATTGATTAAAATGTGGTCAAAATTAATTTGTTGGGTCAACTGACGGAAAAATAGATGAAAACCGCCCAAAGGGCCTCACATGCAATTACTAGAAATATTAGAGGTGACGGCTACAATAAATCAAAGATTTGGAGAAAGTTTGCTAATGTTTCAAAGGTTTGAAGTTTTTGCTGTAATTATCCCAAAGATTATTATAAAAAAAGGCATTAGTTTCTAGTTAACAATTAACTATATTTATCAAAAAATTATAATCACACCATCCAAATTAATGGTTGTCTTATTTTGTATTTATCAATAATTATAGTCATACCAGCCAAAATACTGGTTTATTTTTTTGGCAAATAATATTTTTCCTTGGTAAGATTCGAGTCGAAACAGGTTGTGTGCCTCGCTCATGGCAGACAACCTAGTACAAAAACACTGGCCCCGTCCATTTCATATTCTTGAACGGTAACCACCATGAAATGCTGAGACAAGATTCTATATCCTAATCATGTTCGGCTAAGCTTAAATTATTAGTTATAAGTTAATAAGTTTTAAAACAAAATTATTTTTATGAATGAAGTGAAAAATAAGTAATAATGAAAAAATAATTAGTTTTATAATTTTTTTTTTTTTTTTACTTAAGCAAAGACGAGGAAATTGGATTCTTTTTCAAATATCGTTTTATACTAATTGTGTACCTTTTTTTTTTATTCAATTCTCATTATCATCGATTTGTAAAAAGCTTACGAGTCAAACTTTAATTTAAAAGAAATACATTTACGTATTAGATGTAAAAGATTAACCAGATCCAATAATTATTATATTTTAATGAAATGCTTCGACAAAGAAAGTGTTAAACACGTAGTAATGATTAATGAATGCCATTACTAAAAACTTGTTCGTGTGAAACCCAGTAAGCGTACGAGATCGTTGACAAATAACAGAATTGATGAGTTAATAGTATCGTTCCATGGAGAATAAATTCAATTCAAGTGTACTAATTTTTAATCAGACTCAAAGTGGGTCAACAATAGAGATTTTGTGGCTGATAACTATTCTAAATTAATCCACAAATGTTGTAATATTCGAGTTTTGTATTTATATGGAATGAGTGTATTGGATTACTAATCCACCTATTATTATTTATTTCAATTCTAAATTATGTAGTTAGTATCATTCATGCATTCTTGACAATCGATAATTTTATTGTAATTAATTATCTTTTTCAAAACAAATTAAATTTATTCTAGTCACGATTTGAATATATTCCTATTCCGAATTCGAATGAATAGAACGCATTCAATTGCATGATTATCTCAAAGATTGGCATCCTAATATCTATTGCACATATATTAATCAAGCAGTATTCTAGATGTATTGTGAACTACAACAAACAACTATATATTTAAGGTGATCGAACAATCAAACAATCAAATTATACATGTAAGATTAATTAAGAAAAATAAGAATTTAATTAACTACTTGTTTTAAATTAAAAATAAATAATAAAATGTTCCATCTTTATCCAATACAGGAGAAGAAATGGCCTAGCATGTTATTATGTAAACTACACAAAGATTTGGAAAAATAGCACCCGGAATTGAAAACAATGAATGGGTAGTGAATAATCAATTTCTTCTTCTTTAATTTTAAGTCTGAACTTTGAATCTTCATGAATCTCGTGTTGAGTGCCTTTAAATCTTGTGCTAGCCTCATTCTTCTAGTGAAAAATATGGTTTTGATATGTTGTGTCTCGTTCTCATCGCCCCTTGTGGGTTAAATAGTTGGTTAAATTTTCATAAGAATTTGGATCAAACTAGGAAGTTGTACCATTCAGGCTCAAAAATGGCCTACACGCGCACAAGCATAACCACCGCGCGTGCGCCGTTGAGGCAAATGGTTCTCGGGTTGGGGAATACCACGCGTGCACGCCGTGAATTGCCCTCCTCCCCGCGCAGATTCGCTTATGTTTGTCTTTGATCAACTCTCAATATTTTGGTCATAACGTTCTCTAGAGATATCCAATTGAGGTGATTCAAAATATGTTGGAAATAAGATTCAAAGTGCTACAATTCTTCTAGAATTATATGTTTTTTTTTTCCAATTTGAATGTCTTCTATCTGAAAATGGGTTTCAAGTTGAGGTTAAATATTCGGAGCATAACTTTTTCAGCTGGAAGTTGATTTGTGAAAATACTTCCACTATATTTCACTCATTTGACCTCCAATTGCATCCATTTGATCACATATAATCTTCAATCATCGTTTTGTGGTCTGAATCAACTATTAGATATTTACACTTTGGTTTCCAAACTTTGTATTTCTTTCGTTTTCGCATGTTTTTCGTTCATTTATTCCAAATCCATCAATTTGCATTGTTTTTAACCTAACAAACATAATTAACACAAAATTAAGATATAACTCATCCAAATTATTAACAAATACTCTAGTTTAATAGCATAAATAAATATACAAAATACACTTATCAAATGTCAATAACACAAGGTTAGTGATTGATTAATTTTGTTTAAGAGTTCAGAATTATGTAAGGGACTTGAGCCTCAAGAACACGCGGAAGCAATCAATTATTCACCAAGAATAATTAAATTCAGATTCACCAAGAATGATAGAATGTTACGATGAACTCAGAAATTCACAAAGACATTGTACCCGTCTGTACAATATAGTAGCGGGCCTCAAAATACCCAAAACCCTAAGATAATAAATCAAGAAACTACTTCAATGCCCCAATCGAACAAATCAATTGGTATCACAAAGAACTCGAGAAACTTCCCTTTCCATCACAAAGATATATCACCTAGAACTAAGATTAAAAGCCAAATGTTTTAATCCACTCACAAAGGCAGAAAATAGGGAAGAAATACCGAACAGAACCAAAGCCAAGAACTCTCCTGTACTTTTTCACGCACTCAGCCAAGAGAAAAATGGAATACCACTCTTTTACGCACAAAGCTAAAGATATAATGGAATCAATTTTTTTGCCTACAGGAAAGTCAAATGGTATATATAAAAGCCCAACAAGAAAACCAACTTAATTAGTTAACTAATCAGCCCATTAACAAACTAAACAGCCCATTTGTCAATCGGGCCAGAGCAACTAACTTGAATTTATTTCTTGGGCTTGGGTTTTGGGCCACATACTAATATTGCGTTATTGGGTAAATGGTAATGTATCCGTTCCAACAATATTGGGCTAAGCCCATTTCATCATCGCCCCAAATAAGTTGAATATAATTGACAAAATTGGCATCAATATTCAACAAATTATAATATTTGTCCTAATATGTGTGGGACTTGTACGATTAGGAGTCAGGCCCATTTGGTTTTCCCGTATACAAAGAAAATGAAACAATCATTTTTTGTATTTTTTTCAAACAATCATGACTTAAATTCATGAATTCAAAAATAACTAATATATATTTATTTTTAGATTTGGGTTATGAAAAGTTTCTTATAAAGGTTTAATGAAACTGGAAATTAATAAAATTATTTTTAGACCACATAACCTATGTTTGAGATGAATAATTTTTAAAACTCATTTTCAAACCACACATTCTCTCGTAAAATAATTTTACACGTAAACTCAAAACTTTTCTCCACTTTTTAATCACATGTTCTCATAAAATCATTATCATAAAATCTATTTTCTCCCAAAAGTGGAGCTCAAACATGGCACAGTTTGCAAACGTTGTTGTTTGATTAATAAGTTCCTTGACATTATGTTTTTTTTCTTTCCACGACAGTTAGATAGAGCTGCACATAGATTGTATTGGAGGGGAAGTTTTGTAGGCATTATCTATAAAATTGCAACATTCCCCGTTGAATGACTTTTTACACGAAATTGCTCGTTAAAAAATTGTTTGGCAAAACAAAAATTTAAGTAATTAAATGTTACCTCGTTAAAAACTTGTTAGTAAAATCAAATGGTACTAAACATGAGTGACTATGGTCAACATAACGGTCTGATGCAATCGCACTCTCTTCATGGGTTTTTATACAATTTCTAACATGTGAGAGTCAAATCAATAATGGTAAATTATCTTGTAGCATATGAATACAATAACTAATAGATTTATAACACTACCTTTTGAATGTCCATTACTAAAGAATATCTCTTAGGCTTTTGTTTGAGCCCTATTTTTGGGAAAATGTGCTTTTAAATAGTGATTCTTTGAGAATGTATGGTTAGAAAATAAGACAAAAAATTGAGTTTATATATAGAATTATTTTATGAAATAATGTGCAACGAAAAATGAGTTTTAGAGAGTTTTTGAATAAATGGAGTCCAAATCTAGGCTAAAATTTTACTCGAAAAAATTCCGAGTGAAAAATCCTAATAAAGTAACTTTAAATTATGCTACAAAAGTTGCCTTATTAAAAAAGTAGTTAGAAAAACACAATGAAACAAAATATTGGTCAAAGAAAAAATAGTACAATATATATTCATTCCCATCTTGATAATATCACTTGTGTATATATTGTTTATCAATTTCTCAAGTAATTATAGTAGATAATATTTTGTGAATATATATATCACATAAGGCTGAGGTCTTGAATTCGAACTCTGCAAACGCGACAGAAAGTAGTAAGAAATAAAATGATGGTTCTTCCATTGCGGATAGTGCGTAAGTTAACGATTTTGACATAGAGGACGGGTCATTATAGATTATGTTATTAAGCCCTTGTCATTCGAGTTCAATTAGAATTCGAAAATTGCTTTTGAAGATTTATAGACACCTATTTTTGGTTTATTATAAATTTTGGAATAGTGATTGATGGAATAATGTATTGTTGAAAAGTAATCAAAAGTTTTAAATTTGTGTGTAATATTATTTTATTTGAAGAATGTGTGGTTATAATTAAGAAAGAGAAAATTAATAAATAAATAATGGGTGCCAAACACAATCTTAGTGTTATTTTTATCATTTAATTTATTTAGAATTCTTTTCAATTTTAGTTCTTTTAGACTTGATTTTCATTTAAACTCTTATAAATAAGGGTTAATCTTCGTTTTGAGCATCTTGAAATTAATAAAATTTCATGAATTTAATTTCATACTTTGGTAGACTCCAACTTTTAATGTTCTTAAGATTTACTTGAATTCCTTGTTTTGTGCTACGCAACTAATCCTTCTCACTGTATCCACAGCCTCTACGATCGTGAAGAATTAATGCATATATGCATACAAATTAATTTTTTTTCCCAATCGTTTTGCTTCCTTTACCCTCAAACTGTAATTGTTTGAGTTTTGTCATTTCAGACACCTAGATGGTAAGGTTTTATGAAACTAAACAAAATACAAACAAATGTCATATTAGATTTTTTTGGGAAGTGTATAAACACTTAGCACATATTTGGGAAGTGTATAAACACTTTAAATGCTTGTTTGCAATAACTTAAAAAAATGTTAAAATTTTGAGATTAAAGTCTGTAAAAACTCCAAAGTATTAAACACTTATTCTCTATTTAGTTTCCGTGCCTTGTCCTAATGATAGTTTTTATCCAAATTTTCGTTAAGAAATAGTAAAAAGACATGTTACTCGTACTTTTGAATAAGCATAATTTTAGGGTGAAAGTTGTCATTAACAACCGGATTTACAAATTAGTGAAAGGTCAAGAATAATATTGTGATAAAAAAAAGTTTTAAGTAAACATGACAATGAATAAAGATGGGATAATTGCAGCAGAAATCTCAAACCTTTCAAATAGTTGCAGACTTTCTCCTAACCTTTCATTCGTTGCAGCCGTTGCCCCTAACCTTTCGAAACGTTGCGGTTGAAGCCCCAATGGATGGATTACATCCAAATATTTGTTAGTTGACTAAGAAATTGAGTTTAACCACATTTTTTTATAAATTTTAAAAGGAAATAATAGTAATCTTATATTTATAACATTATAGGCATGTTTGTCTCCTATTTTGGGAGAAGAAATAGAGTTTTGAATAGTATTTTTTGAAGAATGTGTGGTTGAAAAGTAAAGTAATTTTATTGATTTGTGTATAGAATATTTTCTTGAGTGCATACATGGTGGAGATTGTTTACTTTAACAAACAATGTTTGAGAAAATGGATGACAAGCAGTGGCTATCTTTTAAAAACTAATTAAATAAATAAATTATCTATCATCTTTTTCACCACCCATACCCACACCCACACCCACCCCCAACCTAACCCAACCTCCAAAATCCCTATAATCAAAGATTCAAAATCGGACCGTCCCAAAATTCTCCCATAAAGAAAATAGAGTTTTTGGTCCTTAAAATCCGATGACTGGGGGTGGATTTCGACATCGGAGGGATAGTAAAAGACTGCTGACGACGGTATGCGTGATAAGGGAATAAAAGATATTATTTCCATTCCAACCGACGATGAATCATGACCTACCAGACTGTACATTCCAACCACGGGTGCAAGTGCAATATCCGGTGGCTGAGCACCCACAATTATTGGTTTGTTCAATTCAATTGGATTCTTCCCAAAAAAAAAATCTTTGGGCAACAATTCCCATATAATCCCTTAAGTTATGCATTGAACTTCCACGACAAAGGGCACAGTCAATTGTGTGTTTGTGTGGTTGGTGTAGCGTTGAGAAGGGTGGGAGTAAAAGGGGTTGAGATAAGGAAGCCAAAGCAGCTACAAATTGTTAAGTGGTGATTTTTGTAATAAGACATGGGTTCTGGTTTGTTGCGTGTGAGGGGTGACAATGGTGGGTTGTGGTCGATGACGGTAATGGGCGCCGATAGGTGGTTGGAGGAGTTTTAAAGTGGCGGTGGATTTGGGGGAGGATAAAGATGTACAATTGTTATGTTTCTTTACATTTTTTGTCACTAAATTAGTTTTAACTTATTTTAATATAGTAAATTGAAAGTTACTACTTTACCCTTTACAAAAAAATATAAAAATGTGGTCAAACTCAATTTCTTGATCAATTAACAGACATTTGGATGGAATCTATCCATTGGGGCTTCAGCCGCAATATCTCGAAAGGTTAGGGGCGACGGCTGCAACGAATGAAAAGTCAGGGGAAAGTCTGCAACTATTTGAAAGGTTTGGAATCTCTGCTACAATTATCCTAATGAAATTCTAATGTTGCTCATTTATAAAAAAAGAAAAGATATGGCGTGCATATCTCCCTTTTAGCTAATATATGCTATAAGAGGAAAAAGATGTTTGTCATGCATGTAAGAGATTTGTATTTCCTGTCACAGAATTTGAAATCATTTTCACCTTGTCAATGATGACGTTCAAATCACACATAATTAATTCTTTTAAAGTTAAAAATTGTCATCAATATAGTGTTCATTCAGTACAACATTTCAAACGAACCACAAAAATAACAGTACAACATTTCAAATGTGCCACAAAAACAAATATAATATGTAATTACAAATAACAAACTATGTACCTATGAATTATCATACATGCGATAATCAACGTTGAGCCTACTAATTGTTTCGATATACAGAGCGCCGGTTGAAGAATTGAGATTCAAATGACATGCAAATTATTAGTGAAATGATTGAATTTGACATCTTTCAATCACCTTGTGTAGTTTTGGTCATCCAATTACAATTTGTTTTAACTTGATCAACTTTTTGTTTCAATGTAAAATAAATTTATTTAAGTTAACCATTACCAGTTTGATGAAATTCATGACCTGGCCAATTGAATTCGTGTGTGACGATGGAATAGGTTCAATTTACATGTCAACTTATAGTTCCAACAAACTGTTAACGGCTTATCGAGAATACCTTTATCTTATTCTAGATGCCTACTTATAGTAGGAGAGAGAAGTCTGAGTACTTAATCTCTGTGAAGATACGCTAATCATTTTACATCCAAGTTTTGAATTGCTTATCGTAAAGGGTGCAACAATGACTTTAAATTAAGTATCATAAACTAAAGACTCGCCATTTTAATTATAAAAAAAATGTGGATTAGGTAACAAGATTTTTAACACCCAAAAATATTGAGTTGCTAAAATATAAGTTGTTTTACAAATTATGTGAGCTAAGTCTAGTTTGGTAATGGTTGTAGATAGAATTATCAAATTGGAAAAAAAAAATTTATTGAAACAAAATGGAAGTTTAATGGAGATGTGAGTGATGAAGTATAATTGTAGAAATGTGGGGTTGGGAGAGTCAGTCAACAGCAAGAATCCTTTAGAAGGGCGTGCGTGAAGTGCTGAGTCGTCTGAGCCACCCGTGCGGCCCCCTCTGCACAATTTGGGACCCAAAATAGTTACTTCTACCCCTCTGGTTTTGCTTATTTTTACTCCGACTCACTTGTTCGTGGACTCTGTTTTTCTACATTTTTTTTACATTATTGGTTAAAAGTTCATAATACTGTCGTGAGTTTTTACCCTCCTGATATTTTCTTGAAGCGAGGGGAAAATGGGGGTATTAAAAGTTCATAATACTGTCGTGAGTTTTTACCCTGCTGATATTTTCTTGAAGCGAGGGAAAAATGGGGGCATGATGTCGATTTTGTCTTTCTTCTATTGATCATCATCATAGTACGCTAGAAATTCGATTCCTATGCCATAGGACACAACCAAGCTGATTTTATTATTCTCTAACTTGTTGGAATGATTGCCTTTTGAATTTATCTTTCATGGGTTTTTAATATAATTTTCATTATAATTATATATTAAATAGTCGTCCAAGTTTGCAAGTAGATGCTCCGAATCCTCCGATCTTCTTTCAAAAGTATTGGTTTCTCGATAATTGGTAATAGTTTTCTAACTCCTAGGTTGGATGAGGTTATAATGTGCACCCAAAATTGACTTGGCGAGTCCCCAAGAGGTAATACAAGTAATTAATTATTCGTGTTTACTAAATTTTTGTATTATTTGTTGTAGGATTGTTGTTCGAAGATTATGGGACAGTTGAAATTAAATGAACAATTAGAGATTTTAATTTGCTATCTCGTTCGTTTATAAGGGTGCGTTTGATTCACATTATTTTGGAATAATGTATTATGGAATAGTAGATTGATGGAGAATGTGTGGTTGAAAAAGAAGGAAAAATTATTGATATGATAGAAAATATTATTTTATCGAAAAATGTGATTGAAAATAAATAGACAAATGAAAATTTTAATGTGTACCAAACAGGAGCTAAGTCTGGACTTCGAAAAATTATATTATTTCTAATTTCTAATTAAATTTAAATATTTTTAATTTTTGGATAACCGCAATATATTATTCCTACTTTAATATTTTATAGTCTCTCTTTTATCCATTCATGTTGTTTTGAAAACAAGTAATATTTATTCACTAATGAGCTCTTCTTTTTCTTGATAACTAGTCGAGCCACGTGCAATGCACGTGTTTTAGTTTAATTGAGTAAGTAATAGCGTGGAATGATGGTTAGAAATCCAAATTTTAATAGATTTAGTTCTCTAGTATATAGTATTCGTACAAAATTAGACAAAATGAAGATAATAACTAAACATGAAATACATCAACAATATATCAAACAAGTTCATCTTATAAAACATGTGACTGAAGTACAAATCACGGTGCAGAGAATATAAACTTGCACTTAATAAAATGATTATCAATACAAAGAAGTGCTTGAAAGAGTAAAGTTTTACAGTATTTTCATATCTATTGTATTTTTCAAGCCTTGGAAGGAATCAAATTAAAGGAAATTTACACTTAACCTAAGCAATGCAAAACATGATGATTCCGACTGTATTTTCAGTATTACGACATCAGAAAAGTGGAGTTTCACAGTATCATTGTTGTAGATATGAAGCAGCTGCCAGCGGTTGGAGGGCTTTGAGTAGATTGAGGACATCACCATGTATAACTCCATATTCTTTGGCCTCTTTAGTACTCATGAATAAATCATGGTTTGTATTTTGGTTAATCTTCTCGACTTTGACCAGTGTGGTAGGCTAAGTAACTATTCAGATTTGCTTTGTGATACAGCATTTGATTAGCCTGAGTAACATCATGATAATTACCAGTAAGGATGATGAGTGGTAGTAAATTGTTAAAAATTATTCTATAGCATCATCATAACTTTTAATTATTAGCTAACACCATCTCTATTTCTTGCTTCTTCAAATTAAGAATTATGGATAGGCAACAATTGGCAAAGTCAATGTTTCAAATTATACAAAGTGAGCTATAAACAAGGAGATATATTTAAGTGGGCAAAGTTAATGGAGGTAAATAAAAGGAATGAGAATTCAGCATCTGAATCATTTCCTCATATTGATACCTTTCTATATATAGCTTAAAGGAAAATGAAACTATAAGGGAGGGAAAATACGTCTCATAAAATTCTGATAGGCAAAAGGAAATAAAGCACTTATAGGTGTCTTCATTTTGTACAGAAGATAAAGCTACTGATTTATATTTAAAATCTTGTTGAACGTGGATTAGGATCTAGAAGAAACAGTACCAGTAGATGGTGGTTGTCTCAATATAATTAAATTAAAATGGTCATCTTATTATGTCATTTAACCCCTAGCAGACTCGTATACAACAAATATGAACATGTACTTTTTATACACATTACACTCACGTCATCATCCAATGTCTCCTAGAATTAAATTTGAAGTTTGTACCAATGGAAATCCATGTGCATGAAGTCATTAGAAAAAGAAAAAAAATAGGACTCGTCGACTCGAGTTTAATTAGACAGTGTATCAAAGTTTAGTCAATTACCGTTGCTCGATATAATTAAGATAAGACCTCATGTGACACTTAACTTGCATTAACCAGTGAATATCACAGAACACTTACAATTACTTCCTTCTCCCTTGGTGCTAGTTCTCCCAGATGAACCTTGCAATAGTTCGTCCTTCACCCAAAACTGCGCCATCTAGAAGAAAAAATCTAGCTCTTGCACCATTGAGTAGGTGTTGAAGATGCCCCTGTCATGAAATCAAGATTAACATTTAAACAATAAATACAACATACATATATCCGCTTTAACATCATTATGTACTTGAAAATAGAGGCCCAAATAGAATAACATCAACAAATGCAACTATCAATTAACTCCCAAGAAATCAAAATTTGTTACTAATCTCCTATAGTTCCAGGCATGGAAATATTGGGAGTCCAACTTCTGAAACTTGCCTAGAAGAATAAATAGTAAATCTTGGTTTCTCTCTTTTAAGGTAAACAAAGGTAGATAGATTATGGATAATTATATTAGATCCCAATAAAAACGGAGCCAAAGACCTGAAAATAACTAAACTATTTTTCAATCTAATCAACATAAATAATTCATTCAATAGCATAATTCCTAACATGGAAACTATAAATAACCAGCAAATTAATTTCTGAATTTACATATAAATTATAAAAAAACTATAAAATTTTTAAAGAATCTAATCAAATCATCAAAAAAACTATTCATATTATAGTGAGTAATTAAAAGGTGAAATAGACACAAAAAAAAAAAAAAAAACCTCTCCAAATTTTCCGGAGACATGATGTCCGGACACGACGCGGACACCATGTTCATGTCCGCATCGTGTCCGGACACGAACACATGGTGTCCGAGCACCGTCCGCATTGTGTCCGGACACGACGCGGACACGGACATGGTGTCCGGGTCGTGTCCGGACACCATGTCTCCAAATTTTACGGAGATGGACACCATGTCTCCGAAAAATACGGAGTTTTTTTTTTTTTTTTTCCTTCTTCTTCCTTTCAAGAGCATAATAATTCCTTCAATAACATAATTCCTAACATGGAAACTATAAATAACCAGCATATTAATTTTTGAATGTACATAGAAATCATCAAAATACTATAAATTTTTTTACAGAATCTAATCAAAACATCAAAAAAACTCTTCTTAGAATAGGCCCACATTTTAGAAAGCGAAGAAATTCAAGATTCAAATTAATCTACAAGACCCGTCACAAATAAAATTCAAAATTGTAAGGAAGATTGCGAAATAAATACTCACATTTGATGGGTTAGACGGTGCATGAACTGGAGGTTTGTTCTGGTTCTTTTGGATGCCATATGAATAGATCAAATATCTTGAAAATATCCAGCAGTCGGTGAGGCGGTGTAAATTGAAATGTGTAAACGGTGTCGTTTTGGTCGACGATGAAAACGACGTCGTTTTGGTTGACGATGACGTCAAGAAACTGCCTCTTCTATATGTTTAAGGATAAGGATAAGGATTTACAAGAACTTTTTAACTTGAAATGTGACAAGTTCGCCCAAAAATTCCAATGGATACGTAGGCTAAAAAAAAGCCCAAACATCCAACTCAAACTGATTTGATTCAGGTCGGGTTCGATGCCAAACCGGGCTGGAAAGTTTCAGATCGGGCCAAATCGATGCATGTCAATTCGAATCATTTTATGGGCCAAACCCAGCCCAACCTCACCAAACCTAACTTAACTTAATGCCCAATCATATAGTCCGGAAGGACCCTTTGATTCAAGCCATACTTCTGACGGACACGGCCATTTTTATAAAAATTGATAAAATGTATGATTAAAAAGTTGTAAATCTCATAAAATATATAAATAAAATTAAGCATTGACTTTGAATTAAATTTTGATTTGATTAAAATTTACAACAAACAAAGGCACATAATATAGAAAACCAAACCATATGCATATGCAGAACCAAATATCTATTATAATCTTCGAAAAGTAATAAATTTCCCTTAAAGATACAGCTTAATCTGATAAAAATGCCTTGGTAGGCGATAAATAACATATAGCATAAGTATAAAACGAGCAATGATGCTCGTAGAAGTACATGAACAACCTAACTATATAGGTCATCTTCATCAGCTGCACCGGCAGAAGCAGCAAAAGGGTCAGATCCAGTAGCACCAGCACTCGTCTCTGCAAACCGAAATTCAGTCCCGAACCCTCTTGATTGCTGCAACGTCTGGGCAAATGCCTGGTACTTGCGAATGTCGGCATCACTGACACTCCTCCGTGCATACTTCATTGATTCCTCAAAATGAGAAGGTTTAATCTCAGCCACTTCATCTTCAACATCCTCCTCCATGGCCTCAGGATTCTCACCTCTTCTCTTCTCCCTCTCAATATCCTTAAAAAAAACCCTCAAATATTTAGAATCACATTTCTGCTTAACATAAAAAGCTGAATTCGAAAGCAATATCAAACAGCAGAATTAACCACAAAAGGAAGGAAAGCTGATATAACCTACTTTTTCGATGTTCTCTCTTATCGCATATTTGACTGCACGTTGGCATATTTCTGTAATGTCGGCACCACTGAAACCTTGAGTGTACTTAGCTAGGGCTGTCAGGTCTATATCTTTGGAAAGTGGAGATTTTCTCAAGCAAGCCTTGAAAATCTGAAGGCGCGACTCCTCATCAGGGAGTGGAATATAAATCAATTGATCAAGACGTCCAGGACGAAGAAGTGCAGGATCAATTATATCAGGCCTATTGGTGGCACCAATAATGAAAACAGTTTTCTTTGCGTTCATTCCATCCATTTCCGTTAAAAGTTGATTCAATACTCTGTCAGCAGCACCCCCAGCATCCCCTACACTGCTTCCTCTCTGGAAGAAAAAAAAAAAGAACACTGTGTGAATGGGGAACTAGAATCTCAAGCAGAACTACATTAACATCTGAGGGAAGTGTGACGTGCCTGAGTAGCAATCGAGTCCAATTCATCAAAGAATAGGACACATGGGGCAGATTGGCGAGCCTTGTCAAAAATTTCTCGAACATTAGCCTCGCTCTCTCCAAACCACATAGTGAGCAATTCGGGACCCTTGACACTGATGAAGTTTGCCTGACACTCATTGGCAATAGCCTTGGCCAGCAAAGTTTTTCCACATCCAGGGGGGCCATAGAAAAGAACTCCCTTTGAAGGTGACATGCCAAACTTCTCGAACTTCTCAGGATGCTCCACTGGATATTGAACAGTCTACATAACAAATGGTGAATCGAAAAGTTAGTTTCAAAGAAAGGTTTCTACTCCATGACAAATAAATTTGATCGATACACAAATACAAAAAACTACAGGATCCATAGCACATAAATCAAATGGTACCTCTTGGAGCTCACGCTTGACATTCTCAAGGCCTCCTATATCTTCCCAACTAACATTGGGTACTTCAACAACCTGTAGCATCCAAAGATGCAATTTAAAACCCGTCGAGCATGAAAAAAAAAAATAAAAAAAAATAATAATAAAAATAAAATCTACACTTACTGTTTCACGTAGAGCTGAGGGGTTGCTTGTTCCAAGAGCAGTCTGGAAGTGCTCATTAGTAACAGCCATGGAGTTGAGTATCTCTGCATCGATGGTATCATCTTCCAAGTCAATCACATCCATCTTCTCCCTAATGCATTGAAGGGCAGCCTCAGTGCACAGAGCTGCCAAATCAGCACCGACATAACCATGTGTGTCTTTGGCAATTTTTTCCATATCAACCTGCAAAATGTTTCAGAGATTAGAATGGGATTATGAAGTTTACAATGAGGTAGGAAAGGATATACTAGAACAAAAATCTAGAGAATTGGGATATCTAAATGTACATCTTCAGCAAGCTTCATGTTCTTGGTATGAATACGAAGAACTTCGAGACGCCCAACTTCATCTGGAACACCAATATCAATTTCCCTATCAAATCTCCCAAACCTTCTCAAGGCAGGGTCAATGCTATTGGGACGATTTGTAGCACCCATTACAATAACATGAGCACGGGATTTGAGTCCATCCATTAGCGTTAAGAGTTGGGAAACAATTCTCCTCTCAACCTCTCCATTGGTCTTCTCTCGTTTGGGAGCAATTGAATCAATCTCATCGATAAATATGATTGATGGTGCATTTTTCTCAGCTTCCTCAAATGCTTTTCTGAGATTGCTTTCACTTTCTCCTGCCAATTTTGACATAATTTCTGGTCCATTAATACAGAAGAAGAAAGCACCAGTTTCATTAGCAACAGCTCGAGCGATTAGGGTCTTCCCAGATCCCGGAGGTCCGTAAAGCAGTATTCCTTTAGGAGGCTTCACACCAATTGATTTAAAAAGCTGTGGGTGCCTTAGTGGTAGCTCCACTAACTCTCGAATCTGCGCCATCTGTTTACGTACACCGCCAACATCATCATAGCCAACCTCATCCAACCGATTCTCATCCTCCCTTCTTATAGGCTCTCCCTCACAGAAGATCTCAGTATCAGGGGCAACGACACAGTACTCGGGAGGATCAGTCTCAATAACCTTGAATTCTACACTTCTCATTCCTCCCCTTACAAGAAAAAAATCGCCCTTCCTCACCGGTCTGTATGCCTCAAGGAAATATGCTGCATATGAAAGAGAAAAGACTAAATCCATTGCCTATTCAAAGAATTAGAAAAAAAAAAAAAAAAAGTAATTAACTTTGAATCAAACAGTCTACAATATAACTAATCAATGGTGAAAAGCAAAAGACTTAGCATATCTTAAAATTATGCTGCTAACTTTTCGTTCATAGATCTATATATATGTAAAGAAGCTCTTCTCTTCCTCAACACTATTTTAGTTGGGAATCTAAGCCCCTGTTTGGTAGAAATTAAAATTCAGATTTTAATCCAAGTCAAAGTCAACAATTAATTTTAACTACACATTTCATAGTACCCACAACTTTTCAACCACACATTTTATCAATTTCTATCAAAATCTACTAAAAATTTGATTTTAATCCCTACCAATCACGGGTTAAATAATGTAAGGTAACCAAGAAAAGATCATTAATCATATTGTTGGCTTAATGCATCAGAAGACAAACCACTTCCCAGATTTAATTTGCTTGTGATCCACTAGTGCAATTTAATATTAAAAAAATTGAGAAGTATAGTTTGAAATTGGAAAGGAAAAGAAATTCATAGATCAAATGATGAAGAAAATAATGTTTTATCCTACTAAGTTAGAATTTAAAATCATGTTAAATTTTAGTTCACCACAAATGTCAACGATGAATAGTATCAGAAAGGAAGCAGAAGAAATAATTAATTAGACTAAACGACTTCAACAAGCCACACAAATTTAAATGCTTTAAAAACTTACGTTTTAGGTAAGCGTCAAACAGGTTTCCAGTAACACCTTCGATGGTGTCATCCACAGGAAGAATGTGGACACGCTTCCCATACTTGACATCAGCACATTGATGAACAGAAACCACATCTCCGAGCCTAACCCTTAGGTTGTTTCTCACTACCTTATTCATCCGTATCTTTGGTTCATCACAAGTATCATCAGCAAGTGCAATACAAACTGTGTCCTTTCTTTTCTTACCCTACACGAAATCAAAACCAAATGAGTAAACATATAACAATGGCAGATTGTATTAAACGTAAGTCTAAACACATTAGCATCAAAGTCCCTAAATCAACCCAAGTTCTACAAACACTAAACTATCCACCGTAGTACAAATACACAGGACCAGACTAAATTTAAAATCCTAACTTCAACATACACAACTAAAAATTATGCACCTTTACAAAGCAAATTTAACATAAATTTAGAGCTCCAATAAACCGATACTTGCAATTAATTCAAGTGCTTATTCAAATCTTCATTTCATGATTATCCGCATATTACAACAACAATAATTTCCAATTAGGCACAGCAAGTTTTAGATCTAAATCACCGGTTCTGGTTCAGCTTTAAGGATACATTATAATTCGTTTATAAAAGTTTCAATGAAAGACCGGAAGACAAATTAAAGAAATTCAATCTCAGAAGACCAGAGGCTTTTAAATAATAAAAGCAAAAAATATTGAAGAATCCCTTATACCTCTAAACATCCAATTTTTAACACATTATCAGCCAAAGAACAAACCCAATTATGCCTTAGAGGCCAAATTTTGTTAAACTTAGAAATTGCCCAGATCTTAAACTCCAAAAAATCCTCCATCTAAAACACTAAATACCACGCACCCTCAACTTCCCAATCACATTCAACCCTCAAAACCATATAAAATCAAATATATAGTGCAGAAAAAGGAAAATAACCCACATATCAATTCAAATCAAATATCATATGCAGCGAACAAAATCTAACCTTGATTAAGATGGTATCTCCACGGAAAAGCTGAAGCTTTTCCATAGTATCAGGATGGAGAGCCACCACGGAATTATCATCATTAACGGCCTCGTCCACTACCAGCCTATTCGCCGCCTTTTTCCTTTCCAATATCGCCGTACTGAAATCCCTTTTCGCACCCCTACTGCACATCATAAACAAAACCCGCAAAACTCAATCAAAAAAGAAAAAAAAAATCAAATACAAGTAAATATACTTCTTACTGTCCATGAACGTATGAAAATAAGCAGAGATCTGAGAATGTATTGAAGGACTTACGAGTCTGAGGATTCAGCTTGATTACTCATGGTAATTTATATGCAGATTGAAGGAAAAATTGAAGAAGGGTCAGGGAAATTTTTGCCGATTGAAGAACAAGAATGCGAGATCCAGAGATTGCGTAAAGGATATTTATAAGTAAAATTGGCTCCGTTTCTTGTCTAGAAAGAAAGGATTATTTGTTCACCCTCTTTAACTTTTTCTTTTAGAATTCCTTCGTTGTTTCAAACTTTCAAAGTAGTGCGTATATCAATTTCTTTTCCATTGTAATGCTCTTTTTTTTATATACTAGTTTCTGTTAGTGCGATGCACGGTGTCACAGGCTGCAGCTTTGCTTAAGTCCCGTGTTTTAAATATTTATTTAATTCATAAAATAGTTAGAAAATAGACAAAGAAAAGTATGATTCTAGAGCCAAAAGACGTCTACTCCCGTCATTTGGGTTTTTGTTCCGAAATCTATTATAGGGGGTATTGGTCTTTCAAAACTATTTCAAGCTTACTAGTGTTTTCCCCCTGCACTAGCCATTTGTAATTTCCTGCTTTCGTCTATTGTAATGTCTTGCTTTTTAGCAATCAATGATCAAGTTTTTCCATCATGTTCAATTTCATGTTGCAAGCTTTCTTAAAATTGTAATCAAAATTTACTTTCGTCCCGACGCGACTGAGGAATAGGCGGAAGGTAGTCTAGCGGAGCAGACTACTGCCGCACGGTGTCTTCTTTCTGTGTTAAGAAAAGGTTACCCGTGAAAGTTGGTATCAGAGTTGCGGCTCGAGATCTCGTTAAGAAAGCTATGGAAACTGATCAAAATTCCTCGAACACCACGGAGGTGGTAGATGTTCAAAAGAGGAACACCCGACAGCGTTTGGAGGTGCTTGAGGTGACAAACACTAGGTTGTGTTTTGCCATGAAGAACCTCGGGGATAAGGCCGAGGCGGCACAGACGGAAAATCGGGAATTACGCATCCAACTGGATGAATGCCAAGAGGCATGCGCAGCTATGAGTGAAGCTGTCGCTATCATACCTGATCTGCAGGATGAGATGGGAGCGTTGAGAACCCAGTTACTAGTTCTTCAGCGCGCGATTGGCAACGGACAAGCCATCGCACATGAGCCGGTGCATAGGCTCAGAATTCCGGAATCGTGTACCTACGGAGGTGCACGCGATGCTAAAGAAGTTGAGAACTTCTTGTTCGATATGGAACAATACTTTCTTGCAGCGTCGATCAGGGACGAAGCGAGAAAGGTCACTACAGCTACCATGTATCTAGGTGGAGATGCAAAGCTATAGTGGCGAACGAAGTATGTTGACATTCAAGCCAACAGAATTCGAATTGATTCTTGGGATCTTCTCAAGGAAGCAATCAGATCTCAGTTCTTCCCAGAGAACATGGAATATGAGGCACGTCGGGCCTTACGAGAACTGAGACACACAAGCTCCATCAGGGAGTATGTGAAGGCCTTCACGGGGCATATGCTGAATATCAGAGATATGTCAGAGAAGGATAAGCTGTTCACCTTCATGGAAGGGTTGAAACCGTGGATGCGCACGGAACTTCATAGACAAAAGGTAACTGATTTAAGCGCGGCTATGGGAACTGCCGAATGTGCAAGCGACTATCAACCCGAGTCGAGAGAGGATCGACCTTCGGGAAATAGTCAGTCTGTTGAAGGTGGAAGGAGACCTTACAGACCCAGCTCGAACTCAAATGGGGGAGAGCGTTACTCTCAGAATAGGGAGGACCCTATCAAGGCAACCGCCAGAGTAACTCACCGAGAAAATATCACAACAGCCGTCAAGGAAATCATAACGGCAGTTCCAGTTCTGACTAGAATCATGGAAAATCAAAGTAGGGCAGATCTGATGTCGCTCCTAGATTGAAATGCTTTCTATGTGAAGGACCTCACCGGGTGGCTGAGTGTCCTCAGAAACGGATGGTGAATGCATACTGTCAACTAGCTGGGGGCTCAGGTTCGAAGCGAAATACCCCACAGGCTAGCTGTCGTGGCGACACCGACTCCGAAGGAGACGAGGATGTAATTGGTGCACTCTCGCATTCGTGCAATACACTATTGCACCAAGATACTAAAAGGGACGTCGGTCCCTCGAAAGAGCCGAAGATTGAAGAATCGAAGGCTCGCACTTGCAAGGCTAAAGGCCTAATGTACATTGATGTGAGGATCAATGGAAAGCCAATAAGGGCTATGGTGGACACTGGTGCCACGCACAACTACCTCGCGAGTTCCGAAGTAGAGCGGCTCGGACTTGCTCTTGAGAGAGGTAAGGGGAAAGTCAAGGCGATCAACTCTGTTGCTCAACCAATTGCGGGAATAGCACAATCGGTGCCGATCAAAGTAGGTCCATTCGAAGGAAGGACAAATTTGTCGGTAGTTCAGATGGACGACTTCAAGCTGATTCTCGGATTGGAATATCTGCGGGATACTAAGACAACAGTATTGCCGCATTTTGACTCACTTATAATGATGGGGAGCAAACCATTCATTATTCCCACACAGTTTGGAAAAACTGGCGAGAAAGGGGTCTCAGCCATGCAATGCGGTAAGGGTTTCAAGGGGAATGAACCCTTATTCTTATGTTCTCTTCGAATAGAGGATACCGAAGAAACAACTGGCTCAATTCCAACGCCTATCACAAGGCCTGAGGAAGTTGAAGACATCATGCCAGATGAGTTATAAAGGAAATTGCCGAGGAGGGCAATCGATCATGGGATTGGACTTGTTTCGGGTGCCAAATCCCCCAACAAGACTCCATACCATACGACTCAACCGGAGTTTGAAGAGCTTCGGAAGCAAGAGGAAGAAGTGTTGGGAAGTGGGACTATTGTGGAGTACACTTCCGCACTATCACAACATGCAGGCTCACTGGAGCCCATTTCCATCCTGAATGAATCAGTCGAGAGTGGATCGACAAACTACATTAGTAGATTGCCAAGAGTTGAAGACTTTGGCACTATCATCATCGGGATGGACTGTTTATCTAAAGATGCAACGTTCAGCACAACACCCAAGTATGTATCAGCCGAAGAGACAGCTCAACTCTTCTTGAAGCCTATTGTCAAATACTGGGGATCGCCTACTGTCAATAATCGAGATTCTCGATTCATTGGCACACTTTGGACCAAGTTGTTCAAACTTCTTGGTTCAACTTTGAGCACAAATGCTACTATTCACCGAAGATCAGACGGACAGACAGAGCAGTTCAATTCTATGCTGGGAGACTATTTTCAGCACTTTACCTCTGCTTCGCATGAAATTTGGGTGAAACTCTCGGATGTGGCTCAGATGTGTTTCAATGTTCAAAATAGCTCTTCTCCAGATGAGAGTCCTTGTGAAATTTCTACTGGCCAACAACCGTTACTCCTCCATACTGCAGATACAGATCAGAAACAGTACATGAAGTCTGCAGATTTGAAGCAACCAGTTCTTAAAGTGAAACTATCAGAAACAAAAGTTGCTGAAAAGATTCTTGGCTACCAAACGACTCAAGCTTCTAGGAAACATCTTCAAGAGTACTTGGTCAAATGGAGCGGATGCAACAGCGAGAAGAATACTCAATGGCTCCGAGGACATCGCCAAATCAAATGGGGGAGAATGTCACGGGCTGCAGCTTTGCTTAAGCCCCGTGTTGTAAATATTTATTTAATTCGTAAAATAGTTAGAAAATAGACAAAGAAAAGTATGATTCTAGAGCCAAAAGACGTCTACTCCCGTCATTTGGGTTTTTGTTCCGAAGTCTATTATAGAGGGTATTGGTCTTTCAAAACTATTTCAAGCTTACTAGTGTTTTCCCCCTACACTAGCCATTTGTAATTACCTACTTTCGTCTATTGTAATGTCTTGCTTTTTAGCAATCAATGATCAAGTTTTTCCATCATGTTCAATTTCATGTTGCAAGCTTTCTTAAAATTGTAATCAAAATTTACTTTCGTCCCAACGCGACCGAGGAATAGGCGGAAGGTAGTCTAGCGGAGCAGACTACTGCCGCACGATGTCCCTTTCTGTGCTAAGAAAAGGTTACCCGTGAAAGCACGGGCTGGATTATTTTGAAGGTAATATTAGTGTGTTATATATATAAAATTATCATGAATTACATCTTGAATGTTAGACATTGACAATTTAAATTATCTCGGTAAATTTGCAATTGATGTAAAATAAATTTTATGTAGAGGTGAAAGTTATCTTGTTGAGCAAAGTTTAGGTAGTGTTCTCTTTGTGTTTCAGTTTTGTGTTTTGAGTTTTAAATTCATTTTGTGTTTTGTGTTTTGAGTGTCTGTTTTGAAATTTCTGAAAATGCGTTCTTTTTGTCATTCTGAAAAACTGTTTTCGAAAACATAAAAATGGAAAACGCGTTTACTTTGAAATTTTGAGATTTTTTTTAATAATATTTTATTCAAAAAATCTGATTATTTAATAAATTTTTCTTAAAAATCATTTTTCCTCAAATTCATTTTCAATTACACATTTATCAACTTTCAACCATATATCCACAACTTATTACCCAAATTTTTTTAACAAAAACGAAAACAATACAAGTAAGCTTCAATTATACAAGCTTCATAGGCGTGCTTTTTGCTTGCAGCCATAATGGTTTGGTTGATCAAGGGCAAGTACTTCGTCTCAATGAGTATGGATGATAGGATTAAAGCTGGAATTGAGCATCATTGTTGAATGGTTGTCTCCTTGGCCGGGCTGGGGAGATAGAAGAAGCTGAAGATTTGATTAAAAATTCGCAATTCTGTAACGACTCGTCTCTTTGGGCTGCTCTACTCGGTGCTTGTACAACAAGTACAAATCCTACTGTTGCAGAATGCATTGCTAAGAAAATGATGTAATTGAGACCTGATTATCATTTGAGCTAGGTACTTCTAGCTAATGTTTACAGAGCAGTTGGACGGTAGAATAATGTTTCCTTGCATTAATTGATTCATAGCTGGTTACAAAATATTGTGCCAAAATATTTGCCTTACAAAATATAACCATTGATCGATTCATAGCTTGTTACATCACAAAATATACCATGATTTCCAATTCACTTTTTAGAGCACAAATAAACCATCAAAAATAACCACAACATTCCCGTCAATCACGAGTCCTTCCCATAGCAGCAGCAGCTAAGTGTTGAATAATACGTTCTTCAAATTCAGAATCACTTCCACTAACTGGTAACTGTACAAGAAGTTGAAGAAAACTCGCAAATTCAACATGAAGTTACTAAGAAATGAATATGGGGAAAAGTGTAGGAATGAAACACGAACATGCTGCAATTCAATTGCTCCCAAGTGAGTCAAATATTCAAGTCAAGAGAGTTACTAGATTTACCACAAAGCAGAACAAGCAGGGATTTAAGCAAAAAGTGACAGATTCAAAGTTTGCTAGAACAAAGGACAACATGACAATTATGTGCTTTAAGCATTATGGATTAGACTACGAGAATATAAAAGGTTTCATGATGCTCAAGGAAGAATAGATACAATTGAAGATAAATTGAGATCTTACAGCAAACCTCAAAAGAAGACATGATTTACCAACACCAGAATCTCCAATAAGAAATAGCTTAAACAGATCACTGCATTTTTTTAAAAAAAATAACAACTGAAAGATGAAAAAGAATGCAAGAACAGAGTAACACCACATAATTTTACGTATAGCAAACAAGGGACACGAGAATCTAACACATCATTTGATCAACCTCGCCGAATTAAGAAATGGAAGAATGGAAAATTGTTTACAACATCATTTGGATGTAAAGTAATTTACTAACAAATTCCATGTGAATGAGCTTAGATCTTAAGCAAATTTCATAATCCGAGCACCGACTTGTGTGTGATAAATTATAATGCAACATTATGCGCTTGTCAAGAACTTCTCATATCTCTCCTCATCTACGCTATCACCCAACGACCGATCATCACATCAATTTTTCGCTAAGGATCCAATAAGCCCAGCATTGACTTGCTCATATGTGTGAACTGGGCAAATTCGGCTACAATGATTAGGATAATCATCTCTTAACCAAAAACTAGCAGTTCACATCATTAAATGAATTATATTATAAGAACGTGAATTGAAATCACCAACTGCTAAACAATGGAGCTTATATACTTGTATCAACCCACCCTTAACCACAAATTCCACTAGTTCCAACAATTCGAGAAAATTCAATGCCCTCACGTAAAATCCGATATCAACCTAATATCCATAGGCTAAAATACAAAAAATTATTGAAAAGAACAAAAAACTATGGAGATCACTGAGTGAAATAACGAACCTCCAGAGACAGCGTGGCTGGGATTTGTGAAAATGAACGTCGCGAACAGGACTATCATGCTCGTCAAAGCGATCAATAAGAGTGCCCATTCGGTAGTCCCAGAGCTGGATCACACCGCTGTGAAGACTCGCCAAAATCCATGGCCTCTTAATGTGGAAACTCAAACCCTTAACTCTATTACTCTTCGTCTCAAACTTCGTCAACATTTTACAATTCCGTAAATCACAAACTCATAAATGACAGAGATCTGAATTTAATCAAACAATTTCAAACCCTAATTAATATACGGGATAGGCGCCGGAGGTGGAAAGACGTTGGGAAATCAGAGGTGTACCGGCGTCGAAAAGCTCCGGAGGCTATGGGAGTCGTGGGTTAAGACTTAAGAGTAGAAGAAAATGAACCAGAGGAAGTCTGGAGAGGGGGGAGAGAGCAGGAAATGATGTTCCCGTGTTTTGTGAATTTACTGTGATTTGTACAGAAAACATCCAAAACGTGGTTTTGGATGTTTTCTGTTTTCAGCACAATTTTATTTTGTGTTTTTCAAAATTCATTTTAAAAAATGAGGAGGAGAACGCGTTTTCGGTGTTTTGGAAAATCGAAAACAGAAAACGGTTCGAAAACAGAAAAAAGAACAGGGCCTTAATTTTCAAGAAAGGTTGGATGTTATTTAATTTAACATTGTGTGTCTGAATATAACTATCAACTTGACCACTATTTTATGTATTTTGGTAATGCAGACAAGCTATAAAAAAATGTAGCTCACGAAATCTTGCAACAAAAAGAAGAAAATAACTTAATTTGACGATTTGGAAAGGAAAACGGAAAATTTTGGCCTCAAAAATGACTTGCACCCAACCAAGATGGTGGTCACGACGTGCGTGCCAAAGAGAGATTTCCGAATTGGGGTCATGAGTGCGATTCCGATAATCGTTGTCAAAGTTATGGTCTAAATACTAAAATACGTCTAAATATTTTGTCAATTTAAATTATTTTCTTCTATTTACTGTAAGATTTCGTTCATTCCATATTTATCTCTTTTATTTTGGTATGATTATTGAGTTTTTTTTTTTTTTTTTTTTTGATAAAATTCTGATAATATTGTTTTTATTTCAACTGCATTCTTTATATCTTTTCACATTTTTAGTTCTCTATATTACCAAAATATATAAGATAGTGGTCAAGTGCATAGTGACATTCAGACACACAATGTTAAATTAAACAACACACAACATGTCTTGTAAATTAAACTTGACTCAACACGATAAAAGTAACTTCAGTAGCATTTTGACAAATTTACTTGTATTAAATTACTCAAAATGAAAGAAAAAATATCCAACTTAAATTTGCTTCTTCTACATTTACAATGTATAATAATCATCTATTATATTTAGGAAAAAGCAATGAAGCATCATCCAATGAGAATCTTCTGTGAAAATATTAACTACCTAACAGAATTGAAGGCTCATTGAGAAAGTAATGTTCATCAATAAGCTTGTCACTTGTTGCAGAATTCACTGGTTCAGACACCATATTTATGATCTCGCTGTAAGCAATTATAACAAGTTAACATCATCGAAATATAATGCAAAGTATAAGTGTAAAAACACAAGTAAAGTTTCAACATTTTATGAGCAATCTTGTAATAGAAAAGAATGTTACGTAACAATACAAGTGAAATTTGAATAAAATTAAGTTATATAGTCCTTTTTAAGTGTTACATAATTTATTTTTTCTTGGCATGTTTTTGGTGTTTGCAGAAAATAAAATGAAACAAATCACCAATTTGTTTGAGAGAGCAAATAAGCAAACATTTTTCAATATCTATGACATCTTCAACAAATAAGAAGAAATGAATATGTACATGTGATCAAATGTCGGCTGAAAATACAAGTGTGGAATATTTTGAGAGCAAAATTCCTCTTCTCTAAACCTCTTCATTGACAAAAGACGTTCAACGAAGAGTTCTTAAATAAATGAGCACCAACAGAATACAAGAGAAATTACCTTCCAAAACCAGGCAATATCTTGAAGTAAAAAATTGTAGAGTCCATAAGTATGATTATAAGCTCATTGACAAAATGGAAATGGCTAAAATTAAAACGACTTATGATTAACGGGAAAACTTATACCATACATTAATAACAATTAGAACAAAAAATAATAATAATTAATATGTTATCAAGAGTATAGGCACAAGATTCTTCGAAGTTCTCTTAGCTATAATTATTTCCATCATGTTTGTAATTTTAGAGTATCATGTTGTCATAAATCCAAGTATGTTTGAAAAATATACACAAGTATCATAAAGTCTGAAATATTCCAAAGTTAAATTAGTTATAGAAAAAGAAATAACAAAAATCAACAATATAATTATAACAATGAGCGACTAATATATGTGACAAATACTTACAAAGAAATTATCCTTCTACAAATGAATGAAAGAAAGAATTTCTCTGTAGACAACATTATTCGTACATGTACTGTGTAAATTGTCAGCTTGATGGTTTTAGTAAAACCTTTAAAGATTTGCTTGTTTTAGCTCTGACAATGCTACATAAAACTGACCATGATAGAAAACTGGTTCAGGAATATACAAACCAGCGTAATCAAGTGTTTGATCTTGTGCTTTATTTATCGTCATTGCAAAACACGGTCTAATCGGGAATTGAGTTCTTTTAAAATGAATTGAAGTTTAATAAATTTTCAGAGGTACAAAATGAATTCTTGGTAAGAAAAAATGTTTTTCACAATATTTACCAGCTGTAATTTCAGCAAGAATTACATTCTCATCAAATTTTCTACAAGTAAGACGTGTTCCATTGCATAACCCTTCAGAATGATTGATGTTCCGCAATAACATCACAAGACAATTTATCGTAAGCTTCAATTCATGCGGTGGAATATCATTTGAAGTCAAAGTTTCAAGAAATCTTCATGTAGGCTTTGTTCTGATCACGTAAAAATCTGTTAATATGATCAACACATTCATTTTTAGGCGTAAGAATTACTCGATTTCTCATCGTATGTAAATTATCAACATATGCTTCTATATTTGAAAAAACATGATTTATCAAAATTTTCAGAGATGTTATTTCATCCTCAAATAGTACAATTATATTGTTTGGAAGCTGAATACGATTACAATCGTGTTCTTCCTCTGTTCCATTTCTAACTCTAAGCAAATAATCACAAAATGTAGGATCCAATTTTGCTCGCATGTTCTCAACCAACGGTAGATGTGAATACAAAGGTCATAAATCAGAGAAGACTAAGCTAGCTTTCATTATGTCTTCTTTTTTCTTCTCGATATCACTGGTACAACTTGTCTGAAATCTCCTTCTAGAACGACCACTTTTCCACCGAAAGGCAAGTTACAATCAGTAATATCTATGAGCATTTTATCAACGGCTTCAATGGTACAACGATTCACCATAGATGCTTCATCCCAAAGTATTAATTTAGACGTTTTTAACAAAGTCCCTAGAATTGATTGTTTACTAACAAAACGGATAATTTCACCAACTATTTCCAGAGGAATTTTAAATCTTGAATGAACTGTTCGACCTTCAGGTAAAAGAGATGCAGATACTCTAGAAAATGATGGAGCTAAAGCAATTAAATTTTGAGATCTTACACCTGTTAGGAGAGCTTTATATAAAAACGTTTTGACCGTTCCCCCAGATCATCAATGAAATAGATCTCACTCGATTTGGAATTTACTTTTTTCGTAATTGTATTGTACGAAAATTTTTGCTCATTATTTAAGCTTGATGTACAAGCATAGCCTCCTTCTATATCCAAATTTGTTGTCTCATCTGCAACCATTCTTCTCAGCCTTTCATTTTCATCTATATTTACACTGAATGATATTATTTCATAGTCATTTATGTCTTTAACCGATAATTCTAAAATAGAATTAATGTCTTTTAAAGCTCGTAGTTCAGCATCCCTTGAAGGTATATTTTCATATACATAATCATCGATCATATAAACTTTAAATTTATCCCACGGTAATTTTGGATAATCAAGATTGCAAAGTGTGAGAAGCGTAGCAAAAAGATGTCTTAAAGAAGTAGACATTTTATAAATAATAACTTTAGATAGACATTCTTTACAGTGATTGTCTCCGCCTAACAACTCATGTAAAAGCGCTCATTCTCAATATGTACTAACAGTTACCCCGTTCAAGATTCGTAAATTATGAAATAATGTTGGACCTCGAATATGACTGAGAACAACGCGTAGGAAATATCGCTCTCCTTCAGATGGATTCACAATAACGTGTTTTCTTCTAGGAGTTCAAATCTTCTTAGTTGAGTTCCAAACAAAATATGTTGGAAAATCTCGATACAACAATGTACGAGCAAATTCATTTGCTTTATTTACCTCAAAAAATTATGTTAACATTATTCTTTTCGTATTTTCGTTGTCAATAATAGTAGATAAATCATCTTCGTCGTCATATCTTACTTGTTGATGATTTTCGATATGAAACTGTAAAGAATAAACAGTTGGATAAATTTTCGTCAAATTAAACGAGAAAATCCTCTATATAGTTTCAGGTGGAGATATCCATCTAACAGATTGATAAACTGAGATTTCGTCGATTTCATTTCTTGTTTCATTTATGGAAACTAAAAAATGAATAATATCTTATCAACATCTAGAGCAGAATAGATTTTGTGTCCATAATTGAAAATTAACAATAGATGTGCTTAGGAAGTCTTCTTTTTGAAATTCAATAACATATATATGCGCAACAACTGGACCTAAGATATTTTTTTGAATAAATCAATTTTCAACTCTTCTAATTTTGCTCTAAATATACGCACAATTAGATCAGATCGATTTTGAATCTCATCATTTTGTTTTAGTTATTACTTAATCTCTGGCCAATTTGGATTGCATGTTAGTCAAGAAGATGTCTGATTTTCCATAACGCTCTACAATAACCATTGCATCCATATATCTCCTTAAAAGATTGGGGTAAAACAAATTTTCTTCCAATTTTGTACCCCCTTGTCTCTCCATTTTAAACGCTTCTACAATACATTGGTAAAGTTCAGCTCGAATTTGATTCTGGTTGTTACGAAATAGTCTAACCGTGCAATTTCGATCTTAACATACATATCTACAACATATTGCTGGAGCAATCTACCACTGTGAAGTAAAATAGACTTACCGGAAGGCCTAATTTGAAATTTATATGAATAATATTCTCGACAAGAAACTTGTGATTGTTTCTTCATTCCATTAAGCATTGCAAAAATGAGTTCATCATTCGCTTACAACATTGACATTGAAAAATTTAGGCGAATGTACAATTACATAGATTTGCAAACCTTGATTTTCTTTTTCAATAAATTCAGCTATAGAGGTAACTGTATTAGGAAATTGAACAAATTCGGACAAATGTCAGTCCTTCTGCACATCCCAATGTCTTCATGTCAACCAGATTCTCCGTATGAAAAAAGTAAAGGATATTGTAAATGATCATAGCAATCGTAGTAATAATGAACTCTACGTGAATCACCGGAATGACCATATATATTAATGTCACGAAAGCGAAAATTAACATTTTCATCATTTTCGACCCATACAATAGCTACTTCAGATGAGGTAGGAGTATTAAACATTCTTTGATCAAGTCCTGGATCGCATCGTATATATATTTGATGATCTCATAAGTTAGTCATATTACTTAAAGACCGAAAGAATCTACTATATGGATTTACCTTCAGGATTTCAATGAGAATAATTAAACTACATTCATCAAAGTTCTCTGAAATTTTCACATGATTTTAAATTTCAATATCTGTATCATAAAAACATAACCGAATATAAGAAGACTTATTGTTCTGTGGGATAAGTTCATTTATATAATGATATACTTGTCCTTGAACTCTAAATGTGTAAATACCTCGATATGCTTTAAAGAGCTCTTTGTCGTATTTGACACCAACTGAAATGAAAGCAAAGTGGTTATTATATCCCCATGCAATTTTTTAAAATTCCTTACATTTATACAATTCAGTGGGTGAATCAGGCATAGAGAGATGAACTTTTTCATCAGAACAACAGAAATATTTACTTTCTCTGTAAATTTTTCTTGCACCACAATATTTACAACTATTGCATGTCGGTAATACTTATGCAGTCGTTGGTATGTTCAATACATTAAAACCACTTCATAATGTAGAATCGGAAATATGAGGTGTCTCTTGGTTTGAAGTAGAAGCCTCAAAATCATAATGCATTATAGATTGTTGCATTTGTACATCATTCGAATTATTATGTCCAAATGATATAGGATTACCTATCCTCCTATGATGATCATTGCAATCACTTCGAAATCGTTTTCGTCGATACCTATTATTTTGATTTTCTTGTTGGCGATGGGACATTGTTTCAAAATTAAAATAACCACTCGAAGTATTCATATCGAATAGTTGGAGCCTAAGGTTACCAACAGGAACTAAAAAAATTAAAGAAGGTTATCAACATATTTATACTTTCAAATAAAATAAAATTGTAGAGTAGTTGAATCAACTTCTCCATCACCAGATGGTACAAAAATATGCATCACAACATTAACAATTTTCGTAGAATATTTGAACTCTAAATGTAAAAAGCAATAGTTTTAGAAAGAAATAATCTTATATCTGTTAAAACATACATAGAATAAAACTAAGATTTAAAATATCAAGATTTGTGAATAATGACTGAAAATATACTTTAAAAGGAAAAACAATAGTATGCACAAAGAAAGCCTAAGAACCAACAATTTATTACAAATTTACAAGTTACTATAAATAAATAACCAAAATACTACATAAACCTATAAACAAAAACTTGAATAGTCGAGTTGGAGAAACTTACCCAAGATAGAATGCACTACTGTAGTCAATTACAATCGTCGAAAAAAAAAAAAAAAAAAAAAAAAAAAAAAAAAAAAAAAAAAAAAAAAAAAAAAAAAAAAAAAAAAAAAACAAAAAAAAAAAAAAAAAAAAAAAAAAAAAAAAACACACAAAAAAAAAAAAAAAAAAAAAAAAAAAAAAAAAAAAAAAAAAAAAAAAAAAAAAAAAAAAAAAAAAAATAAAAATAAAAAAAAAAAAAAAAAAAAAAAAAAAAAAAAAAAAAAAATAAAAAAAAAAAAAAAAAAAAAAAAAAAAAAAAAAATTAAAAAAAAAAAAAAAAAAAAAAAAAAAAAAAAAAAAAAAAAAAAAAAAAAAAAAAAAAAAAAAAAAAAAAAAAAAAAAAAAAAAAAAAAAAAAAAAAAAAAAAAAAAAAAAAAAACAATTGGACACTGTATACAAGAGAACGGTAAATACAAATTAGAGTCCACAATTTGTCAATAATAGTTGAATGATAAATACTATAATATAAACTTTAGAAAAAAATACAAAGGCTAACTAAATTAAATTCTACAAAATCTAAAAAAGAAGAACAAAAATATCATACATGAAGATAGGACGATTGAATTGATGTTGAAAATTTTAATATTTTTACTTTGAGAATGATATCTTGCAACCTAAAAAAAGTTGAAAAAAATTCAATATTAACAGAATCAAGAATTACTAAAATTATGACAAACTAAAGAAAATCATAATAAAAATAAAAAATCAAAGTATGTGAAGTAAATTGAAGTAAATGAAGAATGAATGATTTGTTTTATTTAATCTTGTCTCCTTTCTATTCGACTACTTTTGGTTACACCAAATAATTAACACAATGAGTTGGAAGTATAACTGTGTTTTTAACATCTTTTACTTCTTTCTATATACTTGCAACGACTAAGGTATTACTGATTTTATAACTGAAATATAACTTCAAGAAACAAAAAATGGTTAAAGAATCCATAAATTTAGCGTGCGATGATCACAAATAATCAAGAATCTGTAACCTCGACCCCGACGGGGATCGAGTTGTCCGGTCAGGTCGCGGGGGCAGCGCCTCTCGTCAGGGTTCGGGGACAGCGCCCCCTTGTGTAAAATGTAAATAAGTAGAATTTTTTAGCAAAAAAAAAGAAATTAAAAAATAAGACTGTGTTCGAAGACATGAATGTCTGCGTCTCCGCACATTACGGAGACACGAGCTCCGTGACACGGCTCCCTGTCTCCGCACAATGTGGAGACATGGGAGATACAGAGACACGGGGCACTCCGTGTCTCTCGTGTCTCCGTATTGTGCGGAGACACGGTAATTTTTTTTATACAATTTTTTTTACTTTAATGTAAATCAAGGGATATTTTTTATTTAATTATTATTAATTGTTGTTATGTAATTAGTAGGAATTTAACTTTACAGACAAAAAAATAAAAAAAATCAAACCAAACCAATTTCAGTATGTAACATAACATAAATTGCAATTTCTTAAATATAAATAAAAACTATAAACATCTAAACTAAACCAATAAGAAATTTTAGGGTACCATTATAATTTTTGCTATTTCTAGTGATCCTCGTGGTTGACAAATTTATCTACAACAAAAGCAAAAACGCATACTCATGTTTAATCCCATCATTTATCTTTGATTTCATATTTTTTATTTATATTTCTAACTTGAATTAACCAAATACACATATTATCCTCAAAGTTAACACTTATACACTTCAGATTGAATTATCAGTAATAAGTAAGCAAACTTGCAACTAATTCAACTAATTCAGATTCCTTATTTTTATCTTACTTGATGACCTTCTCCCCAAACTTTTCGTTTGTTGTCTATTCTCGGTAACGAAGAGAAAAATATTTTTTATATATATAAATGCAAAGAATAAGAAAAATACAGCTACTGCCTTTCACCAAAATGCAAAGAATAAGACAGCCACCGCCTTTCACCACCTACATTTTTTATCAAAATTTTATTATTTGATTCTCCTTTTTCTCTTATTCAGATTAGTCATAGAAAAGGGATAAAATGGGAAGATGAAATACATCCAGAATGAACGGTAAACGAATGATTCCCTCTTTTCATAGAAGAGGGATATAATGCGTATATCAATTTCTTTTCTATATAATGCTCCTTTTTTGGTAATTTTTGGAGTTTTTGTGCCCCCACTCATCACATAATTTTTTCTTAAATATTTGATAAACAAATAAAAATAGAAGTCTTTTTTTTTGACAAATTTATAAATATTTTATAAAAAAAATAATAAGATGAATAAAAGTGGATCCATCAAAACAGTAATAGTAATAATTATAAATATTTGATTAAAATTAACGTGTAACTTTAAACAAATTTATAACAATAAAAATGGAGACTAACTGGGTCCTCAGAATGGATGAATAATAATAGTAATAATTGCAAATGTTTGATTGAAATTAATGTTTAAATTTGAATATACGGAGGTTAAATCCAATTCTCAATAAATTAGGAATTCGCTCTTTTTTTTGCCATATTAAGCCCACGTTTGGCTCCTATTATTTCAAATTATAATTTTTGGAATAGTATTTTTTGAAGAATGTGTGATTGAAAAGGAAGAAAAGTTTTTGATTTACGTGTAATATTATTTTATAGAAAATTGTGTGGTTGAAAATAAGAGAGAAAAAATATTTTTTTGGGATAATGAGGGCCAAATGGGCTAAGACCATCTCCAACCTTGCACCAAAATTTAAGGTAAGTCTTGTACCATTTTACACCAAATCTTGCTCCAAACTAAAATCATATCCGACCATAACACCAAAACTTACATCAAAAGAATAATGTTTAATCATTTTCTTCTCTTTTTTTATTCTTAATAATTTATTTATTTGAAAAATATTTTTTTATTTATTTTAAAAATACATAAATTACTAAATAAATAATTACGTTAAATTAACAAAAACATTAAATTCATTAATTAAAAAAAATAGTACAATTAATATAAACACTACAAAAAAATATTAAATCATGCCATTAAAAAGTAGTGCAATATATATCAAAATTCGATATTATTATATTACGAAGTTGAAATAGTGTTGCAATTTATATAGTACAATTAATAAAAACACTACAAAAACGAAAATATTGGATCATGCCATTAAAAAGCAGTGCAATACATATCGAAAATCAATATATTTAATTCTCGAAATTCATATGTTCTTCCCACAACTGATTGATTAATGCATTTCAAAGTGCAATGTGAGACCATATCCTTGATCTGTCTATGATGGGCAATGAATTCTTGAAAACGATAATTTTCATCTTAAACTAACTTAACCTTCGGACTTGGCGCTTTCGTCCATTCTCAAAATGTTGCAATTTTACATTTTTATGTGTTGCAATTTTCATTAATTATTATTAAAACTTGTTTTAAATAATAATAATAATAATAATAATAATAATTTATTGTATTAAAAAACATATAACGCTAATGACACAAATACCCTCAAATTAGTTTGACAGATGGAAAAAAAAGTTAAATTGGACTTTGCACCATTTCGCACCAAAATGGTGCAAACTTTGACGCCACATTGGAGAGCTTTTTGCACCAAATTTTGGTGCATTTTGGTGTTATAGTGCTAGCTTTGGAGAGGGCATAAGGTTCACAATAAGATTTCATAAAATGTTATGATCATTATCACCTACTACAACCCTTCTTTACTCTAGCTTGAAACGAAATATAAAAAATGTAAGCAAAGTTTATTGACACGCTCAATGAGATCAAATAATTTGCATACAAGTGTTCAGTGCATGCCATGCTTATAAATGTCGATTTTTTGTGATTCAAAACAAATAAATTGTGAGTCGCGCATAATAATTGTGCTCTCACTTCATTTACTTTTTAAAAAATCGATTTTTAAGCATGATCGATCAAATAAAAGTTTATCTTTCGTTCTTATAACTTTAATTCATATTAGCTATTGAGTTTTGATACCCAATAAATGCCGAGATATGAAGTTAAACCGATTTTTTGTGGGATTATACTTCATAGGCCTCAGCCGATGACTGAAGTTGTGTATCGACACCACGATTGTATAAACCTCTCACATAACCCACTTGGGCCATTTGAAGTCTAATTATATTAGTACTACTCATGGACTAACCCAAACTTGGATGGTTTTTATAGGTTGCTAGCCCACTTACATATCTCCTATTGGACCCTACCTTTTCTATCTTAAAGCCCATATTATTCCCTTATATACCGCCCGCCCCATCACTGTTGTGTGTGAGTGAAAGCTTTGAGCAACTGTCCCTTTGAGAAGAAATAACCATTCCCTTTTGCTTCGTGATTCCTTGGCTTTGTGCCCTTTCTTGGGAGATCCGTTTCTCTTCTTCTCACTTAGCCTTTGTGACTGATTTCTCTTGGTTGTAATATTTTTTCACCTCCAAGTCCTTTGTGGGAAGTTTATTAAGCAACGGGTTTGTGGAGTGTGTTGGTTTGGTGATTGGGTTTGTTAATCATGGTGTCGATTAGGTTGAAACTGAGCCCGGATTATTTGGTGTGATTGGAGTTCAAAATCTCACATATGGTATCAGAGCTATTGGTATAAATCCCGGTAAGAATCGACCGAGAAGAGGCTGCAGGCTCGAGAAGGACGAGCTCACGATTTTTTCATCAAATTCGGACCTATCTTGGAGCAATAGAAGGAAATAACTAACAAATAGTTTCAAAGGTTCGATTGGCGTGAATTTCGGCGGTGAAATAGACGGAAAAAGAAGGAGACACTAGCATTTTTCAAGAAAAACCAAGCCTTCTTTCTTCAATTCCGGCCAAACCATTGACCGGACGGAAAAATTGAAGGCCCATTCTTAGCAAACTGAAGCGCACCTAGTGGTGGTGCGGGTGGGCTCTGACGGCGGTTTTCGGTTAACTTTTTTCAGGTAGTTTGCTCATTTTAAATTCCTGAACGTACTGATATTATTATTTTAGTATTTCAAGTTTTGCAGAACATTTTGGACGATTTTGCCCTTGGTGGGTACGATGATCGAAACTGTAATACATTTACTGAATTACTTTAGGTCATAAATTGCGGCCCTAAAGTAGTAAATTCGCATCTCTCATAATTTACGGACTCAGATAGGTCCGCTTTGGTAAATTTCAGTATTAGCGCATCATCGTGTGGAGTGGCATTAGGATAGGGGTTACCGTGAAGGGGTAACCATTGTTTATGCTAGAAATTAAGAATTATTTGATCTTCATTACTAAGTAAATGAAATTCGCTCTTTTGATAAATTACAGCATATTATCTTCTGTGATATATCGTGAGTGAAACTATTTTGTTGATATCTCTTTGGTTGCATTGATAAGTTGCTAGAATACCTAAATATTACCCGTTTGAAAATTCTCTTGATCTAAGATCGTGAATCTTACGAAACCATGAAAATCTAAAATTGTGTATATTTGCGATCATATGTCTGCTTTGTGTGGCTTAATTATAACTCTGTATTTTTTGTTTTGAAAATGACAACGCACAATTTTGATTTGGGAACTTTTAATGAAAAATGTGATTTTTCTATTTGGCAACAAAAAATAAGATGTGTTTTGGTTCAACAAAAGGTTTCAAAAGTCATTGATGACAATTTTCCCGCTGATTTTTCAAAAGAACAAAAAAAAGAGTTTGATGAGCTTGCTTATACCTCTATCATTTTACACTTGACAGAAACAGTTTTGAGAAAAGTGGGTAAACTGAAAATCACTAAAGAACTTTGGAAAAAAATTGGAAGATCTGTATTTGTTCAAATTTGCTACAAACAAGCTTTACTTACTTGAGTTTTTTTTCAATTTCAAAATGGATTCTTCAAAAGATTTGGATGACAATTTAGACGTGTTTAACAAACTTGTTCAAGATATTGTTAACTGTGGAGAGCCAGTATCCGAAACTAACAATGCTATCATTTTGCTGAATGCTATACCTAATACTTATTGTGAAGTAAAAATGCAATTAAGTATGGTAGTGACACCTTAATACCTAATATTGTCATAGATTCCTTTAGGAGTAAAGGTATGGAGATAAAGGATGAAAAAGAAGATAAGAGAAGTGGTGAGTTGCATATAATGAGAAGTATAATGAAATTTAAGCAAATGAATTTGGGTAGAGCTCAAGACAGTGGTGATTCAAGTAGTGACTTGAGTGATGATGGTGGTAAGAAGAAGAGCAAGGGACGGGACAAGCCTAGTGGTAAACGGTGTTACAGCTGTGGTAAGTCTAGACACTTCATTAAGGATTGTCCCAAGAAGAAGGGTAAGATGAGAGGTGAGACGAATATGGTTATAGGGTTGAGTGATGACCCTAGTAAACCGTATTGAGTGTAATCCTAGTTACTGTATTTGCATCCGTGTGTAATCCTTTTCTGCATGTTTGTGATTGCTTAATTTGGTTGCGTGATTATATGTGCGTTTCAATGTGTTTGATATGTACATTGGCATGATTTGGAGTGATCGTATTACTTTGTGTAATTGTTTGCAGGCATAGTGAGTTTAGGGTGCATTAGCAATATGTTGTATGTCTTTTGGTAAGGTGGAGTATATATGTCTAGGTGTACGTTGGTGGTTTGTACCGTGGGATATGAAGTATGGCATTTGGATCACGAGTAGAGAGGTGATCAAATGTTGGAATCATTTATATGTGAAGAGACCTTGATTAGGTGGAGTGTGAATGAGGCACTTCTATCACTTCTGTTTGGTGGAGACCCATTATCCACTTAAGTTGGAGAAGTGATGTGATGATAGAGGATTATCCCAAGAACTTAGGATTTATAGAGATTTATCAGTTAGACATGAGTTGAGTGATTAGTCTAGTGAGCATGGTGGGTGATGAGGTGAGATATGTGTTCTTGAGGAATGAGCAACACGGAATGGGATAGGATAAGTGTGGTGAGATCTTCGTAAGGTCATTTATGCATTTGTTGCATATGTGTTGGCATGTTGATTAACTTGGTGTTAATATGTTGTTCTGTGTGAACATGTTTGAAAAGATCTATGTGTTATCCTATATGATATCTCCGTCGTATATTTTTTTCTCTTGATTAATTACTGTAAGTATCTATTTCTATTTGGGTATTCTTGACCTTAGCCCGGTGAGTACATGGAGAGGTATGATATATGTTTCAGGTTCAAAACACGAGGTAAGGTTTGTGATTCCAATTTTTATTGGTTACCTTGATTGTGCGAGTATAAACTATGTGTTTTAATTGCTTGCATATTGGGAATCAATGTGGAGATTTGTTAGGTTTTGATACCCAATAAATTTCGAGCTATGATGTTAAATCGATTTTTTTTATTATACTTCATAGGCCTCGGTCGATTATTGAAGTTGTGTATCGACACCACGATTGTATAAACCTCTCACGTAACCTACTTGGACCATTTGAAGCAGCCTAATTATATTAGTGCTGCTCATGGCCCAACCCAGACTTGGATGGCTTTTATAGGTTGCTAGCCTACTTACATATCTCCTATTGGGACCTTCCTTTTCTAACCTAAAGCCCATGTTATTCCTTTATATATCGCCCACCCCATCACTATTGTGTGTGAGTGAAAATCTTTGAGCAACCGTCCCTTTGAGAAGAAAGAACTGTTTCATTTGCTTCGTGCTTCCTTGGCTTTGTGCCATTTCTTGGGATATCTGTTTCTCTTCTTCTCACTTAGCCTTTATGGCTGATTTCTCTTGGCTGTAATCTTTTCCCACCTACAAGTCCTTTGTGGGGAGTTTATTAAGCAACTAGTTTGTGGAGTGTGTTGGTTTGGTGATTGGGTTTGTCAATCGTGGTGTCGATTATGTTGAAACTGAGCCAGGATTTTTTAGTATGATTGGGGTTTAAAATCTCACATAAGGGGAGGATTGTCGGGTATACGACCAAAGTCCTACATTGGTTAGAAGTGGGGAGGATCATGGGTTTATAAGGATAGACAAATACCTCCATTGGTATAAGGCATTTTATAGTAAAGCCCAAAAGCAAATCCATGAGGGCTTAAGCCCAAAGTGGACAATATCATACCAATGTGGAGATATATGGTGTCAATAGTCCTTACAAATGATATCAGAGCCAATCCCAGACTTAGCCATGTGGATGAATTCCTCGAAATACCAAACGAAGGTGGTGAGCCTTGGTCTGCTCGAGATGAGATCTGTGGATGAGCTTTATTGGACAGACGGTGTGCTCCGGATGCTTCATGGACATGTCCTGACCCCAACACGGTGAAGAGGAGTCGATCTGGATAGAGCAAGCTCTCAAGACATGTGGTTTTCCACGTAAGGTGTGTTCCTCCAATGCATTGGAGTGGAGAATTCTGGTTGGTGGAGAGTAGACAGATGGACAATCATTCGAGGGGAGGCTCAGTAGTCCTTTATTCAAGTGAAGGATTGTTAGGTATACGACCAAAAGTCCCACATTGGTTAGAAGTGAGGGCGATCATGGGTTTATAAGGATGGACAAATATTTCTATTGGTATGAGACCTTTTGGGGTAAACCCAAAAACAAATCCATGAGGGCCTAGGCTCAAGTGGACAATATCATACCAATGTGGAGATATATGATGTCCATAGACTTTACATTAGCCTTGAAAGTGAATGAAGTTTTTTCAAGTACATACAAGAAGCTTCTCAAGTGTGTACATCAATGATCTTAAAATATATGTATATAAATGAGGGGAAGGACATAAAAAATAATGCCTTAAAATGTGAATTGGTTAAAATTACCTAGGAATATTAATCCCTATTTGGTGCTTATTATTTCAAAAAAAAAAAATAGTTTTTAATAATATTTTTAGGAGAATGTGTGATTAAAAAGTATGAATTTTTTTTTGAACTTACATACAAAATATTTTACTCTGTAAATGTATAGTTAAAAATGACGCAAAATCGTTTTAAAAACAATGGGCACCGAATAGTAGAATCTCGTCTTTAATCGCGATCAATAATTCTCGCTGCAAAATTGTACTACTCTAGAATACAATATTCTAGAATGCTCCTCGTTCTTCTGGAAATAAATAAAAATAATAATAATTTTCTCATATATTGCTCCAAATCCAAGGTCCAGAGATGAAAAAAAAATATACAGTGACGGACCCAGCACCCGGCGGAGGGGGGGCTCTTATTGGGCTCCGCCGGAACATTGCACGGGGATGACTGAGAGAAAGAAGAAGACTGGCGCTGGCGATGGCTTGCTCTTCATGTTTCTTTTCTTTTTTAAAAAAAATTGGGCCTTTGCATTTGGTTGGGCTGAAGTTATAATTTAGCCCCCGTTTGACACCCATTTTTTTCTCATTCTCATTCTCTTTCTTCATTTCAACCACACATTTTATCAATAAAATAATATTACACATAAACCTAAAAATTCTCCTTACTTTTTAACCATACATTCTTCCATCAATCACTATTCAAAAACACATTTTTCCACTAAAATGGGTGTCAAACGGATGTAGTTGGACCTCTGCTTTTAAGCCCAAATAAATGATATATATGATCCAGGCTCAAAGGTCCATTTTTCAGTAATTCACCCATGTCAGTTCGATAGTTCCATTTCATTTTCCACAAATTTACACGATTCCACCACTTCCACCCGTTCGGTGATGCCTGCACCACAGCACCAGTGCTGGATCGGAAGCCGGAAGGCTGGAAATAGGCTCTTAGTGCTGCCAGGTGTGCGGTGCCGCCGTGACTGTAAATTTGAGCCCTGAGTTTTCTGAGTCTCTTTTTTTGGGGAGGGTTATTTATTATTTATGAGTTATGATTATCATTATTTAAGAACCATGATTTATATTCTATGAGTTAATTGGAAATTTGGCATTGAAATGAGAATTTGATTCGTGAATCTGTGAATTTGTGATTTGGGATAAATAATTTATATTGCACTATCATTGAATTATGAATTTTAATTTATGTTTTTCATATTAACAGCTTGTAAAAGTAAATCTGTAACATTTATTATAACCTAATTATAAAAAAAGTAGAAAGAGGAATGAAATGAACATAAAGAAGAAGAAATTATTTTTTACAATTAAGTAGAGAGTACGGTACATTGTGTTTTCATCCGACCAGAAAAGTGATAAGTATTTGTAGGATGATAATTTATAATGTTTTTCCATGTAAATATTTACAATGTTCTGATATCAAGAACATTTTGGGCATGAAAACTACACGAATAGTTATATTACAGCTAAAGCGAATGTAATTAATCTATTAATTAATAGTCCCCTCACAATCGAGGAAATTTTATTTTTATAAGGTAGTATAAATATTCTTTTTTCACATGAGATGGAGACACACAGATAATAAAGGATTCTAGATATTTGAGTTTGTACAGATGATCTCTGAAAGAATGAATTCGAATTGATTAATGCAAATATCATTATTTATGGTTTAATCATTAATGCACATATTTAATGGATCATGATTATGATATTGGTTTTCATATCCAAGGCAAGAGTGATTCAAATAATTAATAAATCTACCTAATAAGCTAATGAAATAAATATGAAAGAGTGAGGGAAAAAGATATTTTGGTTTTGCCTTCTTTGATACATTTGCATTGATCTCCATCCATATTTGTTATCACTTTAATTAAAGCAATAAAGTGGTTTTTTTTCCCCCTTATGTTAAAGATTAGTAAGGCAAGGATTGATTGGTGGCTTTCTCTTGGCAGCTAGAATTTCAATTAGGATTCCATAAGGTGTTGGAGATATTACACCGATAACGTGCATGAATTATATTATTAAAACGTACATTTTACTTGAACAAAATCGAACATAATTTCTACTTACCAAAATAGAATTTGGGTGATTATTTGTTATATTATTCTTCTTGTAGTCATCCCTATATCTCGTATTTCGTAAACGATCTCACTATTGCGGCCGTTGACGGTTACGACCATCGACCGCCCTAGCTGAGTTCATTTCCTGGGTCCGCCACTGAATATATATATCAACAAAAATGAATCTTTTAACCCTTAAACAAGACATAAAGCTTTTGGAGCCTTATTTTTTCAAAAAATATACTTTTTAAAAATTCATTTTTAATCACATTTTTTAATAAAATAATTATATATATAAATCGAATATTTTTCCTTTTATCTTAAGCATACATTCTCCCAAAAATCACCAAACAAGGGCAAAATTCAATCGCACCCAATTTTTTCAATCTACTTGTGAACTTATTAATTATTTCGAGGCTCGGTCACATGGGAAGGAGCTCCGTCACTCCTATTGATAAAAAAAAATTGTGATAGAGGGTAAATGAAATAGACTTACTAAAAAAACTGTTTAATATGAACCAATGATCATCTAATAAGGACTTGTTTGACATGGTTTTTATTTTTGCTTTTACTTCCATGTACAAGAGGTTGCTAAGGAAAGTATCTTAATTTTTATTACATAAATGTTTTTAAAAGAAGTTACATTGGACTAGTTTTCTCTAAAAGCTCTTCTAATTAAACGAATATTTTTAAAAAAAATTAGTTAAACATGTCTAAAATTAATTGCTAAAAAAAAAAAAAAATTGACTTGTCAAACGAGCCGTAAATTACACCACTTTTCAAGAATCGGGTCAACAATGGGTTGCATTCTATTTACCATATAAGTCCCCACCCGCTTAACGTTTTTCTTAAGGGAAATGTTTTGTGCAATCAAATTTAGGATGCTTCTGAATTCTGATTGATCAGCAATTTAAAACTCATACACAAAAAATATAGATACTCCCATGGGAGATGGGCTCCATGTGAATTAAATATTGCCAAAAAAAAGAGCACAACCTATTTGTGTGTATTTTGCATGTTTTCTGTGTGTGTGTTTTTTTTTCCGTACGCATAAACTTTCTTTTAAAACTTTTGGTACAAAGTGGCAGCACATGTTGAAAGAAATAACACAACGTAGCAATTTTCAATTGGTTTTCGGTTGATTGTACTTTGTTTTACGTAATGCAGCAATTTTCAATGGATTTTATACTGTGTTTTAAAAAGCGTAAATCGTGACTAGACGTTGAGAAGAATTTTCAATCTTTACGAGTTTAAGCGAGCCTAAGCGATGTAAAGAAGCGTTTCCTTATTTTTAATATTATTTTATTATTTTAATCATTTTTTAATTATTTAATAACTAAAATACAATATTTACTAAATAATTCGTATAATTAGTTAATTATATAATTTTCAAGTTTTCGAAATGCAAAAATTAGAATCACAATTTCAATATGAACTAGACATGTCATACTTAATAGATTTATAAGAACTTTATACATGTGTTTAGAGCTTGCAACAAAATAACGAGTTTCAAGATCACAATTACATAATGTAGATATCATCATAATTTAAATTTTATTTAACTATTTAGATAAAGTTATTTTTAACTTTTGTACAAATAAGATTTTTTAAAAACTTAAAATTAAAGTAAAATGATTTTTTTTAAAAAATAAAATATTAATAAGCTAAAGTCAAATAGAATACTTAAGGGAAAAAAATTAAAGAAACTAATAAAGCGCGGTTAGGGAAGACTTCAACCATATAGGAATTGGAGGAAAAAGCTTCAAAGAGCAAAGCGAGACATTTTGGCCGAATTTTGAACATAATCTGTGCATAGACGAACTTTTTAGAACAATAATTTTACATAATATTTAAGTACAAAAAGGAGAAGAAATGAAAACAAATCTCAATTACCTCACAGGGTCAACACAAAAAAGACGAGGTCATCGTAGGCCAAGGGAGGATCGACAGCTTTGAGCTTGGTCGGGAGGGGGTTAAACTTCCTTCAAGGTCTTCAATAGACTCCAGGGAATCGTAACCAACACGATCAGCCTCCTCGATGTCATGAACTCCCAGCCCATAATCAAAACTTCTCGTGTATCGTGTTTGCGTATATATAATTTAGTTAATTAGTAGTATATAATTTGTGTATGATTTCCTCAAACTTTTCAACTATTGCACAAAATTTTCCCAACAAAAATTGACATTTTAATCTAAGTTTTTCTGAATATTGTAGCTTGGAGGTTGTGTGAAAAAACAGAGTGACTCAATTTCGTCCAAATAATATCATAACACTTGTAAAGTTCATAAATATAGTTGGGTTGAACGGATTTATTCAATTTTCATAAGTTAACCCATAACTCGATCCAACCCAACCCGCCTACACAACCAACCCACCCGACCCGTGTAAAAATAACAAAAAAATGGACCCAAACCGGTCGAGTTGGTTCGATTTTGACAGGTTCGGTCGGATTTTGCCCACCCCTACACGTGCTTATTAAGTAATTATAATATTTATGATTTTAATTATTTGATGTGCATTATTTTATTTATTTAACGGTTTTAAAATAATTAAAATAACATTAGAAAAAAAATATTTAAAAAGGTTTTTTTAGAATCTTGGAATTAAAGATTAGTGGGGTGTCCGGCCCGAAATAAAAGTTCAGTGACATAATTTGCAAGTAAGAATAAAGTTCACTGACCGCAAGTGAAATTTACTTTGATGACTCGACTCAAATTAGTAATCTCAACTGAAGTCGATATTTAAATCAGTATATAATTTTAAAAGTAATGAAAAATATTATTTCTCAACAAGAGGCCAGACTAATAAGACAGACAAAATAATTCACATTCATCTTTGTAGAACTTCACAAATAATCATATGATTCAAACCAATTATAATTAACCCACTAATAAAATATCATAAGCTGCATTAAAGCGATATTAACCTCTCATTTTTTCGAGAATTTAGCCGTCAAATCCTGAAGAAATTGATCAAAATTACTGTCTGAGGATCCAACCAGTGCAGTTTGCATGATTTCCCTTACTCTCTCCATCTCTTCTTTTAAGCCGTTTGATTTGCCACCACCCATCAAAATCTTGATCTTATCTCCAACTTCTTCTCTTGAAATGGATAACCCATCACAAAGATTAATTCCAATCTTCCAATCATCAACCACTAATTTTCTATTTGTAATCTGATCGGTAAACAGTGGATAACAAATCATTGGAACTCCACACCATATACTTTCGAGTATAGAATTCCAACCACAATGTGTTAAGAACCCTCCAATGGCTGGATTTGAGAGAACGAGATTCTGATTACACCAAGGTACAATCAATCCTTGATCTTTAATCCTGTTCTTAAATCCAACTGTTAAGATTTCATCATCATCATAACTTACAATACCTGGCCTAAGCACCCAAATAAAACTCACTTCACTAAGCAAAAGCCCTTCTGCAATTTCAAGAATTACACGTTCATCAATCTTGGCAAGACTGCCAAATGAGACATACAAAACTGATCCAGGAGACTTGGTTTTGAGCCATTCTGTGCAGTCTGATTCTGATAAAAGACTCCTGGGGACAACTTTCATGGAGAAATCTGTGGGAAAAATCGGCCCGATTGGGTAAAACGGCTGGTTTTCATTCAGGGCTGATACTGCTTCTGCTTCAAGCTCTTGCACTGTGTTACATAAGATGAAATCTGCACTTTTCACCTCCTCAGATGCAATGAACATTATTGTGTGTATAATGGTTGACTCGGGACCTTGAAGATAAGACATGAAATCTTTTGTATTAATGGATTGAATTCCAGGAATATAGTTTATGTTTTCCTGTAAACCATTTGCTGGGACATGGCCGTTTCTCCTCAGAAGATCTAAATGATAATACAGAGAAAATACAAGTGCTGGTTCAGTCCAGAATGAAACATTCACCATTTGATACTTTCTAGCAATTTTTGTAGTCCAAACACATAAAGTATCAGCAACCAAGAAGTAGTTATAAGAAGATGATGAATGAGAATGGAGTATTTTTCCGATAAATTCTTCTACTAGAGTTGGGAAATCAAGCAAAAAGGAGTTTGCATACTGGTCTAAGTTCCCAGACCGGTCGAATTCGACCGGGAAACCATCGCTGATTGTTGTGTAATGGATGTCAAGGCCAGAATTTCTTGCTTCACTGAAGATGTCAACTTGTTTGGAGTTGTCTTGAGATTGGATAATCTTGTGATGAATGAATTCGAGGTGAACAAAAGTGACTGTGACGCCCTTTGAAGCGAGTTTAATGGCTAGATTGACAAATGGGATTATGTGGCCTTGTAGATGGAACGAGATCATGATGGCATGTGGCTTGCGAGGATTCTCTATATCTGCCATTTTCGAGCACGAGACTTGTGAACAAACAAGGGTCAGAATGTTTTGCAGACTAAAGATTTTTGAAAAGTTTTCAGAAAAATAAACTTTTTCGTATTTTAGAAGTTCTGATGCAAAAATGGCTTCAGAAGAAGTTTTATATTAGAAATAATTGGGGAAGGTACTGGTAGGAGGGCGGAAAAGTAAAAGAGGTAGAAGGATAAGACTATTGTTCGAAATTTTGTTTGACAAACGATGTATTGGAAGGTCAAATAATGAGACAAGCAACAAGTTGAAGAACTTAAATCAATTTTAATCACATAACTACGAAATTGGAAAAATATAATTAACTTAAATCAATTTTGTACAACTTTAAAATCACATAATTCACATAATAGAGTGCCAGTAATTTTCTGGCGTCCAGTACAAAGTAGAGGTTGCGAAGGACCTATGATTTTCCAGATGTCTTTCTGATGAGTACTTTAAAAGCTCTGGGGTTCGCGGTCACTACAAAAAAACATGGTTTTAGGCACAGAAATATCCGTGTCTGAAGCCACGATATCCGTCGCTAATAATCTTCACCAACGGAAAAAGGCCACCTGAAAATATGTTGCTAATTTGAGGTTGTCTGATAGTGTATTACTTTTACCAACTAAATTTCAGTGGATAAACATCTTTCCATTTATCAACGGAATATTCGTTGGTAAAAACCTCGTCATTTCCAATGGAAATGCCGTTGGTAAAAGTCTTTTATTGCCAACGGAATATCCGTTAGTAAAAAGTCTTCATTACCAACAAAAATTTCGTTGGTAAAAACAGTCATAATTGGTAAAATAGGTATTACCCACAGAATATCCGTCGGTAAAAATATTGTATTTTACGAACAAAATATCCGTTGCTGAAATTACTTTCTAAGTCAGCTTCAATACTGACTACATGATGTACATAATATCCGTTGGTAAAGAGAGATCATTGTTATCAACGGAAATTTCGTTTCTGAATTTCGTAGTTAAAAGTGGATTACTTTTACCAAATGATAATTCGTTTCTAATTACCAACGGATCTTATCCGTAGGTAATTTTCCGTTGGTAAAAAGCTATTTTTTAGTAGTGGGTGGTGGAGGAACTGGAATAGGGATTCTAATTGTAAGATATCAAATGAAACAGCTGAATAGCTGATAGGGTTTAGTGTTTTTTTGTGTATAATGCATTTTAAAATAGTAAATTGATAGAGAATGTGTGGTTAAAAAAAAATTTGAATTTGCGTGTAATATTATTTTAATGAAAATGTGTGATTAAAAAGAAAAGAAAAGAAATGTATTTCGAAAAAAATGAGGATCAAACAAGAGTTAAATACAACGTCAAAGAAGTTTATAACTTCAAAATCTACCAAAAAAATGCTAAGGGTAACAACTTGTTAAAAGGAAAGTGAACGAGTATAAAAGTATAACTACTTGTTGTATAAGGCACGGTACGTAATTATTGTCTAATATGATTAATCTAAAAATGATAGTAATATAACATCTCTAACTAATACTATTTATGTTTCAATATAATCACTACGTGCACCTATACAAATTAAATACTATCAAAAGCTCATATAATCCGACAAGACTTCAAACATTTATAATATGTTAATAAATAAGCAAGGCCAAAGTGAAACGATAAAGAGTTTGAACATAATTTATGGAAGGAGCAGATGTATATCAAATGGAGAATAGAATTATAAGGCAAAGGTATTACAATAAAGCTACTTGACCAGAGACACGCACCCCCCTGTCACTTGGCCCGGTCACCAACCCTGGTTTCACGGGTAATCTTTTCTTTGCACAGAAAGGGACACCGTGCGGCAGTAGTATGTTTCGCTAGACTACCTTCCGCCTATTCCTCGGTCGCGTCGGGACGAAAGTAAATTTTGTTTACAATTTTAAGAAAGCTTGCAACATGAAACTGAACACAATTGAAATAACATCTTCATTGATTGCTAGAAAGCAAGACATTACAATAGACGAAAGCGGAAAATTACAAATGGCTAGTGTAGGGGAAAAACACTAGTAAGCTTGAAATAGTTTTGAAAGACCAATACCCCCTATAATAGACTTCGGAACAAAAACTCAAATAACGGGAGTAGACGTTATTTGGCTCTAGAATCATACTTTTCTTTTTCTATTTTCTAACTATTTTACGAATTAAATAAATATTTACAACACGGGGCTAAAGCAAAGCTGCAGCCCGTGACATTCTCCCCCATTTGTTTTGGCGATGTCCTCGGAGCCATTGAGTATTCTTCTCGCTGTTGCATCCGCTCCATTTGACCAAGTACTTTTGAAGATATTTTCTTGAAGCTCGAGTAGTTTGGTAGCCAAAAATCTTTTCAGTAACCTTTATCTCTGGTAGTTTCACTTTAAGAACTGGTTGCTTCAAATCTGCAGACTTCAAGTACTGTTTCTGATCGGTATCTGCAGTATGGAGGAGTAACGGTTGTTGGCCAGTAGAAATTTCAAAAGGACTCTTATCTGGAGAAGTGCTCTTTTGAACATTGAAACACATCTGGGCCACATCCGAGAGTTTCACCCGAATTACATGCGAAGTAGAGGTAAAGTGCTGAAAATAGTCTCCCAGCATAGAATTGAACTGCTCTGTCGATCCGTCTGATCTTCGGTGAATGGTAGCATTTGTGCTCAAAGTTGAACCAAGAAGTTTGAACAACTTGGTCCAAAATGTGCCAATAAATCGAGAATCTCGATCATTGACGATAGGCGATCCCTTGTATTTGACAATAGGCTTGAAGAAGAGTTGAGCTGTCTCTTCGGCTGATACATACTTGGGCGCTGTGTTGACTGTCGAATCTTTAGGTAAGCAATCCATCCCGATGATGATAGTGCCAAAGTCTTCAACTCTTGGCAATCCACTGATGTAGGTTGTCGATCCACTCTCGACTGATTCATTCAGGATGGGATGGGGCTCTAGTGAGCCTGCATGTTGTGGTAGTGAGGAAGTGTACTTCACAATAGTCCCACTTCCCAACACTTCTTCCTCTTGCTTCCGAAGCTCTTCAAACCCCGGTTGAGCCATACGACATGGTGCTTTAGTGGGAAGTTTGGCACTCGAGACAAGTCCAATCCCACGATCAATTGCCTTTTTCAGTGGCAATTTATTTGGTAACACATCCGGCATGATGTCTTCGAATTCCTTAAACCCGTTGATAGGTTTTGGAGTAGAGCCGGTTGTCTCTTCGATATCCTCTATTCGAAGGGAACATAAGAATAATGGTTCATTCCTCTTGAAACCCTTACCCCATTGCATGGCTGAGACCCCTTTCTCGCCAGTTTTCCCTACCTGTGTGGGAATAATGAATGGTTTGCTCCCCATCATTATTAGTGAGTCAGAATGCGGCAACACTGCTATCTTTGTATCCCGCAGATATTCCAATCCGAGAATCGGCTTGAAATCATACATCTGAACTACCGACAAATTTGTCCTTCCTTCGAATGGACCTACTTTGATAGGCACAGATTGTGCTATTCCCGCTATTGGTTGAGCAACAGAGTTAATCGCTTTGACTTTCCCCTTATCTCTCTCCAGAGCAAGTCCGAGCCGCTCTACTTCGGAACTTGCGAGGTAATTGTGCGTAGCACCAGTGTCCACCATAGCCCTGATTGGCTTTCCATTGATCCTCACATCAATGTACATTAGGCATTTAGCCTTGCAAGTGTGAGCATTTGATTCTTCAATCTTCGACTCTTTCGAGGGACCGACGTCCCTTTTAGTATTTCGGTGCAATAGTGTATTGCACGAATGCGAGAGTGCACCAATTACATCCTCGTCTCCTTCAGAGTCGGTGTCGCCACGACAGCTAGCTTGTGGGGTATTTCGCTCCGAACCTGAGCCCCCAGTTGCTAGTTGATAGTATGCATTCACCATCCGTTTCTGAGGACACTCTGCCACCCGGTAAGGTCCTTTGCATAGAAAGCATTTCAATCTAGGAGCGACATCAGATATGCCCTCCTTCGCCTTTCCATGATTCCAGTCAGAACTGGAACTGCCGTTATGGTTTCCTTGACGGCTGTTGTGATAGTTTCTCGGTGAGTTACTCTGGCGGTTGCCTTGATAGGGTCCTCTCCTATTCTGAGAGTAACGCTCTCCCCCATTTGAGTTCGAGCTGGGTCTGTAAGGTCTCCTTCCACCTTCAACAGACTGACTATTTCCCGAAGGTCGATCCTCTCTTGACTCAGGTTGATAGTCACTTGCACATTCGGCAGCTCCCATAGCCGCGCTCAAATCAGTGACCTTCTGTCTCTGAAGTTCCGTACGCATCCACGGTTTCAACCCTTCCATGAAGGTGAACAGCTTATCCTTCTCTGACATATCTCTGATATTCAGCATATGCCCCGAGAAGGCCTTCACATACTCCCTGATGGAGCTTGTGTGTCTCAGTTCTCGTAAGGCCCGACGTACCTCGTATTCCACATTCTCTGGAAAAAACTGAGATCTGATAGCTTCCTTGAGCAAATCCCAAGAATCTATTCGAATTATGTTGGCTTGAATGTCAACATACTTCGTTCGCCACCATAGCTTTGCATCTCCACCTAGATACATGGTAGCTGTAGTGACCTTTCTCGCTTCGTCCCTGATCGACGCTGCAAGAAAGTATTGTTCCATATCGAACAAGAAGTTCTCAACTTCTTTAGCATCGCGTGCACCTCCGTAGGTACACGGTTCTGGAATTCCGAGCCTATGCACCGCCTCATGTGTGATGGCTTGTCCGTTGCCAATCGCGCGCTGAAGAACTAGTAACTGAGTTCTCAACGCTCCTATCTCATCCTGCAAATCAGGTATGATAGCAACAACTTCAGTTATAGCTGCGCATGCCTCTTGGCATTCATCCAGTTGGATGCATAATTCCCGATTTTCCTTCTGTGCCGCCTCGGCCTTATCCCCGAGGTTCTCCATGGCAAAACACAACCTAGTGTTCGTCACCTCAAGCGCCTCCAAATGCTGTCGGGTGTTCCTCTTTTGAACATCTACCACCTCCGTGGTGTTCGAGGAATTTGGATCAGTTTCCATAGCTTTCTTAACGAGATCTTGAGCCGCAGCTCTGATACCAATTTTCACGGGTAACCTTTTCTTTGCACAGAAAGGGACACCGTGCGGCAGTAGTCTGCTCCGCTAGACTACCTTCCGCCTATTCCTCAGTCGCGTCGGGACGAAAGTAAATTTTGATTACAATTTTAAGAAAGCTTGCAACATGAAATTGAACATGATGGAAAAACTTGATCATTGATTGCTAAAAAGCAAGACATTACAATAGACGAAAGTAGGTAATTACAAATGGCTAGTGTAGGGGGAAAACACTAGTAAGCTTGAAATAGTTTTGAAAGACCAATACCCCTTATAATAGATTTCGGAACAAAAACCCAAATAACGGGAGTAGACGTTATTTGGCTCTAGAATCATACTTTTCTTTTTCTATTTTCTAACTATTTTACGAATTAAATAAATATTTACAACACGGGGCTTAAGCAAAGCTGCAGCCCGTGACACCTGGCCAAGTAGCATAACTCAAGGTATTATTCATCTTGCACAGATCAAAATATAATTTTTATAAGAAAAATTCAAAATTTAATCTCGTAACATATTTCATTAATTATCGGCAATTAACACACTGGGGAATACAGTCTGTGCAGAGAAAGCTATCTCCGATTGCTTCGACGATATTCTTCGTCGGACACGCGAGAGAGAGAATTGGGCGTGGCGGACGGAAAGGAAGGAATTGCACGCACGTACAAAGGGCAAACGGAAAGGAATGAATTGGGCATCAAATTTAATTTTTTGCATTTAAAATAAAAAAATAAAATTGAGGCCACCTTTTAAATTGGGTCTGAGGCGAATGCCTCATTTGTCTCTGCCCAAAATTGGGTCTGGTTGTATTGCAGTATAGTTTATTTGCATGTCGAAGAAATCTATTCATGCAAGTAAAAAAATGTATGAATTTAAAATGAAGTTTTTGACGAATAAATTACTATGAAATGTATAATGTGATTTGGAGATCAATATTAGAAGACGCATAATCCAAAAGTACAAGAAATCAATGTCTAATTTATTTAATTATCATATACTTATCGTGGTAGATTGTACAATATTAGAATAGTTCAAATTGATTGTACAAAAGTACAAGAAATCAATGTCTAATTGATTGTTCAAATTTTATCTACTGGAGTATTCAATTATATCCAATTTTACGCTCCGTGGTGGCATTACACGTTATTCAAATTTTTCATTCCAATCACCGACGATATGACTTTTGACAATTCTAATCGAAATAAATATACGTTAGTGACTGAACAGAATTAGCGATAAATATACCATTACTGATTACTATACATCTATGTTGATGATTAGCAACGACAATATTATCATTATGTTGTCGGGAATCGTCGACTTTCTATTGGTGCTAGTAGTGTCGATCACAATTTTTTATTCTTTCTATATTTTTAGTTTTTCATAAAACTAACATTTATCTTTAGACTACACCTAACTTGAGAGATCGAGTTCACCGTCGTCAAGAGTTTCTAGTGAAGTTCTTTAGGGTCTAGGAGTATTAGTTTTCAAACATTGAATCTTTTGCCCCTATTGGTTTAGCTAAAATTTCTAATAGTTTTTTATACAAATTGTATATAAAATATAATTACAAAATTGTAAATCGATTGAAAAAAAAAATTAAAAAAAATAGGTGTCAAACATAACCTTGGTCAATCACTGATTTTGTGTATTGACGAAGGACTGATTTTTACAATTATTAAACTATATTTAATGACAAATACGTCACCAATGAGAATAATTGAAAGTGACAAATTTGGAAAATACCATCAAAATTTGTTGTCATTGAATATTTAATCAGCTACAAAAATTTTAATTTGTCATTGTATGCATTTTATGTTGAACCTTTTACGACAAGTGGATGACAAACCAAATTTGGTTATTAATTATATTTGACGATGGCTCCTTTTAATGAGGTTTTTAAAAATAAAATTATTATTATTTAGAGAATGTATTATTAAAAAGTAAGAAAAAATTTTAAGTATACGTGTAATATTATTTTATTGAAAAATGTGTTATTAAAAATATATTTTTAATTTAATGGAGAGTCCAAACAAGGGCATAAACTTAAAAAAGATGAAATGTGATTGTTAAACGTAAAAAATCTTGTAGTTAACAATCCAATGAAGTACTAGATACGCTCTCTCTCTCTCTCTCTCTAGTTGAGTTTTACTCATTACATTTTGACGAACGAGTCTTTGAGTTGAAAATCAAAATGAGCCGCAAATTATGACTAGCGGCCATTTTATTCCTCCGTTATCTAGTCATGTCAACGAATCGGATCGAATTGAACCGAACCCGAACAGAGCTCGAGTACGAACCGACGAGCCTTTTTGCTATCCTTACCGTTATCTCATGACAGGGCACCCCACCATGTATTGGCAGAGGCACATCTATGAAGGTGGTGGAATTCTGATTTAGAATAATCCTATTTGTACATAATAGAGTTATGTAATGATTTATATACAGATAATGTGCAAAAAAAAGAGAAAAATCATTTTTAACAAAAAAAATTATGCCGCAAATATATCTTACCACATCATACGTATGTAAATTATCATTACGTAAACATGTACATATAATACAACGATTTGATTTATTATCGTCGAGTCAACACTCTTCTAATAAACAATCATTCCAATTACTATTCACGAGGAAAACTAGCATCTGAATTGTTTTATGTACACAATTTCTTCGGTCAACGTAAGCAAATAGAGATTCCCATCAAAATAAGCTCCCATTTGGTCTCGTTAAACTTATAATAAATTTTTCTTTTTCTCCTTATCAACTACACATTTTTCAATAAAATAATATTACATGTAAATAAAAAAATGTATATTCTTTTTTAACTATACATTCTTCAATAAAACGCTATTCTAAAAATTATAATTTCAAATAATGACAAATAAGAGTGTCCAAACAGGAGCTAAGTAATTTTAACAACTATTAAATTTTTTTTTCAAGCTTAACCAAATGTGCTATTGGCATAAAAGAGGGAAAATGATTTTCTGAAAAGCAAAAATAGAATTACTTTACATTTTAAAAAGGTAAATTTTTTAACTGAAATTTTTCTTTTAATACTTTTGACAAATATGTTTGGCAAAAACAAGTTAGTTAAACAAACTTTCAAGTTATGTTTGGCTAAGCTTAAAATTTATTCCTTAGGCTTGGCCAAGCATGCATAATTGTATCGAAGGTCACAATAATTAAATTATTTCTAATTTTGGCAGAGAGCATTATTTATTTTAAGACTTGTCCAATTTGTTACAAAATAAACTTATGAAGGGTAAATGGGTGACAGTTTTTAAGAGAGAGGAAGTTAAAGGGCTGTTTGGATCAGATTAAAATCTGATTTTAATATAAGTCAAACAATCAACCACAAAAGTAGGTACATGTCCATATGTAGAAAAATATCATCTAAATGTGTGGAGATAAGAATAAAGTGACATTCCTATGATATGCTGATACTCCTATTTCAATAAAACCCACATTTTTGGGCTTCAGATTCAAGTGATTTCTCAGCACATCTTCAGCCATTTGTTGTTAACCTTATGGCATGTGTGGTATGAATAATCGAATAGAATTTGACATGCTAAAGAAGAAAACAAAGCATATATCTTGTACATATACTGTCCAGGACTGCATTTCATACACTAGCGTTCAGGCTGGGGTAAAAGAATAAAATCCCATGATGACCACCAGGAACAGTTACATTTGGTTTACGAGTAACAAAAAAAAGTTCCAACTGGAACTCTAGAAACTGGAAGTCCCGTCTCAAGTGAGGCTGCCATGTCACAGTTTGTTGTGTAATCCAGTATTGGACTTCAAGATATCACAAATGGAATAGAAAATCTACCAATGTGCGCACAGGTGCAGCTATCCTGAAGGTAGAATTAGAATTATGGCATACAGAGGCTAGAATAAGAACAGTAAAGCTACAGCTGAGTATGCCACTCCATTAGCTTAACTCTTCAGGGAATTAAAATTTCAGTAACGCGCCTTTTCTCCTTGACCCAAAAGAAATTTAAAAAGAATAATGGAAAAGGTGTCCTCAGCAAAATAAGATAATCAAAAGAAAAGCCTAATTCAATTTTCATATCTTCAGCCATACATGTTAGAACATCTGAAACTCAAAATCAGCACATGAATGCACTACAAAGGCACAGTAAATATTTCCGATTTATGCATAACCAACCTATCTACATCGTATCGTTGCTAAGGTTATATTGGATAAAAACACAAAAAAAGAAAACTGAGTAGTAATCCTTTTCTTCTCTGTGAGTAATGAAAGGCAAATGATTATTAGTATGTTGCGTAACGATTAAACGAGGAAGAATTGGTGAAACTTAAAGAGTTGAAGGAGACAGAGACCCAAATTCACTTCCCCATCCTCCAAAAACAGAAGGTAAAGAAAACAAAAACAAAAGAAAGGAGAAAATTAAAAAAAAAATGACAAAAAGATGAAAGGAAACCTTTCAAAGCATGCTTGTCAACTTGTGTATTTAATTAAAATTCAAGCGAATACGAACGCTGGATTTCTATGGAAACCTAAATCCAAGTTGTAAAGCACAGCATAAATGTGGTTAAAACATTATCTTTGCACGCACCACAAATTTTAGAAACAGCCAATCTAATGCTGAGAATAACAATAAACAGAGTGGAAAGGGGAAAAAGTGAAATAGACTCGAGTTACCGAACGGTTGAATGCTGACTAATATAACTGCTCTAGGGGGTGAGGTATGGCAGCAGTAGCCAGCAATGAAAAGAGGGAGATGATCAGGTTGCAGCAAATTCCTCTCCAAACTAATGTGGATTGATAGATTATTAGGTAAAACTAAACTAAAACATGGAAACTAAATATAAACAGTTCCTCACTTCAAACCCATTAATCTTTCTAAGATATGCCCTTACCAGCTTGGTCGAAGTTAACTTACGAAAAGGCGTGCATTGCTCAAGTTGGATCACAGTAACTAATCCCATGTGAGTCAATGTATGGACAACTATCTCTCAAGCACATGTTTATGTTCGACCTCAAAGAAATAAGAAGGAATTTTTATATCCTTTCCAGAAAAGAGGGGGATACACAATTGCTTGAAACAATTCACAAAATAGTCAATTTTGAAAGACCTTATTGTCAAAGCAGCGTGGTATCCTAACCACGCTTCCTTACAATTTTACTATTTTTACACATATCCAATCGTTACATGGTCTATCATTTCTTTTGCCATTTGTTATCAATTTTATTTGCTATAGTTCTATATTTGACCATAAAAGATCAGTCATGATACATATCTTTTACAGCATAAGATAGAATAACATTTTGAAATATATCTATGCCCTCTCACCCTGTTTATTTTCCTCATTTCTATTATTTATCAAAATCAACTTCTCAAGAACATCCATTCCACCCATTTCCTTCCACATGTACATTATTTATCAAAATTGATTTATCAAGATCATTCATGTCATATGGCATTATGCCCACTCTCCACTTATATAACTGTTTTGATTGCATGTATACAGATGCAGAATAGCATAGCAATTTTGTCATTCATGTCATATGGGATATGGCATTATGCCTACTCGCCACTGATTTGCTTGCATGTATACAGATGAAGAATAGCATAGCATTTTTGTAGGTAATTTAGGGTACTGACTAACAAAAATTGGGAGAAATTCTATTTTTTGGTACACCATATGTTCTTTTAATTTTCTATAGCAACAAATAAAAGTTCCGGATGGTTTGTGGTTGATTATCATAACAATGAATCTATTCCTTTTATTTTACATGTTCAGTTTCTCCTCATAGTATAGTCACCTTATAGATGTCAACCAATATTCAATTTGTATATAATGTGTGCCAATTAAGAAACTCTTTCAATTTTCTACAGGTGTCGATTAAACAATACATATAATTAATTAGGAAAATAATTATTAATAGTTTATAACTTTTTCTTTGTTGCAGTAGTTCTGAAGTTATGGATCATACGAGTTCAGTCTAAAGTGTGTGCAAAAACCAAAGCGTGGCCAGTGGCGAATTCAAGAATTTTCATGAGCTAGGTACGCCTTTGACGATCGTTTATTAATATTTAACTAAATAATATTAAGAATTCTTCAATTAATATATAAATGCACTAAAACATAAAATCATATAAATATGAAAATATTATCCAATACAATCCGATAATATAAGAACTAGCCATATCAACGAGCCGAGCCACGAGTCAAAACTCCAGAGCAAAACAGTTCCGACCTTTTTTGGGCTCGAGCCGAGCCAAACAAAAGCTTGGCCAAAAGTTTTAGGCTCGACCCAAGCTTTTGGCTCGGGCCTTAAGGGGCGGCTCAATTTTTTTTTAATTTTTTTTTTCGTGACTGCTGCCTACAAAACGCAAGCAGCAGTCACAGCTACCTGCGTTTGCAGGTAGCTAAAATTAATTTTTTTTTTTCTTTTTCTTTTTCTTTTCTAAAACACGGGCCGGTTAGGATTCGAGCCGATGCCCCCAAAATGTGGCTCGGGCTCAGCTGGGCCCGGCTCGGGCTTTTTCCATGTCAAGCCCAAATCGACGAGCTTTTTTTTCATCACTAATAAGAATTAGGTTGAGACTTTCTTTTAGACTGATTAAACCGTTCTTAATCTATTAACAAATCAACATATATAAATCACAACAAATCCAACGTATATAAATCACAAATCTTTTCACCAATTCAATATAAATAAATAATAAATCTATAAAATTGTAAATCACCCCTTCAACATATATATATATATACACACACATCACAAATCAATATATATATAAATCCCAAATCTGTAAATCACCAATTCTACATATATAAATCACAAATCAACAATCTTTAAATCACCAATCAAACTAAAAAAATAAAAAGATCACATAAAATTAGGACTCACCTGCAATCCACAGACTCAGGCGGAGACATTGACGTCTGACGGAGGACGACGATGCACCTTCGTTTCACATACTTGCTGGAGAACTCACTACTCACCCACAATTTCAGATTTGGGAGCCGAATGGGATTTGTAATTGCCGGTTTGGGAGAAGTGAGAACGGGAGAGAAGGCTAGCCAATGTTAAAACTTATTGTCAATTCATAATATTAATTGGCCTAATTTTTTTTTTTTAAAAAAAAGTCCAAAACAAATGGCCCACAATTTTTCTAAAAAAAAAAATGACCCAAGTAACACTCATTATCTCCCTCCCTCCAGCTCCAAGCTTCCATGCAACAATGGCGACTGCGAGTCTGCAACGCCAACACAAACTCCCTCCAAATCCAATTTGTAAATCTAGGCGGATCCAGCAAGGGCAGTCACACCACCTTGCCAGGTGCTGGATCCGCTATTGAGCATGGTACAATGGTTAGGAACTAAAAAAAATGATCCACATGCATGAATATTTCTAAACAAGCAGCAAGCAAAGGAAGAGTTTTGACAAACTGGATTGCCAGTTTTTGAGGAGCAATAGGTCCATCAAAGAATAAACCTAGATGTTTCTTTCCCATCTTTTAGAAGATATTGTGGGTACATGGAGAAACTATAATATCCATGTGTAGATGTCCACGAGTAAATTATTTACATGTACTTGCACCACATGAAAATTTGAAAATAGACCTTAAATAACATTTGAGCTATAAAATAAGGTTCATGACCAACAGATCACCAAAAGCAGAGAATAAAATGCACAAGCTAAGATTAACATCTCAATCAAAAAAATGGAAGCTACAATTTCCTTGGGAAAAAATCACACTATAGATGAATGGAAAAATCTGAAACACTGTTTGCTTTCCTCGAAAAATAGGGGTCCAGTTCCTAAATGGATTCTCAACACATTCACAAGCCGAGCTACAGTTCAAGTTTTGACTAACCTAATCAAGTTTTAACAGAGTATGGCAATTCCCTTCCACCAAGTCAATCAATGAACTACTAATGTACATCTAAGTCAGCTCCTGTTGGTTTTCCATGGATTGCCTCAGTATAAACTCAACCCTCCTCTTCTTGTCATCCTTCTCATCCTCGCGTCCAAACCAGGGTGCTGTTTTACGAAAAGTCTTGTTCCGGATCCTCAAATCCAATAATTCACCAAAGACTTTTTTACCACCCTTGAACTCCAAACAAACAGCAGGCCTCTTGCCAGGAAAACTCTTTTCTCCATAATTTCCAGAATCAGAGAGCCCATCCCTCATTGCCTCAATTGCAGGAGCAAATGTCTCCAAAAAAGAAACATGTTTTTCAGAGCGTGCCTCACCTGAGAGCTTAGCAGGTAGAACAACAGGCCTCTTGCCCGAAAAGTACTTCTCTCCTTTACTTCCATAATCAGAAAGCCCATCCTTCATTGCCTCAATCGCGGGAGCAAACGTCTCCAGCAAAGAAACATGGTTTTCCATACGTTCATCACCAGAGAACTTACCAGGCAGAACAACAGGAGAATCAGCTTGCTCACCATCCTCTAGAGGATTAGCCAAAACTTGGTTCTTAATATCATTAACTTCCAAGCCATTCCTACCATCAACTAGTTCGGCAGATGTAGACGCCACTGACAGCCCATTAAACACAAGCCTCTGCTGCAAGCTCAACAAAGCCCTCTCTGCCTTTCTATGCTGCTTGGCTAACTCAATCTTGTCTGTGCGAGGATCAGAAACCCTTTCATTCCACACGGCTGTGTGTATATAAGCGTGAGGGTCGGGAAATGCAGGCAACCACTCTGGAATATGCTTAAAATTAGGTTTCTCGCCCATTTGCAAGAAACTTGGTATTAATCTACACTCTCTGACCACCGGAAAATGTGGAACTGGCTGTGCAAAGGGTGTCTCCTCGGCTGACTCCACATACCTTCTAATCTCTGTTACAACGCCTGAACTAATTGCACAATTAACACCAACCTCCGAAGCACCTGAAAACCCTGTTGACATGCCCAAATCCTCTAACCCTTGAATTATATCAAACACATTACACTCAGTCCTACCAGCTAAATTTGAATAAAATTTGGCAGTTTTCCCTAGGTCAAGGAGATACCGGATTGCCAAGTCAGCAAGTGAATCAAGCGCCGACTCGTTAAAGCTCTCAAATCCAACATTCTCGCATATCTGCGCCACTGCAATTTTCGATATTGCTCGGCCAAAATTATCCTCACCAGCTCGAGTAGTTGGACTCTCTTTCCCTATCTTATTCTCCGCTTTACCTCCATCGCTCATATTCAGGTTCTAGAACCATTTAGGGTTTTTTTCCTAGAAAACCTCGAAAAACAGTACTCGAGCTCAGCTTTATATTTCAAGCCTTGCCGCCGAAAATTCACAGCACTGATTCAAATAATATTGAAACCCTAGCGGTCGCACTTATCAACAGTAAAAAAAATTGTTACTGGAGTAATAGTATACTAAGAGGTTACTTACATTTCGCGGGGAACTTCAAATTGGGTGGCAACATTGAAACTCACGATGGATTTGAGATGTGAAATTCAGGTTTGAGATCTGATAACCCTAGAGAGGAAATAGAATTCAGCTCTAGGGTTCTTTTGAAAGGATATTTGGGGGAGAAAATTATCAAGGGTTTAAGGATTTACTGTTACAGTGATAAAAAACTAGCGAGAAGCTGAAAATCAAAATGAGGATCGAGAGCGATCTAGAGAGAGGGAGGGGGAGGACAGGGGGGCTCAAAAGATAAGAGAGGTGGAGGTATTTATAGGCACATATATTTTTACAGACCAATGCCTTTTTGGAAAGATGAACTTATGAAAGTATTTGGGAAAATCGAAATTTTTTGAATGAGAAGCGTGTTTGAACCACGTTATTTTGAAAGAATGTATTTTATAATAATAAATTGATGAAAAATATATTGTTGAAAAAAAATAAAAAATTATTGATGTGATGAAAAATATTATTTTATTGAAAAATGTGTAGTTAAAAATAAGTAAAAGCATGAGATTGAAAATGAAAATTTTAATGTGACTCAAATGGGTTACATATAAATTACACTGTTAAAAAATAAGGAGAATTATTTTAATTCCACAAATCAAGTGATAATGAAGATTTTTATTTATTAATATACTAATTTATATATACCCCACTATAATACACACACCCGAAATTTCTGTATCAGCGAGACATGAATCATGATTTATTCTCTATCCCTACTCTCACTCCATCATTACAAAGATATTTACAATCCTCTCTCTTTTTACTAATATAATACAAGCTCTACACAAACTCTCTAGGGGAGTTCATTTAATGAGTTTAGTCAAATCAAGTTTTAGTTTAAATAGGACACAACAATATTTTTTAGCTAGAAAGCCTAAACATACCAAAAAATGAAAAATGAATTTGTAAATGACTAAAATATCATTGTATACAAAAAGACATTATTACCCTAATTCCTCTTTCATATTTCCATTTAGCCCTAAATCAATTTTGGGTTTCATTTTTTCTTGCAGATGTCGATTCTCAAATTATTTCATTTCCTTATCATCATCATCTTCTCTCTTTCATGAAATCCTAATATCAATTTTGGGTTTCTTCTTGGTTGGAGGCAGCCTATTTGTTGAAAATCTTAGATTACTTGAATTCAAATTCTAGATTTTTTTTAGCCACTTTGTCTTGAAGAATCAATTGTTTATATCATTGTGTTCTTAGAAATGGAGGGTATATGCATATAATGGAAGTATTTTTTATATTCATTTCTTGTTTGTGGATGCCCATAGAGGTTACAACATGACTGGAAATATCATTGTTCTTGCTCTTGCTGGTTCAAGAATGGTGATTCGTAATTTGCGTCGCAAAACGATATAGATATCGTTCATGAAATACAAAACGATTTAAATATCGTTTCAGCATTAAACACATACTGCTTCACCGATTTTCATAACGACATTGATAGCGTTCTTGTGTTACAAAACGATATAGATGTCGTTTCAATACGAAAATTGCACCGATTAAAATTTAACGAGCTCGAAATTGTTACATTTCAAATAATAACAACGATATTGATATCGTTTCCTTTCATTCAAAACAACATCCATATTGTTTCAACTAAAACCATAACTACAACGACACTTGTGTCGTTTCCCGTCATATCAAACGACAATGATATCGTTGTACTAAGTTTGATATCTGATGAAATTTTATAATTTTTTATGTTTAATTGCAGTTTTGGACACCATGGATATGTCATGGATTCAATTTGACTTCTAGTTAGAGAGCTGTTGTAAGTCAATACAATGCTATGCAAAATGGAGATGTCAGTTTTTGTCCCTATAACATCTGATGCTCTAATTGTAAGAAAACTGGTCATGTTTGCTTCACTTGTAAATGTCAAATGGCTGGTAGTGAAACTTAAAGTTGTATAATTGTCGTGACTTGTAACTTTGTTATTTTGTATTTATTGGAAGTACAAAATGATTTATTGAATTTTGTTATTTTGTATTTATTTTGTACTCATGGATGAACTTTATAGTTGGAATGTAGTGAATGATAATGATGTTGAATGTAGTCGGATTGTATCTGCAAATGCAAGTTCGCTCCGTTGTGAGACATCAGTAAGAATTCCAGAAAACGAAGATGTACAAGTGTACCTATTGTTTACATTGAAATATAACCTAATATCGAAATTGTAATTACTAGATGTAAAATGTCACTTTGAATATAAAGTTAAGAAGTCAATTAGAGCACTTGTACAATCGTTGCTGTAATAAAAAAAACTACTTCAATATTGTTTCAATATGAAATAAACACTGCTTCATTGATCGTCGTAACGATATTGAAATCGTTCCCGTAACAAAAAAAACGACATAGATACCGTTTCAGTATGAAATACACGTTGATTTTAGTAACAATATGGACATCGTTCCTGTAATAAAAAACAACTTCAATATCGTTTCCATATGAAATACACACTGCTTCACTAATCTTCGTAACGATATTGAAATCGTTCCCGTAACAAAAAAACGATTTGGATATCGTTTCAGTACAAAATACACGCTAATTTACGTAACGATATAGACATTGTTCCTGTAATAAAAAACGACTTCAATATCGTTTTCATAATTTTCATAACGATGTAACTAGAACGACATAGATGTCGTTTCTTCCCATATAAAACGACAACTATGTCGTTGTAGTGTCAAACTCACGAAACAAAGTAACGACGTCCATATCGTTTTAGTATAAATTAGTGGGTTGGAACTCGTTTCAGTCAAAATCGTAATTAGAACGACATATATGTCATTTCTTCTCATATGAAATGACGATGATGTCATTGTAGTGTCAAACCTACGAAATAAAGTAACGACATTCATATCGTTTCAGTATAAATTTGACGAGTTTGAAATCGTTGCAGTTCAAATAATAACTAGAACGACATTAGTATCGTTTCTTTTTATAGAAAACGAGAATTATATCATTATGCTTAAAAAACAACGATTCGATCATACATGGCCACTTGACATATATTCTTCGATTGTCCTACGTATATTGAAGGCATGCTGGGTGGTTGTGAACAATCGAATCGTTATTTTTAGCCAAAACGATATAATTATCGTTTTGTATGAAAAGAAACGATATATATGTCATTGTAGTTATTATTTGAACTGGAACGATTTCAAGCTTGTCAAATTTGTACTGAAACGATATGGACGTCGTTATGTCATTTTGTGGATTTGATCTATAACGATATCCATATCGTTTCAGTACAATTTTGACAACATTGATATCGTTTCAGTTTAAATCATAACTAAAACGATACATATATCGTTTTAGTTTATATAAAACGATAATTATATCGTTTTTGCTAAAAACGACAATTCGACTGTCCATGACAACTCGACATGCATTCGACATATGTAGGATGATCGAAATAGGTCATTCAGTGGGTTCAATCTCACTCAAAAGAAATTATGGGAATATTTGTGTTCTCATGACTATGTACAACCTTCAAACTATTCCAATAGAAAGAAAGTATCTTCGTTCATTCTTTCTAATTCATTCGAGTGACATCAAACCACTTGATGACATTTTTTGATCGTCCTACGTACGTTGAAGGCACAATGGTTGATTGTGGACGATTAAATCGTTATTTTTAGCCAAAACGATATAATTATCGTTTTTCATGAAAATAAACGATATCTATGTCGTTGTAGTTATTATTTGAACTGGAACGATTTCAAACTCGTCAAATTTGTACCGAAACGACATGGACGTCGTTATGTTATTTTGTGGATTTGATACATAACGATATCCATATCGTTTCAGTACAATTTTGACGACATCGATATCGTTTTAGTTTAAATCATAACTAAAACGATACGTATATCGTTTTAGTTTATATAAAACGATAATTATATCGTTTTTGCTAAAAACGACGATTCGATTATCCACGACAACTCGACATGCATTCAACATATGTAGAATGACCGAAATTGGTCATCAAATGATTTCGATCTCACTCAAAAAGAAACTATTATAGTATTTGTGTTCTCGTGACTATATACAACCTTCGAACTATTCCAATAGAAAGAAAGTATCTTCGTTCGTTCTTTCTAAGTCATTCGAGAAACATTAACCCACTTAATGATCTTTTTCGGTCGACGTACATATATTGAAGGCGTGTTGGGTAGTTGTGGATGATCGAATCGTTATTTTTAGACAAAACGATATAATTATCGTTTTTCATGAAAAGAAACGATATCTATATCGTTGTAGTTATTATTTGAACTATAACGATTTCAAACTCGTCAAATTTGTACTGAAACGATATGGACGTCGTTATGTTATTTTGTGGATTTGATACATAACGATATACATATCGTTTCAGTACAATTTTGACGACATTGATATCGTTTCAATTTAAATCATAACTAAAACGATACATATATCGTTTTAGTTTATATAAAATGATAATTATATCGTTTTTGCTAAAAACAATGATTCAACTGTCCAGACAACCCGACATGCATTCGACATATATAGGATGATCGAAATATGTCATCTAGTGAGTTCGATCTCACTCAAAATAAACTATGGGAATATTTGTGTTCTCATGACTATATACAACATTCGAACTATTCCAATAGAAATAAAGTATATTCATTTGTTATTTCTAAGTCATTCGAGTGACATCAACCCATTTGATGACATTTTTCGATCGTCTTACGTATGTTGAACGCATGCTGGGTGGTTGTGGATGATCGAATCGTTATTTTTAGCCAAAACGATATAATTATCATTTTTCATGAAAAGTAACGATATTAATGTTGTTATAGTTATTATTTGAAGTGGAACGATTTCAAACTTGTCAAATTTGTACTGAAACGATATGGACGTCGTTATGTTATTTTGTGGATTTGATATATAACGATATCTATATCGTTTCAATATAATTTTGATGACATTGATATCGTTTCAACTTAAATCATAACTAAAACGACATATATATCATTTTAGTTTATATAAAACGATAATTATATCATTTCTGTTAAAAACGATGTCATTATCATTTCTCTTAAAAACGATGTCATTAACTACCACAATATGAAAGTTGTTATGTTATTTCGTGAATTTGACACATAACGATATCATTATCGTTTCAGTACAATTTTGACGATATTGATATCGTTTCAATTTTAATTTTAATTAAAATGACATATATATCGTTTTCAGATATATAAAACGACAATTATATTTTGTAAGGTATACAAAAAGTATATATTACACGTCGTAAAAAGTTTACGTGGGGATGAAGGGGAAATAATAAAAAAATTAATGGTTGGACCGGTGGATGATTACTTAAAAATATAAAAAAAAAATTATTTGAAATCAAATTAAAGATTTTAAATTAATTGTCACTAATTATTTATATATTTCGAAATCATAAATTTTGTAGACATTCAATTCATCTTAATTAAAATTAATCTTTTAATCCATAATACGTATATAAAATAAAATGAAATATTTGACTATAATTTTTCAAGTTATTCAGAAATATAAGGTTATATATATGTTATTGCATTAAAATAAACAATATTGTTCAATGTCTTAATGGTGAGAGAAGAATAATTTTTCTTAAAGGTTGAAGGTTCAAATCATTGGGTCTTGTAAATTTGAATATAATTTGTTAAGATATATATATATATAGGTTATTGCAAAAAATTAGCAATATTGTTCAATGTCCTAGTGGTGAGGATAACATTAAAAAAAACTATTTTCTTAAAGGTTGAAGGTTCAAATCATTGGGCCTTGTAAATTTGAATATGATTTGCCAAGATATATATATAGGTTATTGCAAAATAATTATCAATATTGTTCAATATCCTAATGGTGTTGGGAACATTTTATTTTCATAGAGGTGAAGGGTTCAAATCCCTGAACCTTCAAAAATAAATTTTTCCTATTTATTTGGTTATACAAGGGATGGTAAAGTAGACATTTGAGAGTTTTAAATAATTAATTCTTTTTTCTTTTTAAAGAATTTGGTCAAATGTTATTTAAACAAAAACTTATTGAGTGGTGACTATTCCAACTCATTTCCCCAACTCTCTATGTATACATACAAACACAAGGACACGAAATGAAGACAATCATATGTATCACGTCGTGGCTTTTCATCGAAGTTCACGAAGATGGATAATTGGATGTGACATAGATCTAAGGTGGATTTGAGGTGGTGACCGACTTGGGTGGTATCGATGATGGCGGAGTTTTACCTATAATAAATCAGTTCGATAGTGTGGAGGTGGTCGTAGTGTTTTTCACAAAATTTCAGTATGGTTGTGACCTATAAACTGTGTATTTTGTGCTGTATGTGAACATGTTATGTTTAACACTAACCAAATTGATGTATGTTGTTATTATTTGTGATAAGACGTGTTATCTGTGACCAATTGTGAGCAAATTGTCTTCATTGTGACTATATGTGATCACATCAGATTTTAACTATGATTGTACGTGATCAAGACACGTCCGGTCATAGACAGTCATGATGAAGACATATTTGATCACGATTAGTCACAATTAATACAGACTTACAACCACCTTTATAGATGTTTATGCGGTTTGAAGCAATAATTCTTCACTGCACCGTGACTAGAAAATAGCTATAATGAAGGTGAAATGTGTTGGTTTTGAGATTTTCAAATTTTGAATCATCAGATTATGGATTCACTCAAAACTGGCCCTTGTAGACAGATGAAATTGTGACTTACTCAGTTGAAATCTGCTGTTGGAGAATTGCACTCATCAAATTATAGCCAATTTCAATGATAATTTTGGAGCAATTTGAGATGTAATGGAGATGTGAAAGCATCGATTGCTTGGATCTATAAAACAAGAGAGAGAAAGTTGGTGGGAAAAATATTAAGAGGGTGTTTGATAGAGATTAAAATCGGATTAAAATTGAAAAATTAGTCGTTATTGTTGACTTTTATTAGACTAGTAGACTTACTCAGTTGAATCTGCTATTGGAGAATTGCACTCGTCACATTATAGCCAATTTCAATGATAATTTTGGAGCAATTTGAGATGTAATGGAGATGTGAATGCATCAATTGCTTGGATCTATAAAACAAGAGAGAAAAAGTGGATGTGAAAAATATTAAGATGGTGTTTGGTAGAGATTAAAATTGAAAAATTATTCGTTATTGTTGACTTTTATTAGACTAGTATGATTCAATAATATCTATATTTTTAATTTTAATTGAATTTTGAGCTATATCGAACACGCACTAAAAAAGAATCCGTTATTCAAAAAGGATGTGATAATGATGATTAAATTATCCTAATTTAATGTGTATTTCTCCCAAATTAACGCGCACGCGTGTGTATATTAATTTAACATCCGATCTGTGAAACTTTTTTGCAAGTTTGATAATATAAAATTGTATTTTTATTGTAATTATATATTTTTCCCTAAATATTAACCCATGTTTAAGCATCGTTATCTAAAAACTCGTTTTTCCCAAATTCATTTTCAATTACTTTCTATTAATAAAATAAGTCCAAAACATTTTTTTCTTACTTTTTAACACATTCTCAAAAAATTCACTATTATAAAACTTATTTTTTGAAAAGTTGGGCTCAAACAAGGGCTAAAAGAGGGTTGGGTACAATATGACACACGATCGAGATAGAATGGGAGCAAGTTATTTTGTGGTCATTACTCGAAATTAGTCAATGAGACATTAGTCGTTACTTTCAAAAATGATTTTTAAGAGTAAATTTCAGAAATTTCGAGGTGGTTATAATAATTACTGAGACAATCAATCCCTTTTCAAAAATCTTAAAAACTTCTCATCTTTGCATAAAATTTTTCACTGTCTTTCTCATATATATATATATATGATCTAGTAAGTGCTCATCTTATGCCAAACACGATAACATGTCAATTTGTTTGCGGAAAACAAATTTAATTCAAATGTTGAGACACGTCAAAATTTTATCCAAACAATGAATTTATATGACACACATCATTATTTAGTATAAGATTAGTATTTGTTTTCATTATATATATACATGAATGATCAATCGAGCACCGGTGTTCATTTTATATTAATCACCAGTGACGTGTCATATAAATTCATAAATGGATAATCTTACGGTCGGCCTCAACAAGTCAACATTTGAATTAAATTTAAAATCCACCAATAAATTTACATGATAACATCATTGGTGCTTGATATAAGATGAGCACTGGTGCTCATTAAATCATTGATGTCTCTATATATGTGCACGAGCGCACGCTTTCTTTTTTTTTCTTGGTTTTGATTTAACCAAAAAAATAATAATTTAATAAGTTCTTTTATCTTTTTGTACATCCTTTTTTGAACTCCAAAGTTATTTAATCTTAATCATATTTTGTGAATGTTTGTTTCGCGTGCCTTCATGTTGATTTGTTAATTATTTGTCAATCGTATTTGAAAAAAGCATTTTAATAATTTTATAACGAAATTAAAATATCAACTAACTTTGTTAAATTATTATAAAACATTTATTTATGTTGGTTTATTAATTACTTGTCAATCGTGTTTGAAAAAAAAAATATCTTATATAATAATTTTATATGTTTTATAATAAGATCTATGATTGCATTTTTAAATAAAATGGTACATCTAAATGAAAAGTAATATCTTAAGAAATAAGAAAATAAAGAGTTTTAATTAAAATAGAATAGAGGGATAAAATGGAAGATTGTATGTTTATTATTTAGAGTATCTCCAATAGTTTGCACCAAATTAGTAAAACTTTCGTATCATTATCGCAAAGTCATCTCCAGTATTTACAATAATCATTAAACCAAATAAATAGTGTTTCTTTTATTTCCTTATTTTTTATTTCTCAGTTGATTAATTTATTTCAGAATTTATTTAATTATAAATTATACTGTTAATAAAATTATTACATTAAAATTTATATGTAATGAATTAAAATATTGTATTTATTAATAAATTTAAACCACATTACACTTAATACTACAATTAAAAAAAAATACATTTAGTGCACAAAAAGTTACATATATAGAGCATGTTTGTTTCCCATTTTTACAGTAAGAATGCATTTTGAAATAGTAGATTGATGGAAAATGTGTGGTTAAAAATTTAGGAAAAATTTTATATTTACGTATAATATTATTTTATTGAAGGATGTGTAGTTGAAAAAAAAAATGCATTTTACGAAAAATGGGTATCAAACAATGGCATAATAAAAATCACAACTATTTTGTCATTTAATTCTCAAAATTAATATATTCATTCAAAAAATGATCAATTAATGCATTTCATACTATTAAATTATTATCTTGGTTTAGTAGTGTATTTTACTTTACATTTTATTTTTCAATATATTGTTGTTCTAGTATTAATTTCTTCTTAATTTTTAATTATCCAATTTGTGAGTTTTGAGTTAATGAGTAACTTCATTTTAGTATATTCAATAGTTATTATTTATTACTTGCTTAGAATTTACAAATAAATATAAATTAAAAATAATAATCAAATTATGATAATATAAATAATGTTAATGTTCACGAAAATATGTTCGCTTTTTAAATCACCGTAAGTGCACGGTTCGTTGATAACTAATAAAGTGAAAATCTAGAATTTCGAGTATCGTCCCACGAGGATTGACTTAATTTGATTCCTATTACCAAAACATTAACCGATCTAATTAACTCAAATTGATTATCTAGATTTTAAGACTATACTATGACTAGTGTGAAATTTAAATAAAGGTTAATCAATAAATGCAAAATAATGTTTGGATGCAAAAGTTTGAAGAATTTAATGTATGAAAAGTGCACTAGAATTTTGAATCACCAAACAAGTTCACTTTTAACCCTTATTTCATAATTTGACAACATGACGATTAAGTTGAAAAATTAATGCTTCTAACTTATTTAATAATCTCTCTCGAGTAGAATTGAACATATTCTCGCATGTCATCTGACTATATTTATATGATAAATGCAAATAGATGAGATGCATGACGTTTTATAAACACTTAAAGATTCACGTAGAGTATAGTGGTATATTTCTATCCCATATCGGATCCTACGATGATTTATACATTGTTGAATCTACTTCTCTTCTTTCGAATGCATGAAATATATCACTGAAACTCACATAATCACATGCATTTAATTATGAAGACATTAACGTGTAGATAAATTATTCAACATATAATATTCGTGTCTTAATGTCAAAATTGTAAATAAAGAATTAAAAGTTCACATAGCGAGGATCATCGTTCTCCTAGTACAATGAAAATCTAGCATAATATGAATAAAATTAAAGAACAAGAAAAATATATTGGAGAAGATATCATCCAATTCTTGAATTTAAACATTAAAATCTTGAATTTTAGAGTGAAATCTCTCGTTTTGCCTCCTTCTATGCTCTTCAATGCCTTTTTCTCTCAAATAATGCGTAACCCCTATTTCTGGACGAGAGTGACGAGACTAGGGTTATAAAGGGTGTCAAGATATCTTTCCATAAGATATTGGGTTGAACAAAGAAACAAAAAATTCTAGCGCTGGAATTGAACATGCGACCGCATGGTTATATCCCATGCGATCGCATGGATCAATCAAATTGGTCCATGTGATCCCCTGTAGTAACTTGGACGATCGCATGGAGTTTCTACCATGCGATCGCACGGTAGAGTACATCTTCTATTTTGTTCGTTTTGGTCCCCAAGTTTTGTTTCATCTACTTTTTGGCCTTACTTCCTCTTCCTCCTTCTTCTAGCATTCCATGCTATCTACAATTTGTTGCTTAGTGTCATTCCATGCTCGATTCTCCATTCATGTCAACTTTTGAATAATTGCATTTTGGTCCCCGAACTTTCATTCTCTTTCATTTTGGTCATTTTTCGCTTACTTCTCATTCTATCTATCAATGTAGTCCTACAAATACAAATTATATTGAATTAAGCCATATTTCAACATATTTATCAATAATTTTTTATATTTTGTGGCCTAAATAAGCGCAAAACGCACTTATCAGTTAAATCATTAAATAAAAATAGAATATAAAAATGATATAATAAGAATTAAAATAGGTTGTAATATTAAGTGAGAGGTAAAATAGGAATAACAAAAAATCCAAAGATTACAAACAAAATAAATAGTGTTACATCACACCAAATTGGTGTGGTGTTTATTGTACCATTAGAGAAGATGTTTGGCACCAAATCAATTTGGTGTACCATTGGATATGCCTTATATAAACCTAACGGGAGGTTTCTAAATTCTTGAAAAAGGAAGGGGTGTTTCTAATTGTCAAGGGAAATTTTTTTATATAATTTGCTCTTTTTATTATTAGTTTACGGGCATTTGTATTCACACCATAGTATTTATTAATTGCTCCATATTTTAATTGTACTTAAAATCTCAATCTTTACTAATTGTAACACTTATATTCTTAACTTTTTATCTTTAACATTTTATTTATTAGCACATTCAGGGGCGGACATAAGGGGTCACGTAACTTCCAACTTTTAGGCAAATTCTTTTTCTTTTTTTTTAATTCTTTGTTTTTGTCTCAAATTTAAAAGTCATTATGAGATGTCAAATGAATTTGAAACATTGTGTTCTTAATACCATTTTCATGTGCTCACTGCCTAACTTTTTGACGATCGTACACTAGCTGAATCACAAATCGTCTACGTCATCTTGAAACTCATTTCGAGAACTATGTCATAGATATATCAAATGGTATAAATAAATATCGGAAATAATTAAATGTGCGTCTAACTCGTCTTTTCTTTAAAAAAATTCAATTATTTAATTAACATTGATTATTTTCGCACGACAAATTTCTCAATATGATTTACATCATTTTATTAAGAAATTTTACATGGAGTATGACATCGAATTTTTTTGAAATTTTACATCCGAAAAAGTTATACTCTATATACATTTTCAGATGTAAAAATCGGATGTAAATTTACATGGGATATGATTTTATTTATTTTTATATAAATTTTCGGATGTAAAATTCCTCACAACTTTTTTGAAAGTTTGATTGTACCCCCCCCCCCCCTCTCCCCCATTCAAAATCTCTGTGTCTGCCACTGAGCACATCTTGTGTGATAAGGCTTTTCTTTCAAGAGATCCGTTAGGAGGGCCTAAAACGACTTACTTGTATATCATTTCTTTGAAAAAAAAAATAAGTGCAAGAGCGAAGCAATTTTTTTTCATTTTAAACCATGCAAATAAAATATTTTGATAGGAACCATCTTCATAGATGAGATGTATGAATTAATGAAAAGTTGAAAATAAAAGCTCGACGAAAAAATAAATAAAGACATAAATGTTAAATGAGCAAACATTGAGGGCTTTAGGTGCAATTAATTATGGTATAGCAGGATTAAAATTTGGTGTGAATATTATTCTTAAGCCTGTCAAAGGGTCATTTTCTTGTCAAAAATGCATTTTGAAATAGTTATTTGATGAAAAGTGTATGGTTAAAAAATAAGAAAAAAATATTGGATTTGCGTGTTATATTATTTTATTGAATAATATGTGATTGAATCCCTGTTTGAGCCACATTCTCATTTTCATTCTTATTTTTCTACTCATTTTCAACCACTCATTCTTTAACAAAATAATATTTTTTATCACATCAATAAATTTTCCATCCTTTTCAATAACATATTCACTATCACATCACAAAAAAAATATATTCTCTCCTAAAATATGTGCATCAAACACACTCTGAAAATAAGAGAGAGAAAAACGTATTTTATTTTAATTTGTTGAATTGCGAGCTCATAAGAAAAATAAATAACATACTTTTAAATTGACTCTTTAAAAGAGGTGTGCTCGAAAAGAATTTCACGAACATTAACTGTGATCAAAGCAATAAAGCAGACTCCAATTTTAAACGAGATACAGTTAAAGCCATCTTCAGCGTTGTACCAAACTAAAATTCATCTCCAATCATAACACCAAAATTTACACCAAATAAACAATGTTTAATCATTTTCTTCATTTTTTTATTCTTAGTAATTTATTTATTTGAAATATTATTTATTTATTTATTTTAGAAATATATAAATTACTAAATAAATAATTAAGTTAAATTAAGGAAAATATTAAATACATTAATAAATATATTATTAAACATAGTACAATTAAAATATAATAAATTACTAAATATGAAGTCGAAATATCATTACAATTTAATTCTCGAAATTCGTATGTTCTTCCCACAAATGATCGATTAATGCATTTCGAAATGCAATACGAGCCTCTTTATCCTGGATTTGTCTATGCGAGCAAGGAATTCTTGAAAACGATTATTTTCGTTTTCAACCAATTCAACTTGTGGACTTGGCGCTTCCGTCCATTCTTGGGCAGGTGACCAATAATACGTTCGTCCTCGATAATCATGTTATGCATTATTATACATGCATCCATTAAAGAAGAGAATCGACAACTTGTTGAAATTTTGAAAAAAAAATGAGGAAAGACATTAGAATTACGAAATTCAAAAAAACAAAAAGAAATTGGCAATGACAAAATATCACGAGGAGAACAAAATTTTGCTGACAGATTTGAATTCGATAACAGATCCAAACCTACGTTTGTTCTTTCAAAACGAACAAACAAGAATTTTACGAAATAGAGCTCAACAACAAGATAAAGGATTTGAAAGTTTACCTGATTTGTATAGAAATTATTTGATGATATTGGAGGATCTGGAAGCGATCTTCCAGATTACTAAACTATTACTTGTTTTTATGTATCGTTTTCTTTAAATTAAACTAGATTAATGTAGGTACGTGGTTATTGTAATATATTTCGTGTTAATTATAAATAATCGTGTTAGTTATATTTTAAAATTTTTTATTCTTATTTTAATTAATTGAGTAATTATTATTTTTAACATTTAAATTTTATTTGAATAATAATAATAATAATAATAATAATAATAATAGTATTAGTATTAAAATTATATAATACAAATGACACAAATACCCTCCAATCAATCTTTTCACAAATAAAAAGAGGGACAAATTGGACTTTACACCATTTTGGTGTTTTCGTGCTACCATTGGAGTTGCTCTAAGAAAATACTATATTTACTCTAAATAATCAAGTATCAATATATAAGACTTTAGAAATATATTTGCAAGCTTGAATTTAGAAATATATTTGCAACCTAAGCTTACTCCTAGGTACAAAAAGGGTTGAGCTAGTTGCTACACGTTTCATATTGGAAATGATGTATTTATTCGAATATGTTAAAGTCTATATAATTCATATAGATCGATCAACACGGACAATTTGTAAATCCACGTCATTTTTCATTGACCAATTTCTTTTTTAAACTTACATACAAGTATAAAGATAAGAAATTATATTTTTTGGATAATAATGCCATTGTTAAAATTTTATAATTCCTTATTGCCAAGCAATTAATATTTATTTTACAATTTATTTCAAGTGATTGTCTTTTCAAATGCTATAGATTGATTAAATTAATCACGGTACATTTGGTTTGTTGTTTTCAATTTTAAATTTTGTAAAATATTAAAATTGTGTTTGATCTGATACTTTTGAAAATGAATTTTCGAAAAAATGATAAACTCATAACATAAAAAAAAAAAATAAAAAAAAAATCAAAAGTTTAAATTAAAATTTAAAAAAAAACTTCTAAAAAAATAAAAACAAATTCAAAAGTTTTTAAATCAATAAAAACTTCTAAAAAAATACATCTTTATTTTAGGACGAAATTGATCTAGCGAGAAACGCCGATTGTTTCGGTTGTTTTGCCTTTTTTTTTAAAAAAATATTGTTAAAAGTCGAAATTTTTAACTTTGTATTTTCTTAAAAAATCCTATCCAACTGTTTCGCTTTTTTTTTTTTTTTTTTGTTTAAAATCATGTTAAAAGCCGAATCTTCGACTATACATTTTCTTAAAAACTCTATTTCTTCTTGTAGATATGTTGTAATGCCGATTTGTTACTTTGGTGACTTCGAATCTGATGAAAGAGATCAATGGGTGTGGATCCTTAACAAGCTTTCTCACATTATTTGGAATAGGACCAGTCGCCTCTTCGATCTCCTCTAATCGAAGAGTGCACAAAAATGAGGGTTCATTCATCTCGAAATCATTGCTAAATTGTATGGCTGAGATGCTCTTCTCGCCCATCTTTCTACCTTGTGTAGTGATGACGCACAGTTTACTACCCATCATCATCAATGAATCGACATACGATAACACCGTTGTTTTAGTATCTCGAAGAAATTTCAATCCCAGAATGAGCTTGAAATCATCCATTTGAATTGTCGACAGATTTGTCCTTCCTTCAAAAGGACTTGCTTTGATTGACACGAATTTTGCTACTGCAACTATTGGTTGAGCAATAGAGTTGATTGCCTTAACTTTTCCACTACCTTTCTCCAGAACAAGTTTGGGCCGCTCTACTTCGGTACTTGCGAGGTAGTTGTGGGTAGCGCCAGTATCCGCTGTAGCCCTGATTAGTTTTCCATTAATCTTCACATCAATGTACATTAGGCATTTCGCCCTACAAATGCGAGCATTTGATTCCTCCATCTTTGGCTCTTTCGAGAGAACATCGTCCTTTTTCATAGCTCGGTGCGATATCGTATTGCACTGATGGGAGAATGTACCAACTACATCCTCATCCTATTCAGAGTCGGTCTCGCCATGACAGCTAGCTTGTGTGGCATCTTGCTTTGAACTTGTTCCGCTACCTTCTAGTTGACAATATGCATTAACCACCCATTTCTGAGGACACTCCGCCATCCGAGGGGTTCTTCTCATAAAAAACACATCAATTTAGGAGTAGCATTAAATTTGCCCCCGATGATTTTCCTTTATTCCAGTTATTACTGATACTACCGTGATAGTTTCCTTGATGACTGTTTTGATAGGTTCTTCCCTTGCTCTGAGAGTAACGCTCTCCCCCATTTGAGTTTGAGCTGGGTTTGTGATGTTAGTTTCCACCTCCAACAGATTGACTATTCCCTGAAGATCAATCTTTTCTAGATTTCGGCTGATAGTCATTCACACATTCGACGGCTCCCATAGCCGTGCTCAAATCAGTAACCTTCTGCCTCTGAATTAGCTTATCCTTTTTTCGACATATCTCGAATATTCAACATATGTCATGAAAATGCTTTCACATACTCCCCGATGGAGCTCGTATGTTTCAGTTCTCGTAGTGCCTCATATTCCACATTTTTCGGAAAAACTGTGATCTGATAGCTTCATTGAGAAGATCCCACGAATCTATTCGGACCCTGTTGGCCTGAATATCTACTTTGTTTGCCACCACAATTTTGCATCCCCGCCAATATACACGGTAGCTGTTGTAACCTTTCTCGCTTCGTTATTGATCGAAGTCGCAAGAAAGTATTGTTCAATATTAAACAACAAGTCCCTAACTTCTTTAGCATCGCGTGTCCCTCCGTAGGTACACGATTATGGAATTCTAAGCCTATGCACATGCTCTTGTGTGGTGGCCAACCCATTGCCAACTACACGTTGAAGCACTAGCAATTGAGCTTTCAACGCTTCCATTTCATCCTGTAGATTAGGTATAATAGCAGCAGCTTCAGTCATTGCTGCGTTAGCCCTTTGGCTCTCATCCAGTTGGCTGTGTAATTCTCGAATTTTCGTCTCTACCACTTCGACCTTTTCTTTCGAAGCCCTCCATGGCATAGCACAACTTAGTGTTTGTCACCTCAAGCACATCCACGCATTGTTTCGTATTCATCTTTTGAACATCTACCACCTCTGTAGCGTTCGAAGAATCAGATCCATAGCTTTCTTATCGAGAGTCTTGAGCCGCAACTCTGATACCAACTTTTACGGGTTACCTTTATTCTTAACATAAAAAAGGACACCGTGCGACAGTAGTCTGCTCCGCTAGACTACCTTTAGCCTTCTCTCGGTCATTTCAGGATGAAAGAAAATTTGATTACAATTTAAAGAAAGTTTACAACGTGAAATTGAAATACATTGAACACAACTTGATCATTGATTGCTTGAAAACTAGAAATTACAATAGATTGAAAGCAGAAAATTACAATGGCTAGTGCAGGGGGCGAACACTAGAAAGTTAGAAAGATGTTTGAAAGACTAATACCCCCTATAATAGTATTCTTAACAAAAACTCAAGTGACGGGAGTAGACTCTTAAAATCCGTAGATACATACTAAAATTTTCTAATTTCTAACTATTTTACAATTAAATAAAATATTTATAGTGTGCGGTCGAAATTGGGTAAACTACGGCTACGATATGGTCACGGGGATTAAGTAAAGCTACGGCCCATGACACCGTAAGAGGATGGTGTCAAGATATGAGTGATGAAGGCAGTTGCAAAAGAAAAGCCATTCTATTACGCAGAAAATTTGGAAGATTTTTTCTTTTGGAATTATGTTCGTGACTTCAATTGCAATGGGAGGAAATAGTGGAGCAATAAAGCTGAATGTACAGTCTTATTTGATAGTTTTTTTCACGGTCGTCTCACATGGGCGCGGTCACCATCTCCATGTAAGAGAACTGTGAAAAAAACTATCAAATAAGGCTGTAGCTCTAGCATTTCTCATAATGGATAATGACCTGTTGAATGGAACATATTTTCACAATTGTCTTTGACTTATTAATACAATAAAAAAGTTAAAACGTAACATTTACAAATAAAAAGTCAAAAATACCCTTAACTTTTAAACAGCAGACTTCTGACAGTCGGTCGGCTGTTAACAGTCGACAGGTGTTTAACAGTCTGCTGTTAACAGCTGGCCAACTGTTTAACAGCCGACCATGGCTGTTAACAATAAGAAATAATATTTTTTCTTAATTCAATTTTGTTCTATAGCTAATTTTTTTGTTAATTTAATTAAATAACATATACATTCTTTATTTAATTTTAAATTTTAATTAAATATTTGAAATTGTTAATTACTAAAATGAAATATACTTTTTTAACGAATTAGCGATTTTTTTTCATTGTTTAGTTTTTTAAAAATTAATTAAATAATATTTATATTCTTTATTTAATTTTAATAATTTCCTTTTGTTTGAATTTTTTAATATATAATTAAATAAGGAATTTGAAATTGATAATTACTAAAATGAAATATATTTTTTAGCGAATTAGCAATTTTTTTCCTTTTAATTTTTTAATTTAAACTTCTTTAATTAAACTAGTCATTGTTTAATTTTTTCAAATTAATGAAATAATATTTATGTTCTTTATTTGATTTTAATAACTTCCTTTTGTTTGAATATATATATATATAAAGAATTTGAAAATGATAATTAGTAAAATGAAATATTTTTTTTAGCGAATTAGCAAAAAAAATTTCCTTTTGTTTGAATTATATATATATATAAAAAAAATATTTCATTTTACTAATTATCATTTTCAAATTCTTTATATATATATATATATATATATATATATATATATATATATATAATTACTAAAATGAAATATTCTTTTTTAATGAATTAGCAAATTCTTTTTTTCGTTTTAATTTAAAATTCTTTAATTAAATATTCATTGTAAACAAATCTTTAAATTTTTTTTTCAAATTTAATTAAATAATATCTATATTCTTTATTTAATTTTTGAAATCGATGCGCAGTTTTCTGCAAATCTTTCTTTATTTCAAATAGTTGCTCGACATACAAATGCTCATTATCGGGAACCATACGCAAAGAATTAGATAACAAGGTCCACTCATTCCAACCCCTGAGCTCCCACCCCACTCATGTTTCCGACAGGATAAAAGAATCAAATCCACATTTGTAAATTCGTTATCGTTGTCGTTGTCGTGAACTACTGACGGAATTCTGTGTATAACAGTGAAATCACGACGATGAACAATTAGCTCGAGAATAACCACCTCATCCTTACGAGTTATCTCCACTGTATCTCGAAAATCATTGACATTGTAATCTCCTCCATCCGAATCTTCGTATTCAACTTCGACGATATTCTTCCTTACTAAAGTCACACATTGAGGAGTCGTGTACATTTTGTTCAATTCAAATAGATAATTCACTCATTCATCACAAATAACATTCATATGTGGAATCAAAATAGATGAATTATCCTTGAATCAAAATCTTTGTTTCATATCCACCTGAGAGAGGTCGACATTCAACTTTTTTGTAAATCATGGCACATTTCCGCATTTGTTGGAAATTGGAGTACCATTACGTCTATTGTTGGTGCCAAGTCTCACGTTAGGGCATCTTATCGTATGTCTCAGCCATAGTTAGAAGAGTTTCGAAAATAGTTGGGAGAAATGTTGGAAAGTGGGATTATCATACCTGCGAAATCACCATATGGAGATCCTGTGTTCTTTCAGAAAAGGTCGATTGTTCTTTTAGAATGTGCTGCGATTATTGAGCCTTAAACAATATCACTGTAAAGAATAATTATCCTATTCCACTAGTTGTCGATTGCTTCGATCGACTGAGTCGGGTTAGGTACTATACAAAGATTGATCTCAGGTTAGGATATTGGCAAGTTCGGATCAGGAGGGAGACGAAACTAAGACTACGGTGGTAACCATATATGGAACCTTTGAATTCAAAGCGATGCCTTTTGGCTTAACAAATGCTCCAACAATATTTTGTACGATGATGAATCAGGTACTTCACGGGTTCTTGGACGATTTTGTGGTGGTGTACCTGGATGATATAGTCATCTATAATGAGACATTGGAGAAACATGTACAACATGTGAGACGGGTTTTTAATCAGCTACGAAAGAATGAACTCTACGCCAAACCGTCCAAATGCTCATTCGCTCAAACGTTAATTAGCTCTTTGGGACACATCATTGAGCAATGCAAAATAAGCATGGATGCGAAGAAGGTTGCAACCACCAAAGAATGTACACGATGTTCGTTCATTTCTCGGGCTATGTAATTACTATCGGTGATTTGTGAAGAGATATTCAGAAATTGCATTGCCCCTTACGGAATTCATAAAGAAGGATAATGATTGAGACTAGTCATCCTAATGCCAAAATACCTTCGAAAGGTTGAAGAAATCTATGTGGACGAACACAGTGTTAGCCTTACTGGATATGACTAAATCTTTTGAAGTGCATACCGATGCCTCAGACTTTGCACTTGGTGGAGTCCTTATGCAAGAATGACATTCTGTGGCGTATAAGGACCGGAAGCTGAATCCGGCAGAACGTCATTACTTGGTGCACGCAAATGAGTTGTAGGAGACAGTTCATCGCCTTAGGGGATGGCGCACTATATGCTTGGGTCTCCATTTATTGTGAAGATAGATAATACTGCAGTGAGTCACTTCGTGTCCCAACCGAAACTATCAAGCAAACAGGCTCGTGGCAGGAACTTCTTTCAGAAGTCAATTTTATGCTAGAGTATCATCTTGGATCTAGCAATCATGTTGCTGATGCTCTTAGTTGCCAAACCGACTTGGCCTCTATGACTGCTCTTTCAGGGAGCACAGTTACTATAAACATAAGGGACCAAATTCGGGCACTTTTGGATAAGGACCTGGCTACTCAATATTTGGTCGACCTCATCAAGCAGGGCAAAACTCGTCAGTTTTGGCTCTATGATGGCCTACTAAAGACTAAAGGAGACCGCATATATGTTCCTAAAGTCAGAGATTTGAGGGCGTCATTAATCATGGAATGCCACAACACGATTTGGGTAGGATATCCTGAAGAGGAACACATTTTTTCACTACTACAGCGTGCATACTACTGGCCTCAAATGCGGGATAACATTGCAACTTATGTGAAAACTTACCTTGTGTGTCAGCAAGATAAGTCAGATCATCAGAAAGAGACACGCTTGCTGGAGCCTCTTTCCGTCCCAACTAGACCATTCGGGAGTGTATCGATGGACTACATTACTAGTTTGCCAAAGGTTGGAGATTTTAGTACCATCATTGTCGTGGTAGATCGTTTATCCAAGTATGCAACTTTCATCGTAGCACCCAAGTATGTATTAGCTGAAGAGACAACTCAACTCTTCTTCAAACAGATTGTCAAATACTAAGGATTGCCTAAGGACATTGTCAGTGATCGGGATCCTCGATTCACTGGCATATTTTGGACCAAATTGTTCAAACTTCTTGGTTCAACTTTAAGCATGAGCTCTAGCTTTCACCTACAATCTGACGGACATACGGAGTGCTTCAATTCTATGCTGGAAGAATATTTTCGGCACTTTATCTCTACTTCGCAGAAAAATTGGGTGAAACTTTTGGATGCCGCTCAGACGTGTTTTAATGCCCAAAAGAGATCTTCCACCAATAAGAATTCTTTTGAGATTGCTATTGGCCAGCAACCGTTACTCCCTTATACTGTAGATATTGATCAAAGTACCAAATCCCCTCAAGCAAAAAACTTCTCTCAGGAGTGGAAATGAAACATTGAAATTGCTTAAAATTATCTTGAGAAAGCTCAAAAACGGTAAAAGAAGTTTGCAGATCTAAAGCGCCGTTTCATTGAATTTAATGTTGGAGAAACTCCTAGACAGAAATTGTTATAAACCGACAAGAGGAAAATATTCAAGATTGACGCCGAAATATATTGGACCATCGCCCATCGTGAAGAGGATTGACAAAGTCGCATACAGAGTTGCACTTCCTTCATGGTGCAAAATCCATAAGGTCCTTCATGTTGGCGTACTCAAGCCATTCTTTGCCGACAAAGAGGATGCATCCAGAAATGAACCAAACTGACCTGTGTTTGTACTAAAAAGAGCTAGAAAGAAGGTCGCTGAAGAGATTCTTGACCATCGAACTACTCAAGCTTCTAGAAAATATCATCAAGAGTACTTGGTCAAATGGAGAGTGTTAGGTTTAGTTGATTATGTAATTGGCTATTCTGTAGATAAAATGACTTAAATTGATAGTTGATGACAGTTCAAGGAGTAATGTGCAAATATGTCAAAAGTTAGTTGAATAGGTCTAGGGTTTTGAATTTGGAACAAAGGAGAAAACGACGAGGATTTTCGTTGGACTGTCGCCAGGTTATAGCTCGAGCTGCAAAAGCAAAAACACTGTCGATGGACCGTCGCCCTTCCTTCGCTCAAGCGACACCCTATCGCTCAACTGTCGCTGGACTCTTACTCGTGTGACAACTTTATACGAGAAATTTTATTTTCGCGTTTTGAAGGCTTTTTTCTTGGCCCATGAGTTTTTTGACCTATCTATATATTTGAGAACACGTCTAAAACAAAATTCTTAAGGTTGATAATTGAGAGAACTTCATCTATGAGAGATCGATTGATTACATCTTTCAACCTTCATCTTACTTGAGTGTTTTGGTCAGAAAAACATCGAATACAACATCCAAATACCAAACTGCTACTTCCTACATATCTGTCAGAGAGTGCTGAAGATCAAGGAAGACGACTGGAGTTCCAGTCTGTGAAGAACGAGTTGTTTTTCGTGATCCACGGGAGATAGACGATTCTACCAAACTAGAGGTTGCTGCAGGATAGCAGAATTCCATGAGAGCGTTAGTCATTGCAGCTGGAATTGATGCAGGGGAGCACAGAATTCAGGAGAGCTGTCAGAATAGCAGTTAGGAGATCAGATAGTTTGGTCATCGTCTAGTCTGGTAGACTGTAAGTGCTGAATTGTTTATAGTGGATTGACTGCAAAGTGTTCGGAGTTTTCCCAATTGGATTTCTCGGTGAACAATTCTTGTGTTATTTATTGCTTTATGTTTAACTCTTTATTATACAAACTGTGGTAATTCAACATAGAAAAATTGGATTATTTGATTAATCCTAGAGATAATTTACTTGTAAGTTGTTAATTAATTTTTAATTCCGCATATTACACATATGCATCCCCTTCTAGGTGTTGTTAGGGTCGAACTTGCATTTTTCAGAGAGGATGCAGTAACGAGGAGAATACTTGAGAAAGCGAAAAAGATCTTGAAGCCTTCAAACCATTAATTGAAACATATCATTCGTTGATAGCTATGAGGACGTTGCCAAAACAAATGGGGGAGAATGTCACAGACCGCAGCTTACTTAAGCCCCGTGACCCTATCGCAACGCAGTTTGCCCAACTTTAACCGCACATTGTAAATATTTTATTTAATTGTAAAATAGTTAAAAATTAAAAAAAATTTAGTATAATTCTACGGATTTTAAACGTCTACTCGTCACTTGGGTTTTTGTTCGGAATGCTATTATAGGAGTATTAATCTTTCAAACATCTTTCTAGCTTTCTGGTGTTCGTCCCTTGCACTGACCATTGTAATTTTCTGCTTTCAATCTATTGTAATTTCCAACTTTCAAACAATCAATAATCAAGTTATGTTCAATATATTTCAATTTCATGTTACAAGCTTTCTTTAAATTGTAATTAAATTTTTTTCGTCCCAAAATGATCGAAAAAAATCGAAAGATAGTCTAGTGGAATAGACTGCTGCTGCACCATATTACTTCCTGGTCAAGAAAAATGTTAACCGTGAAACACGGTCTTTACAAGTCCCGCAAAAGCATCAATGTCCCATAAAATTACACGGGATTCTTTGTTAAAACACCCGGTCAATCAATGTTGTTGGATAAAAAGACTTTTTCCAATGTTTATTTGTAATATAGCCTCAGTTAAAAAAACCAATAAATAAAGGGTATAAAATACCTAAAATAACCCTATCATGAAAAGACATAAATATCCTTTACATCCAATTAATTTCCCCAATTCTTCTCCAAGCTCTCCGTCTCCTGCTCCTGTGCTTGCTTCCCCCCCTTCCCCCTCCACAAAATCTTTTTATTTATTATATTACTCATCTATATTTTCCTACATTTTGAGTATTTGAATAAAATTTTGGTTTCTATATTATCTCTATTAAAATCTCTAAATATTTGAAGAAAAAAGAAAGATATTTTTGTAAATCTCATGTACATTGATCATTTTATTGTTGAATATAATATGAAATGATATTTTAGCTGATTTTTCTTCACAGTTGGTTGTATTTCTGTATTGTCCGCAATTATTGGACGAATTGCAGAACAGAACGACAGTCCAGTCGTTTTACGTAGTGTAGAACGACACTACAGTCATTATCGTCCATATAAAATGAAAATAGAAACAATATATGTTATGATGTGTGTTCTTGATAATACAATGTCGCTACTTTAATAATTTAAATATGAAAGCTATTTTCATATTACTTTGATATATGTTTGAGTAAACTATTTAACTTTTTTCTTGTATTTGCAGCTATGGATTCTGTAGAAATGATATGAGTACAAGTATGCTATTTTGTTGAGTTTAAAAAGATTGAAGAAGGCAAATGGACATGGATTTATGTAGGAAATACTAAAGAAAATGTGGATATTCTTTATGTTTCAACTAACATTTCGTTTTCAAAAACAGTAACGACACTTGTGTTGTTTTCAAAACAGTAACGACAGTTGAGTCGTTTTCCTTTTTCCTATATTAAGTAATGCACAAATCTCGAAAACGTCGTAATCAGTGTGTCCAACCTACATCTTAAATGAGTTCATCTTATCGATTATCGTGGTTGGGACAGGTCGTGGCTCATCGTACTCGTATTTAGAGGTAGAACGGCACTTGTGCCGTTTTCAGAACAGTAACGACAGTTGTGTCGTTTTCCTGTATCTTGTTTATAAAGTAATGAGCATAACTCCTGAATGTTGTAAGTGGTCTGTTCAATTCGCACCTTAAATGAGTTCAGATTATCGATTATCGTGGCTCGGATGGGTTGTGGCTCTTCAAAATCTTGTTTAGAGGCAGAATGACACGAGTGTCGTTCTGTTGATTTTTTCAATATTTTGTAAGTGGCGTGTTGAGCCTTCAACTTAAATGAGTTCAGTTTATCGATTATTGTGGTTCGAAAGGGTCGCGGCTCTTCAAAATCGATTTTAGTGGCAGAACGACACTTGTACCGTGAAACGACACTTGTGTTGTTCTGTTGATTTTTCTAATATTTTACTACTTTTCAAGGCAAGGACCTCAATGATTGGACTCCCCCAATCTTATAAAGATGAAAATGTTGATTGTATGACAACTAACGGTGGAATTGAAATGGAATATGAGGTATCAAACGGTAAAATCACAAGTATTGATCTAGATTCGTTTGAAAGTATAAGTAATGAGCATAACTCCCGAATGTTGTAAGTGGCGTGTCCAGTCCGCACCTTAAATGAGTTCAGATTATCGATTATCATGGCTCGGACGGGTCGTGACTCTTCAAAATCTCGTTTAGAGTGTGTCGTTCTGTTGATTTTTCAAGTTTTTTTGCTACTTTTCAATCAAACGACCTCAAGGATTGGACCCCCAACCTAATAAAGACGAAAATGTTGATTATGTATAACTAACGGTGGAAATGATATAGAATATAACGTATCAAACGGTAAAATCACAAGTCTTGGTCTAGATTCGTTTGAAAGTATAAGTAATGAGCATATCTCAAAAATTTTGTAAGCGGCGTGTTCAGATCGCAACTTAAATAGGTTCCGTTTATCAATTATCGTGGCTAGGATGGGTCGCGGCTATTCAAAATCATATTTATTGACAGAACGACACTTGTGTCGTTCTATTGATTTTTTCAATATTTTGCTACTTTTCAAGGCAAGGACATCAAGCATTGGACCCCCCAACTTAAGAAGGACGAAAATATTGATTGTGTGGCAACTAGCGGTGGAATTGATATAGAATATAAGGTATGAAACGGTGAGAGCACAAGTCTTAGTCTAGATTCGGTTGAAAGTACAAGGAATTTGCATATCTCAAGTATTTTGTAAGCGGCGTGTTCAACTTGCAACTTAAATGTGTTTCATTTATCGATTATCGTGGCTAGGATGGGTTGCAGCTCTTCAAAATTATATTTATTGGCAGAACGACACTTGTGTCTTGGAACGACAATTGTGTCGTTTTGTTGATTTTTCCAGTATTTTGCTACTTTTCAAGGCAAGGACATCAAGGATTGGACCCCCCAACTTAAGAAGGACGAAAGTATTAATTGTGTGGCAACTAGCGGTGGAATTGATATAGAATATAAGGTATGAAACGGTGAAAGCACAAGTCTTAGTCTAGATTCGGTTGAAAGTACAAGAAATTGACATATCTCAAGTATTTTGTAAGCGGCGTGTTCAACTTGCAACTTAAATGTGTTTCATTTATCGATTATCGTGGCTATGATGGGTCGCGGCTCTTCAAAATTATATTTATTGGCAGAACGACACTTGTGTCTTGGAACGACAATTGTGTCGTTTTGTTGATTTTTCCAGTATTTTGCTACTTTTCAAGGCAAAGACATCAAGGATTGGACCCCCAACTTAAGAAGGACGAAAATATTGATTGTGTGGCAACTAGCGGTGGAATTGATATAGAATATAAGGTATGAAACGGTGAAAGCACAAGTCTTAGTCTAGATTCGGTTGAAAGTACAAGAAATTGACATATCTCAAGTATTTTGTAAGCGGCGTGTTCAACTTGCAACTTAAATGTGTTTCATTTATCGATTATCGTGGCTAGGATGGGTAGCGGCTCTTCAAAATTATATTTATTGGCAGAACGACACTTGTGTCTTGGAATTGTTGATTTTTCCAGTATTTTGCTACTTTTCAAGGCAAGGACATCAAGGATTTGACCCCCCAACTTAAGAAGGACGAAAATATTGATTGTGTGGCAACTAGCGGTGGAATTGATATAGAATATAAAGTATGAAACGGTGAAAGCACAAGTCTTAGTCTAGATTCGGTTGAAAGTACAAGGAATGGACATTTCTCAAGTATTTTGTAAGCGGCGTGTTCAACTTGCAACTTAAATGTGTTTCATTTATCGATTATCATGGCCATGATGGGTCGCAGCTCTTCAAAATCGTATTTATTGGACAGTAACGGCACAAGTGTCGTTTTCTGATAAATTTTATCTTCCCAGACAGAACGACACAAGTGTCGTTTTCTGGACAGTAACGGCACTAGTGTCGTTCTCATTGAATTACATTCACTCAGCATAGCAACACTTGTGCCGTTCTGACAAGTGTCGTTCTGATATCAGTAACAACGTAAGTGTCGTTTTCCTCTCTGTTTTCATCAATTTGCTTTTCTTTTCGTAACTCAATGTTTCATCAGGTGTCTTTCTCATTATCATTAAATTTGTACTGATAAATTTTATCTTTCCATGCAGAACGACACAAGTGTTCAGCCTACAACTTAAATGAGTTCCGTTTGTCGATTATCGTGATTTGGACGGGGTCGTGGTTCTTCAAAATCCATTTTAGAGCCAGAAACGACACTTGTAACGTTTTCAAAACAGTAACGGCAGTTGTGTCGTTTTCTTTTTTCCTCTTGATTAATTAATGAGCATAAATTTTGAATGTTGTCAGTGTCATGTTCAGCCTGCAACTTAAATGAGTTCAACTCATCATTATCGTGGTTCGAACAGGTCGCGATTTTTCAAAATCGATTTTTGATGCAGAACGACAGTTTTGTCGTTCTAGTAGACGTTCTCAAAGCAGTAACGTCACTTTTGTTGTTCTGTTGATTTCTCTAATATTTTGCTACTTTTCCAGCGGAACGACGTCAAGTATTGGACTCCATAACTTAAAAAAGTTGACAAACTGATTGTCTTTTTGATTTTTCAATCTAACTTGCTTATTTTGGTACGCAAATCGTCGTCTTCAATCCTCTTAGTTAAAAAAAAAATTCGGGGGCTCCGCCCCCGAACCCCCAGGAGCCCGGGAGGGGGGCCTACCCCCTCCATCCCCTGCATATCGATTATCGTTGCTTGGACAAGTCTTGGGCCTAAGAAATCATGTTTTAAGGCAGAACGACACTTGTGTTGTGAAAATGGCACTAGTGCCGTTCTGTTGATTTTTCCGGTATTTTATTACTTTTCTGTCGATTATCGTGATTCGAACGGGTCGCGGCTCTTCAAAATACATTTTAGAGCCAGAACGACACTTGTGCCGTTTTCAAAACAGTAACGACAGTTGTGTCGTTTTCTTTTTCCTCTTGATTAAGTAATGAGCATAAATTTCAAATGTTAGTAAGTCCATTATTACAGGTCATTTCGTGGAAAAAATTAAATTACAGCAGAAAACGACTGTAGTGTCGTTTTACGTTGCAGATAACGACTGTAGTGTCGTTTTACGTCGCGAACCTTTTTGAGCAACAGCATATCGAATTGGTGCATTATTGGTCGATGTTAAGTCATGATGTTCGTCGTCTGGGTAAGTGCTATTCACTGGTGGTGGTGCGCGACCATGGGTGTCGCCGGAGATAGATTTTCCGGCAGAAGAAGAGTACGTCGGAGCCATTTACAATTGATTTCATTCTTTTCTTGATTTTTCTCAATATTAATGTCAAAACCAATAATTTTTTCGTTGAAGAAAACGTTGATTCACAAATTTCGAATCTTTCAAGTTTTTGGTGGATTGAAGATGATGAAAAGGAGGAAGAAGAAGACTTTAATTTAAAAAATGGAAAAAAGAAATGAAGCAAAATGACGGAATGAAATGAGAGAATTTAATTAATAATTGAAGGATAATTTTGTCATTTTATCAATAAAAATATTTTGATTTATTTTTTTATTTTTATTAATGGTCAAAGGCCATTTCTCCAAAATCATTGAGTTGGGTCATCTGGCCAAATTTCCCAAATTACCACCAACCCAAAATTCAATACAGTTACCTAAATGGGTTCCTAATCTTCAATCGAAGTCTTTGAAATTCTTGTTTTTTGGCTCCCTTGTTCTTGCTCTTGCTCTATTTTTCACAGGTCAGTATCTTTCTTCTATATCCCTTGAACTTAGCAATTGGTACGGCATTGTTACGAATTGGAAGTAAATCAATGTAGTAGTATAATTCCAGAGAAGATTGTGTATATATTTTTCTGGAGAATTTGAAAATGTGATTTGGGAAATTACTGCGTGTAAAATAATCCATAGGTGATTTCTTAGTCTTTGAAATCGAGTTCATAGTGATATAAATTTTAGTGTAAATGGGTTTTTTAATTTAGTACCAACTGACCATTAAATATACGAATTTTTAACCTTAAATTCATTGGATTCTCCATGTTCTAAAAAAAGATGTATATTATATGCTTGTTTGGGGATTCTTTTCGTTTAATTAGGCCAAAGAAGATAAAGAGAACGCATTGAACATTGTAGGAGTTGGATTTGCTGATGGAAAGGTTGGGGTTAACAAGCCAGAATTGCTTCCTAAAGAGTTCACTTCTGTTATTGATGTTGCTGGGTTTCTCTCAGATGTGTGTGGTATTTGTTGTTTCATTTGGATTTTTTTCAGCTTTTTATGTGGTAATTATTTGTTTTTTCAACGTGATTTTCATAATATTTATTTTACCGATGAACTTACTTTTCTAAAGAATAAGTTTTTAACTTTCTAGAAAATAATTTTAAGCACAACCAAACATTATTGCATCTCTTGACAAACTTGAGAACCCCTATTAAATCCGTGTTTCCTATGCACTCTCAAAATCTAAAGGTAATAGTCATTCTAAGTGGTTAACCTTGATAGGTTGCTAAATCTCTTGTTTGTAATGCGTAATTTTTGTATGCCTGTCACTGGGAGTGGTAAAAAGGGATTCGTGTTGTCGAAGCCAAATGTATTGGGAACAGGGCTTAGTTTGTTATTTATGTGGTATCTCGTTCCACTTAAATATAGTTGAAAGTTATTATCCTATACAATCATTACTACAAAGTTCCTCGAGCCTGATGGTGTGGATGCACTTATAAATTGCTAACATATAGTTACGAACATAAATTGTATATAATAAAAAAATCGAGAAGTAAAAGAAGGAATGTAGATTAATTTGAGGAAATTTATACCTCCAAATAATTTGGTACGTAAACAATATGTTTGCAAAAGTAATTCATCAATCCTTTATTCATTTAGCGTGTAGGATTTAAATATAAAATAGGCTAAACAGCACAAAAACCTCCAACCTATTGCCCTTTTCGCTGAAAACCCCCCTACCTTTTGTAAATAGCACAAAGCGTCCCTATTTCAAACCTTTCTCGTAGAATATCTCCTGCCGTCACATTTTGTATGTTCCACTGTTAAATCCTAATAAATAGGGAGAAAATGGGAAAAAAGGAAAGGCCAAAACCCTCCTCGCCTTTTGAAATTAGGAAAAAGGGTCCATGTTGTCTATTTTCTCAACAAAAAGATTGAAAATGATGAATATACTCTCATATTTAAATAAAACAAAATGAAAAAAAGGAAAATAAAAATCAAAAAGTAATTTCAACTATAGTCCCAAATTTTTTCAAATAAATGCAAACAAGACCCAAATAAATAATTAAAAGTGAAAATAAAAAAAAATCTCCAGATAACCAATAAAATTCTTCATTCCGCTCGCAAGGATAAATAGGAAGTTTTTTCTTTGAGTGGTCATGGCCGACAACAGTGCTTTTTCTCCCGTCAGCGAGGGCTAATCGTGGACTACATACGTCCAATTAACTATGTGTGGTTTTTAGTTTCCTCTATTTCATGTCGTTTTACAATTATTCAACCACTCGCTTTAGTTTAGCAACACTCCCGTATGCACATATTTTAGGGCCCTATTTTGATTTTTTATTTAGAGATTTTTAAAATTTATTAATTATTTATTTGGGACTTGTTTGCATTTATTTGAAAAAAAGGACTATAGTTGAAATTAATTTTTCTTCTTCTTTACATTGTGTTTTATTTAAATATAAGGGTATATTCATTATTTTTAATCTTTTTATTGAGAAAATAGACAGCAGAATCCTTTTCCGCTAATTTCAATAGGGGGTTGCGCAACATGTCTATTTGGTGGGGGGTTTGCCCTTTCCATTTTTCCCTTATTTATTGGGATTTAACGACGGGATAGACAGAATGTGATAACAGAGGGTATTACACAAGAAGGGATTGAAACATAGACTTTTGCACTATTCCAAAAGGTAGGGAGCTTACGGTAGCAAAGGTAATAGGTATGGGTTTTTGTGTTGTTTAGCTTATAAAATAAAGTAAACCATGTCTTCTAAAATTAGCAAGCACTAGTTAGCTCCATATCTCCCAATATCTACTAAGAGCATCTCCAAGAGATTCTTTGAACATAAAATACTATCTATTTTTAAGAGTCAATCTTTAAAATTATGCTCCAAAAAACTCTTTGAATTAACATTTTAATTTAGATAGTGAGTTATGTCTCCAAGTTTGGATAGCCAAACTTACTTTCTATAATTAAATGCATTCAAAATATTTTTGTTTTCAATGAACAAAAATAATATAATAATTTGAAGTGAAGCTAGTGAAAATAAAAGACTAGGAAACTTAGAGTTGAGGTGAAGGAGCTTGAAGTGTCTGTTAACGAATTAGGTATTGTTAGGATAATAGAGTGATGCTCGAGGATGTCATCCACAATCTATATGGAGAGGTTTGGTGCGCTTTGGATAGTGAATATGGTGGATAAGTTGAGAGTGACTAGTAAGTTGGAGGATTTTGTCTCCAAGTTTAACGAGTTCTTGAGAGCTTTTTTGGCACAACGTTGTGCGAACAGCCGTGGCAGATACTTAACGATAGCACAGTACGGAAAGAGGCGTCGAACGGAGTTGTGATAGTGCCTGAAGGTGTGAATGGAGAGGGATGGGCATCGTTTTCTCCGGTGTTCAAGGTAGTTATCGATTCATTTGTTGCTGGAGATAAAGCTAAACGTCGAATGATTGATGATAGAATTCGACAAGGGATGACTTATGCCGAAGTTACGGCTAACTTACAGACACCACATAAAGTTGATCGACGGGGGCTAGTGCGAAATAAAAGAATGTATAATAGGAGGGAGAATGACGGTCATCCTATAGTGCCTAAGCCTATGGAGTCACTTGCAGAAGGTTCACATGGTGGCTTATTGAACTGTGCTGAAATAAGAGTCCAGCGTCCAGATGTTGAAAGAAGAGTTGGAAGATTTAATCAGGCTAGTAGGATGTGGGTCTGAGGCGGGCCCTAGGATATTTTGTTGTCATAAGTGTGGGATTGGCAATGATGAGCCCCTAGCCAACGAAAAACAAATAGCGAGCTTGGTTCTTAAGGAGTTATCACCGAATGTAGCCCATACTATAGACAAGCAAGGGTGACTAAGCCCAATTGCAAGTATCAGGCACGAACTGAAGCAGTGTATTCCGGGAATGATGATGGGATCGAAGTGGTAAAGTCGGATACGGATGAGGAAGCTTCGGGGCTTGCAGCAAATCGGAAGGTGGTCCCTTAGTCTAAGGAAATGGAGCAAAAAACGGCGAATTTGGATTCGGCTACACTAGACGCGATGGACACGAATTCATCGACAGATGGATTACTCTCAGTTGAGCAAGAGATGACACATGTATTGGTAGATGAATCAGTTTCGATAGTCCTAAAAGAGCACGATGCGGCACGTGCGACAGTTATGATTGGGAACACATAACAGAAAGCACTCTAAGTCCCTAAAAGAAAAAGAATTAGGGACTGAAAAAGCTATGGTGTTGTGGGTAAATGGCGACCAGAAGGGGGGACCGACAATGATGTTGTACATGTGGAGGAAGCGGAGGGATATTCGTATGACCCATTGGAGTGTGGTCATGCAGAGGAAACAATGAAGGTAAATGCGATTGAAGCTCTACCCCAACATTCAGGTTGGATCCTTCAAAAAATTCAGAACTTCGGTAAGTTTGTTGGCGTGTTTTGCAATGGATATGCAAGTAGACCCATGCAATTATTCGAGGAATGGAGGCTAATAGGGGGCAGGAGACGAGTACACAAGGAGGTAAAGTAAGAAGGAAGGGAGTTTGCGAACTTAAGCAGCTCGAATGGTCAGTAAATTATGATACTAAGGGTGGAGAATTAAGGAAAGGATTGTTGGGGAGGGATGACATTGCGTTTGAATGACCCCCAAAATTTATTTTAGGGATTTAGAGTGCAAAAGTACAAAGAAAGAAAAAATTATGGGATAAAAGTACAAAGAAAGAAAAAGACTAAAAAAACATAAAGATTGGTTAATTACATGATTGGTCACTGAACTTTGCTTAAGATATTTAGAGGGTTACTAAACTTCAAAAGTTTCCCCGTTCAGTGACTAGCTTGGACACAATCAAAGGAAAAAGTGGGCGGATGCATATGGTTTGGTATTCAATCGGCGACTTAGAGTTGAGGCGAAAGAGTTTGAAGATTCTGTTAACGAATCAGGTACTGTTAGTAAGTAAAAACTTCAAAAATATCCCGTCGCACCACCTCCCAACACGCCTTATAAAATGAGAATGAGAATCCGTATGGTCCTAGAGCCTTATCATCATTCATACTAAACACCACCTCCTTAATTTCGTCCTCCCCAAATGGTCTCTCCAACCAAACGACATCCTTCACCGTAATAGTAAAAAACTTCAAGCCCTCCAACTCTAGCCTCCACTCAAACTGCTCCCGATATAGATTCTGATAGAATCTCACACATGGGTTCCAATATCCTGTGGATCCTCACAAGTAACTCCATATACCTCCAGCGATGTGACAGAATTGTTGCGCTTATTAGAATTGGTAACCCTATGGAAGAACTTAGTCCATTTGTCTCCATCTTTTAACCATGTGACCTTAGATTTCTGGCGCCAAGCAATCGCCTCCATCTCCACTAATCTCACAAGCTATTCCCTTAAAACTCCACGGCTCTCCTTCTCCTCCCCATCCAACCCTCGACTCTCCTCAAGCTTATCCAGCTTTTCTATGTCCGAGAGATACCGAACTTTACGAAAGTTCACATTGCCACCACCTCCTCATTACATCTCTATAAATAACTTTTTAACGCCCTCAACTTCTGATCCAGCACAAAACGAGAGACCCCCAGAACTTATAAGAGACCCACCAAGTTCGTACTCGTTCCCCAAAGTCTTCTACTTTTAACTACATCTTCTCAAACTTAAAGGCCTTATGCCAATACCCCTAGTATTCCCAGATAAAAAAAATAGGGAAATGATCAGAGTACACCCTCATCAGTCTCCTCTGAGTAACATCTAAGTACTTAGCCTCCCACTTTCATAGTACCTGATTTGTTAACAGACACTTCAAACTCCTTCGCCTCAACTCTAAGTCGCTGATTGAATATCAAACCATATGCATCCGCCCACTTTTTCCTTTGATTGTGTCCAAGATAGTCACCGAACGGGGAAACTTTTGAAGTTAAGCAAAGTTCAGTGACCAATTAAGTAATTAACCAATCTTTATGTTTTTTAGTCTTTTTCTTTCTTTGTACTTTTACCCCATAATTTTTTTTCTTTGTACTTTTGCTAAATTTTCGGGTCATTTAAACGCACTGTCATCCCTTCCCAACAATTCTTTCCTTGACTCTCCACCCTTAGTATCATAATTTACTGACCCTTCGGGCCGCTTAAGTTCGCGAACTTTCTTCTTGCTTTACCTCCTTGTATACTTATCCCTTGCCCCCTACTAGCCTACAGTTCCTCAAATAATTACATGAGTCTATTTTCATATCCATCGCAAGACACGCCAACAAACTTACCGAAATCCTGAATTTTTTGAAGGACCCAACTTGAAGGTTAGGGTCCAGCTTCAATCGCATCCACCTTCATTATTTCCTCTTCATGACCACACTCCAATGGGTCATACGAATATCCCTCCCCTTCCTCCACATGTACAACATCATTGTCGGTCCCCCTTCTGGCCGCCATTTACCCACAACACCAAAGCTTTTTCGGTCCCTAATTCTTTTTCTTGTAGGGACTTAGAGTGCCTTCTATTATATATGTTCCCATTCATAAGTCGAACGTACCGCATCGTGCTCTTTTAGGATTATCAAAGTTAATCCCTCTACCAATACATGTGTCATCTCTTGCTCAACTGAGAGTAATCCATCTGTCGAATTCGTGTCCATCGCGTCTAGTGTAGCCGACTCTAAATTCGCCGTTTTTTGCTCCCCTTCCTTAGATCAGGGGACCACCTTCCGATTTGCTGTGACCCCAAAGCTTCCTCGTCCGAATCCGACTCCACCACTTCGATTCCATCATCATTCCCAGAATACACTACTTCAGTTCGTGCCTGATACTTGCAATTGGGCTTAGTCACCCCCTGCTTGTCTTTAGTATGGGCTACATTCGGTGATAACTCCTTAGGAACCAAACTTGCTATTTGTTTTTCGTTGGCTAGGGGCTTATCCCCGCTAGTCTCACAGTTATGACATCAAAATATCCTGGGGCCCGCCTAAGACCCACATCCCACTAGCCTGATTAAATCATCCAACTCTTCTTTCAACACTTGGACGCAGGCCTTTATTTCAGCACAGTTCAATAAGCCACCATGTGAACCTTCTGCAAGTATCTCGATAGGCTTTGGCACCATAGGATGACTGTCATTCTCCTTTCCATTATACATCCTTTCATTTTGCACTAGCCCCCGTTGATCAACTTTATGTAGTGTCTGTAAGTTAGCCGTAACTTCGGCATAAGTCATCCCTTGTCGAATTCTATCATCCATCATTCGACGTTTAGCCTTATCTTTATGTGGTGTTTGTAAGTTAGCCGTAACTTTAGCATAAGAAGGATCGTCTCATTCTCACTTGGGTCATACACATTCTCAATCTCCACTTAGGGTATTTAGCCCTATGGCTGGTTTTTGTGTGGATCTACATAATAATTGTAGGAAAATTGTTTCAACTTCAATACCGGATTTACAACTTGATACCAATTTTGATGAATAGAATAAAAACTGTATTTACAAATACAGTTAGCGCATATTATAATATATCGTAAAATGTATATATTGCAGTAAATAATGAAAACAATTGCAGAACGACAATATGCAAAATCGAAAAACAGAATCTGTTAAAACTGCATAACACTTTTAACCCGAGGCCTGTGTCAAACACAGTTTCCTTAAAACAGATTCGCCCCCTCACCGTATGTGCTTGAGGATTGATATGAACGTCTGCTTCCCAGGATACAACGGTAGAACCAGTAGTTTCTGAGCACCACAGAGACTACTCCGGCGAACTGACTATGTGCCTGAATTATATCACCACCGGACTCGAACAAAACCGGAAAAAAAAATGCAAAAACGAAGACTGTATGTAGGAGAAACAGAAACTGCAGGCAGATGAATATGCAGATGAATTCGTGTACTGCAGACTGGAAAAACGAGATGACTATATAGACAACTGTAGAATAATTGCTCAATAACTTCATAGCAATTAACATTGGAGTTTCAACAGTTTTGGAAAACCAAAAGTCTATTGAAAAAATTAAAAAATGTAGCAAAACGTGGACACTCCTAAGGGGCCAATTTTGCTCCTTTCGGTCCGACATTCGTGTACGCAGGTCGCGCTCGCACACAAGTTCAAGGTCTGAAGCCAATTTCGGTCCAAGATTTGCACCCCCCCTGCGCGCGCACGTGGAGAGAGCCTCTATGCTACACATGATTACACCATTCTAAAGTGCAATCCTTTATAAAGTGGTTTTAATTTTCATCCACTTCCTATGTGGGACAAAGCTTAAATTTTTGCTTTCCCACCAACATAAACTCCTTTCACATGGCATACTTTGAGCTTCAATTTCTCATTCACCCGAGCATCATTTTTGACAAGTAAGTATATGATTTCGATGTACTCACGGAGGAGAACACAAATCAACTTTCATCTTTCAAAATAGCCAAGCGGGTCCCACTCAAAACTAGTGCCAAAGTCAGCCCATTTTCAGTTTTTTCCAACAATCCCCCACATGAATGAAAATTGGGAGCGACACATGAATGTGACACATGAAGACTAGGTGATATAGTTCAACAGTTGAAACCTGCATAGGATAGGTAGGTGTTACCCCTTGAACCTTCCCTTGTGAAAGCATATTTACTTTACTAGCTGACCAGTAGACGCGATGTCCTTGAACTGTTCTGCCGTTTATGTAAACGATGATATACTCTACACAGGATTCTTCCTAACACATTTTCGTTCTCATTATTATGTTCGTTTTGGCCATGAACATACGCCTGGTTCTGTGAGAGTTCACAAGAATTGCACCCCACACAATTCCCTTAGAAGCGGCCCCACTTCTCTCTCACATAGGTGATTTCTCATTACAAGTAATCCACGTTACTTGGCTCGAATTTTCGACGCATAATAATCATTAAAAGCCTATTGCTTATCCTTTATCTTTCGGGCATCACTGTGCATCATAGGAATGGACATGAGGTAATATCCCCCACAGTGATTCTATTAAGTCTTTACAATTAGGTTGTCCCTTTGAACTTAGATCTTGGGATCTCCAGTCAACTAAGTTGGGTTTTCCTTTGTATTAACTTATCCATTCAAGGGCTTAAGTCCCATTCCTCTCGATGATTTTTCAACTAACTCTCTATTTAACCCTTTGGTTAGCGGATCCGCAATGTTATCCTTTGATTTTACATAATCAACAGTGATAACTCCAGTTGAGAGTAATTGTCTTATGGTATTGTGTCTACGACGTATATGTCTAGACTTACCATTATACATGTTACTCTGTGCCCTTCCAATTGCTGATTGACTATCACAATATATGCAAATTGCTGGCACAGGTTTTGACCATCTTGGAATATCCTCTAAGAAGTTGCGCAACCATTCAGCCTCTTCACCACTTTTATCTAAAGCTATAAACTCAGATTCCATAGTGGATCTGGCTATCACAGTTTGTTTAGAGGATTTCCAGGATATAGCTGCACCTGCCAATGTAAACACAAATCCACTCGTGGACTTTGAGTCTTTTATATCAGATATCCAATTTGCATCAGTATATCCTTCAATGACCGCTGGATATCTAGTATAGTGCAGTCCAAAATTACGTGTACATCTCAAGTACCTTAGTACTCTTACTATTCCTTTCCAGTGATCAGCTCCTGGATTACTCGTATATCTACTCAGTTTACTCACTGTGTAGGCTATGTCTGGTCTTGTACAACTCATCAAGTACATCAGACTCCCAATAACTCTCGAGTACTCTACTTGATGTACACTTTCACCTTTGTTTTTGGATAGATGTTGACTTGTATCTATCGGTGTTCTAGCCATTTCAGTATCATCCTTACTGAACTTTTCTAGAATTTTATCAACATAATGTGACTGGTTTAGAACAAGCCCATCTGACGTTCTTGAAATTTTTATTCCAAGTATAACATCAGCTAAACCCATATCCTTCATGTCAAACCTCGAATTTAACATATCTTTAGTGTATTTAATCATCTTATTGTCACTACCAACAATAAGCATATCGTCAACGTAAAGACATAAAATGACATAACCATTTCCAGTGTCTTTAACGTAAACACATTTGTCACACTCGTTGATTTTAAATCCACTCTCCATCATGACATTATCAAATTTTTCGTGCCATTGTTTTGGTGCTTGTTTCAAGCCATATAACGACTTCACCAATTTACAAACTTTCTTTTCTTGCCCTGGAGATGAAAACCCCTCGGGTTGTTCCATATAGATTTCTTCATCTAAATCTCCATTCAAGAATGCAGTCTTAACATCCATTTGATGTACTTCAAGATTTCGTAGAGCAGCAATCGCAAGTATCATCCTAATAGATGTTATTCTCGTTACTGGAGAATATGTATCAAAGTAATCAAGGCCTTCTCGTTGTCTATAACCTTTTATTACCAATCTAGCCTTATACTTTTCAATAGATCCATCTGCTTTCATTTTACGTTTGAAAATCCATCTATAGCCTAGTGGTTTACTTCCCGGAGGAAGATCCACTAGCTCCCATGTATGATTTTGCAAAATGGAATCTATTTCACTTTGAATGGCCTCTTTCCATTGAGGTCCTTCTGATGAGTTCACAGCTTCTTGATAGCTTTGAGGTTCACTTTCTAGCATATAGGTCAGAAAATCTGGACCATAAGATTTTTCTGTCCTTTCCCTTTTGCTACGTCTTGGTTCAACCTCAACCTCATCTTCTAATTCTTGGTCCGGACTATTTTCAATCATAGTCTCATATGTCCGTTTAGAAGAGCTTGCCTCTTCTTTGGACTTGCATGGAAATACATGTTCAAAGAAGGAAGCATTTCTGGATTCCATTATCGTGTTTTTGTGTATATCTGGAATTTTAGACTCATACACAAGAAATCGATAAGCACTACTGTTTTGAGCATATCCAATGAAGATACAATCTACAGTTTTCGGTCCTATCTTCACCTTCTTTGGTGTTGGGACGGCCACTTTAGCAAGACACCCCCACACTCGTAAGTATTTATAGGAAGACTTTCTTCCTTTCCATAACTCATAAGGGGTCTTCTCCATTTTCTTTCGGGGCACCTTATTTAAAAGGTAATTTGCTGATAACACAGCCTCCCCCCACATGTTCTGAGGTAACCCAGAACTTACCAACATCGCATTCATCATTTCTTTTAAGGTGCGATTTTTCCTTTCAGCAACACCATTTTGTTGCGGGGAATAAGGTGCGGTGGTTTCATGTATGATTCCATGTTGTGCACATAATTCAGCGAATGGTGCTTCATACTCACCACCTCGATCGCTTCTTATCACCTTAATTTTCTTGTTAAGTTGGTTCTCAACTTCATTCTTGTAGAGAATGAATTTCTCTATCGCTTCATCCTTGCTTTTTAGCAAGTACACATAGCAATATTTTGTGCTATCGTCGACAAAAGTAATGAAATACTTGTTGCCACCTCTTGTTTGTACAAATTTTAAATCACATATATCACTGTGAATTAAATCAAGTGGTTTTGTATTCCGTTCAATTGATTTAAATGATGACCTTGTCAATTTTGCCTCAACACAAGTTTCGCACTTATGTTTGGAATCAATATGAACGCGGGTATACAATTCAAGTTAACTAGTCTACGTAAAGAATCATAGTTAACATGTCCTAGTCTACCATGCCACACATTGGAAGACTCAAGCAAGTAAGCGGAAGAATTCACTTTATTCATTTTTGGTTTAACAACCATTACATTCAACTTAAACATACCATCGGAAACATAGCCTTTTCCGACAAACATTCCACTCTTAGACAAAATAACTTTGTCTGACTCAAATACAATACGAAAACCATGCTTATTTAAAAGCGACCCGGACACAAGGTTCTTGCGAATTTCAGGCACATACAACACATTGTTAAGAGTTAGCTCTTTCCCCGAAGTCATCTTCAGAACCACTTTGCCTTGTCCCTTGATTTCAGAAGTTGTTGAATTTCCCATGAACAACTTCTCTCCATTTTCAATTGCTTCGAAAGCAGCAAACAGTTCTTTATCAGAACACACATGTCTCGTAGCTCCGGTGTCAATCCACCATTCTTTTGGGTTAGAGCCCACCATGTTCACTTCAGAAACGACGGCTGCTAGATTCATCTCCGCCACATCATGTGCCATATAGTCAACCACATTTGCTTCTTTCTTCTTCTTTGGCAATCTGCACTCCGAAGACTTGTGACCCATTTTGTCACAATTGAAGCATTTTCCTTGAAACTTCCTTTTAGAGGTTCCACCTTTAGGTCCTAGCTTGGTCCCTTTACCACCGAATGACCCAGCCTTACTTTTGTAGGTCTTACTGCTTTGACCATGCTCCACAACATTGGCTTTAGCAACACTAGGATTGAACAACTTCTTTTCGGAACTCTTGTTGTCTTCTTCAATTCGAAGTCTAACAATCAGTTCTTCGACGTTCATTTCCTTTCGTTTGTGCTTTAGGTAATTCTTGAAATCTTTCCATGCGGGAGGCAATTTTTCAATAATTGCAGCCACTTGGAAAGTCTCACTCAACACCATCCCTTCAGCATGAATTTCGTGAAGAATTACTTGGAGTTCTTGCACTTGACTGATTATAGTTTTGGAGTCCACCATTTTATAATCTAAGAATTTGCCGACAATGAACTTTTTAGCCCCGGCATCTTCAGTTTTATATTTACGGTCCAAAGACTCCCACAACTCCTTAGCAGTTTTCATAGTGCTATACACGTTGTATAGCGAATCTGCTAAACTGTTCATAATGTAATTTCGGCATAGAAAATCCGAATGGTTCCAAGCATCAAGTGCACTGATCGCTTGAACATCTCCCTCACCCTCTTTGAGTTTTGGAGCAGTTTCAGTCAAGAACCTCGCAAGATTCAAGGTGGTCAAATAAAATAGCATTTTCTGCTGCCACCTTTTGAAATTCAAGCCATTGAATTTCTCCGGTTTTTCATTATGATTAACCGGAACAGTAGCCATAGGTTGGCTCACAACATGACTTGGCAATCTAGCCACAGTCTGAGCCACACCAGAACTAGAGCCCACAGCCTGCTTTCCAGTAGCCACAGTTTGGGTCACATCCATGTTAGTTTGTTCGGTTGCCATTTCTGAAAATGAAACAAAAATATTAGTTTTCAATAAACTAATATTAATCCAATAAACCAAATGAAACAATAACCAATCTGTTTTAAGCTTGTATGAAAATTGTTTCAACTTCAAATACCGGATTTACAACTTGATACCAATTTTGATGAACAGAACAAAAACTGTATTTACAAATACAGTTAGCGCATACTATAATATAATGTAAAATATATATATTGCAGTAAATAATGAAAACAATTGCAGAATGACAATATGCAAAATCGAAAAACAGAATCTGTTAAAACTGTATAACACTTTTAACCCGAGGCCTGTGTCAAACACAGTTTCCTTAAAACAGATTCGCCCCCTCACCGTACGTGCTTGAGGATTGATATGAACGTCTGCTTCCCAGGATACAACGGTAGAACCAGTAGTTTCTGAGCACCACAGAGACTACTCCGGCGAACTGACTATGTGCCTGAATTATATCACCACCGGACTCGAACAAAACCGGGAAAAAAAAAATGCAAAAACGGAGACTGTATGTAGGAGAAACAGAAACTGCAGGCAGATGAATATGCGATGAATTCGTGTACTGCAGACTGAAAAACGAGATGACTATATAGACAACTGTAGAATAATTGCTCAATAACTTCATAGCAATTAACATGGGAGTTTCAGGAGTTTCAACAGTTTTGGAAAACCAAAAGTCTATTGAAAAAATTAAAAAATGTAGCAAAACGTGGACACTCCTAAGGGGCCAATTTTGCTCCTTTCGGTCCGACATTCGTGTACGCAGGTCGCGCTCGCACACAAGTTCAAGGTCTGAAGCCAATTTCGGTCCAAGATTTGCACCCCCCTGCGCGCGCACGTGGAGAGAGCCTCTATGCTACACATGATTACACCATTCTAAAGTGCAATCCTTTATAAAGTGGTTTTAATTTTCATCCACTTCCTATGTGGGACAAAGCTTAAATTTTTCCTTTCCCACCAACATAAACTCCTTTCACATGGCATACTTTGAGCTTCAATTTCTCATTCACCCGAGCATCATTTTTGACAAGTATATGATTTCGATGTACTCACGGAGGAGAACACAAATCAACTTTCATCTTTCAAAATAGCCAAGCGGGTCCCACTCAAAACTAGTGCTAAAGTCAGCCCATTTCCAGTTTTTTTCCAACAACAATACCCTCACTTAATCGATGAAGAGGGAGGGGAAAAGGCGACTAACTCTCCAGAGAGATCAATCATAATCGTTTATATAATGTTCATGAAGGATATAACGATTTAAGAGAACCTTATCTAATCATAAAAACATCTTATATATCTGCTTCTTATAATTGTCCTTTGTTCACAATGTGAATATAGAAAATTCTAGGACACGTCCCACATGCCCTTAGGTTCTTTTTACCACATCATCATAGCTCGATGAGTTAATAAAATGAATGCTCAGTAAACTTTACCTAGGTTGCTACTCGCTCACCCATATTTAAAAAATATTATCCATCCATCACTTATCCCAATTGCATCTGTCTACATGGATAAAATATTCACATGCACGTATGAAATTGGTATGAGTTATGGATTGATAACCGTTTTTAAATATGGGTGAGTAATCATGTTCAAGAAATCCATAAGGTTTTGATAATAATATAGTACTTTAGTAGTGCATAATGATAATTATTTAGGCAACAAGCTTGTTCGCCTTCTCTAGGATCAATGTCACTTAGAACTCAAGTGGTGGCAGGGATGGATGGGGGGGCGGCGCTGGACCAGGCTGTAGCCCGGTCCAGGTTTACAACAGCTGCATTTTGTTTTTTTATTTTTTTGGTTTTAGGTACAAGCCCAATCTCCCTTTGGTTTTTTGTAAAGCCCAATTAATAAGTTATAACCCAAGTACCCAACCCTCCCAAATATCATTAGTTAACTCAAATTTTAACTCCTGTCTCATTGAAGCTCTGCCCGAGTCCCGACAGATTTCAATTTTCAACCCTAAAAAATTGAAATTGTAATCCCCTTTCGGCCATTCCCCATTTCGGCATCCCACAGGTTACAGGTGAGAGGTTTGTATATTTCTTTTTCTTGCTGGTTTATTAGTTATTTATTGAGTAATTTATATTTATTACTTGTCTATTTTCAGATTTTCTCAAGTTGAATCTTTGACGTTTCAATAGGCGAGGGCTGTCGGCTACGGACGTGCGGGCGGCAGGCTTGATTTTTTCGATCTTCTTCACTATTCCGGTGACTGCCGACTGGTATGGTTTCACTTTCATTCTCTTTCTCCCTCGTTTTTTGCCTGGAGTTCCAGCTTTCGAAATTTTGAATGTCGTTGAATGTTGATATCTGATTGTTGTTGATTTTGTGACTTGTGAGTTGTGAGAAACATTGAATTTTGAAATATGATTTTGGCTTAGTGGCTTACCGAGTTACTGGGTATGAGTTAATGAGTAGGAAGAATAATGGAATATAGGAATTAGGATACATTTACAATATAATTTTGGGCGGGAAGGAATAGGAATATAGGATACAATAATTTTGGGCACTTGGGCAGGAATATTAATTTGTTCTCTTTAAATTCTATTATTGTGGGCCAGGTGGGAATAAGAAAAAGATATTATTTTGAACGTCTCTCTAAACCTTTTCATTTATTCTTTTTGATATTTTCAGCCTTTACAAATGGAAGCTCAACCTTCATCAAAGAGAATTAAAACGATATTTTCATTCTTTAAAAAGACGGGGCAATCTAATGAAAATATATGTACAAATCCAGAAATTGATCATCCATCAGTCTCAACTCCTATGCAAGCGTCTCCAATTTCATCTCCAGAAATTGAACATCCATTAATCTCAATTTCTGAATTGCAATCATGTACTAGTATTGAACAGGATCCGTGAAAACGAAAGCAAATGTTTGAAAATCCCATCAATCTACGAGACGAGATTAGAATTTCATATATTAAAGTTGGACCTTATCAACCGAAGCTTAATGAGTATCCAAGGATAGAAGGAAAAAAGCAAGCCCTTCACTTTCAGAAAAAGTGGTTCGATGAATTTCCTTGGTTGGAATACTCTCCTTCAACTTAAAGGGCATATTGTTTTTATTGTTTTCTTTTTCAGAAAGATGAAAACTCGTCTGGATGTTCGGGATTGGTTACCGAAGGATATAATAATTGGAAGAGGGTTAAGGATGGAAGCAAGTGTGCATTTCTTATTCATGCTAATTCATCATATCATAAAATTTGTGAGATGAGAGCTAAAGATTTAATAAAACCGTTACAGCATATTGACAATGTGATGCAACCAGTATTGGAAGAGGAACTTCAGAAACGTCGTTTGCGTATAATAACTTCAATTAAAAGTGTTCAACGGCTAGCATTTCAAGGTTTAGGGTTCAGAGGTAATGATGAATCACCATCTTCTCTTAGTCGTGGGAATTTTATACAACTAATAAAGTACGCTGCAAATTTGAATCCAGAAATTACTAAAGTTGTATTGGAAAATGCACCACAAAATGCCCAATACATTGCTCCAACTTTTCATAAAGAAATTTTGCATATCATGGCTAATAGAGTACGATGAATGGTTCGAGAGGAAATTGGGGAGGAATGCTTTTGCATTCTTGTTGATGAAGCACAAGATACATCTAATCGAGAACAGATGGCCATTATCCTGAGGTTTGTAAATAGGTATGGTAGTTTGATAGAACGTTTCTTTGCAATCAAAAGAGTTAGTGATATCACGTCATTGAATCTCAAAAACGACATATGTGGTGTTCTTGCTCAATATGAACTTCAGGTAAACAAAATGAGAGGACAAGGGTATGACGGTGCTTGTAATATGCGCGGTGCTTGGAATGGACTTCAAGCATTATTTCTTAGAGATTGTGAATATGCATACTACGTCCATTGTTTTGCCCATCGGTGACAGTTGACATTGGTCGCAGCAGCTAAAGATGTCCCTGTCATTTGGAATTTCTTTTCTCATTTAGACAAAATTGTCGATATTATTACTTCTTCTCCCAAACGAGTTACTGAGTTGCAAGCTTCTCATAGAGAGGAAATTCAAAGTATGATGGCTGCCGGAGAGCTCGAATCTAGAAAAGGAGCCAATCAAATGGTTAATTTGCAGCGGTCAAGAGCCACTCGTTGGAGTTCATATTACGATTCTGTAAAGAGCTTGATAGATATGTATGGTGCAACCCGCAAAGTACTTCAATATATTTGTGACCATTGTTCAAATGACAGATCTTTGGCTGAAGCTCGTGGTGCTTACAAGAAGTTGGTGAGTTTTAAGTTCATATTTATCTTGCATTTGATCCATAGAATTTTGAGAATCACTGACGTTCTTTGTCAAACCCTTCAAAAAAAATCTCAAGACAT